>BROG01000142.1:100000-365000 GCA_030159075.1 Atrina japonica | reverse complement strand
GCGTGTGTTTGATCGCATTTATACCATTTAGATGTGTCCGTTATGAAGAAAACTGCTCTTAATTATGATTTACACGACCAAGCTAAAGTGGTTCTACCACATAAAGCTGATCATAAGAGTTGAAACACTATCATTTAGTATAAAACAAATTGAATTATGAAGACAGCCTATAAACTGTACTGGTGCTGCAACAATTCCAGGACGATTTATCATGAATTCTCCCTTATTTTGAAGCACACAAATATGAAATTCTATATAGTTAAATGTTACTTTAATATCTTATAAAATATGAAATGAAACAATTGAATTAAATTGCATCGTCATTACCCGTAACCTTACTGTAACAGATCCCGGACGGTTGCATTTAGTGAAATTGATTGGCTCAGCAAGCTGTATCAATTATTAAGAATGATCAAGTTTGTATTAATATGATTATATTCATATGTTTTGTTTGATTTAAAAAGTTTATAATCTTATTTTTTCTCATGTCGCCATGACATCAATTCTCCCAGCGCGTTAAAATGAAAGATGGGAGAAATAAAATTAAACTCAAATAACAATCTGTTATAGACTTGTTTGGAAATTTCTTGCAGCCGTACGTCTCTTCAGATTGTATAAACAGACGATGTGTACGACAATATCTCGCAAACTCCTGTTAGTTATACCTGTATTTACGAATCGTTCTGGAGTCGGTCTGGATCAGTCGATAGCGTGCTCGACTCTTGATCGTTAGGTCGTGAGTTCGAGTCCAGCCGGCGGCAGGTTGGTTGCCTGTCCATTGGATGAGACAGTAAAAACCAAGGTACCGTGTCACAGTAGGTATCAGCACGTTTATAAAGAACCATGACTGCTCAATGCCCGTAAGTGCCGAGCATAGGCCAAAATTTGAAGCCCTTCATCGGCAAATGGTGACGTCTCCATATGAATGAAAGATTCTTGAGTGGGACGTTAAACAACAATAAACAAACAAACAAACGAATCGTTCGGGAACTGTTACAGTGCCAGTAGTCGATGCGGGTTCGAGGCAAGTTGGAAAGTAAGCTGATTTTAATGAGACCGATTATCATTTTACTTGCGGCAGAGCAGTTGTCCTTTCTCGGGTACATTGTAACCGGGTGTTCTCCTCCACCTTTAAAAGCCGTCAATGTACAACTGAATATCATTGAGTGTGTCGCAAAACGAACACATATGTCTCCGTATTAAATGTTTGGTAGTGACAAATATTGTAGATAGTTATCGTATATACCATGACTCGACGGTAGAAGTAAGAATTTCCTGTTTTGTATCAGCGGTTTAATATATCAATTATCAGTCATCAAAACTAGAGTTCATGGCAAATAGGGCTACCAAGCATACTTGTTATCATTTTACAAACTCGTAGGACATCTAAAACGTGTAACACTACAAATTCATTCAACAAAATCCAGGTAATAATTTTCTTTCTTCTGTGTATATAACAGGTAAGTCGTTTTAACTCTTTCACCCCTGAGTATCTAAATGGTATGCTCTTTTCTATTGTATCAGACCAGTCAATTATGGTTTATAGGGTTGAAAGGGTTAACGATACAAAACAATCTTGAAAACTGTATCAACTACTTAGACAGTCTTCACGTTATTAGATAAGTGATAAATCTCTCGAATACGAGGGAAATGCACACAAGTGTGGTCGATCAAATTACGACGGTGAAATTGTGGGATATTTGTTTCCATCGTAACTTTTGTTGTTTACATGTGCAATGTACACAGGTAAGTCGTTCTTTATTTGTGACAATTTTATACACAGTGAGTTAAATATGGATATCTTTGTCTGTATTGTTGACACGATTTATATTAATTTTTCTGTATTTATTAATTCTAATTTCTAAGTATTTTGTATTTTGTAAACTAATATTTGTATTAAAGCGTTGTTGCTAATATTGACCTCGCGTTTCTGTATTACGACGTCGCAAACGTAATGTCTCGCAGTCGATTTCAGGTCTTATGCAGCCAAACACTCCGCATAATAAGTGACATTCACGGGTACTTCTGGGAAGATTCTTTAAACTGGGATCCCGTGATACATTGATTAACTATCACTGCGTTGACAAGAATCCATAGCACAGGTACAAATTTGTAGCATTCAGCTTGTAGCTGGTGACGTCTCCACAGAAGTGAAATGGTAACTAACAAAGTATGAGAAAACTGAATTAAATAGGTGATAGTTCTTTTTTAAATATGATATGAGAAAGCACAAATATTCAAATGATATATGGTTTGAAATAACCCTGGAACACAACACAACCTGACTTACCTGCAGTGACGACAATTTGCAGACGACATTTAAGACAGAGTGAACTTGATCTAATTAGATATCGTTATCACATTGATCACTCACGTGCTATATGTCACGTTTAATAGAAAGTTGTAATATTTTATTCAGTTAAAACCGGATTAGGTATAGACTACAGATCCATTACACTTGATAATGTAGGGGGGGAATATGAATCCAGTTTAATCATTTCGTGTTATTTTTAATTTCAATATAGTGTTCCGAGGATGAACCATCTTTTTATTTACATATGCTTTGGTATTTCATATTATTATACGTCTATTTCAAATTATAAATCCTTAATCAATTTCAACTGCACTTATCCACAAGGTATCTCTAAATTACAGGAGAATCATGTTGTACTTCCAGTTGTACTTATTTACAGAGTATCTCTAAATTACAGGAGAATCATGTTGCACTTCCAGTTGTACTTATTCACAGAGTACCTCTAAATTACAGGTGAATCATGTTGTACTTCCATTTGTACTTATTCACAGAGTATCTCTAAATTACAGGTGAATCATGTTGTACATTCAGTTGTATTTATTCACAGAGTATCTCTAAATTACAGGTGCATCATGTTGTACATTCAGTTGTATTTATTCACAGAGTATCTCTAAATTACAGGTGAATCATGTTGTACATCCAGTTGTACTTATTCACAGAGTATCTCTAAATTACAGGTGAATCATGTTGTACATCCAGTTGTACTTATTCACAGAGTATCTCTAAATTACAGGTGAATCATGTTGTACATTCAGTTGTATTTATTCACAGAGTATCTCTAAATTACAGGTGAATCATGTTGTACATTCAGTTGTACTTATTTACAGAGTATCTCTAAATTACAGGTGAATCATGTTGTACATCCAGTTGTACTTATTTACAGAGTATCTCTAAATTACAGGTGAATCATGTTGTACATTCTGTGGACTGTCATTTTGGGCTACATTGTATATACTATGGTGAACTTCAGAAGATCGTATCTGCAAAAAAAGAAAATCTCTGACAAAGTCACTCCTATAGGACCAAACCATCCTATTATGGGATCAGTATTGCTGGTAAGATATATTCAATATTTAACAGGCTAATAAATATGGGCTTTTTAATAATATTTATCCTGTAACTAAACCGGAAGTGTCCTATACCACTGCTGTATTCAGTCATTGACAGATATCAAACACGCGATTTTGTTCTATAATTAGTTTGAGCACTATAACTTTGAAATTATGTCTATAATATTTGTGACATTGAACATATAGTTTATTGTTGAAATGACGTCACACATCCTATAGCATCTTGCACATTTGTTAAATGATATCGGACAAATATTTTTTCCTATACATTGCAATTGCGTTATAACTTAATTCTGTAGCAATACAAGGTTACACGATAAACAAAATAGATGGTTAGTGTCTCAAAATACAGGTTGTATTTGAACTCGGGTCAGTAAAACGACACTGACTAGGTCTCTCCACTGTCGTTTTTCTTAAACCTCGTCCAAATGCAACCTGTATTTTAAGACACTATATATATATATATATATATATATATATATATATATATATATATATATATATATATATATATATATATATATATATATACCGTAATCGGGCGTGTATAATCCGCACTCTATTCATTCCAAAATTTGTCTCAGGGATGGGGGTGCGGAAAATACACTACAACAGGTTTTTCGGCATATTTTTCCATGGGACTATATTATAAAAATTAGTGCGGGAAATTTGACGTTTGGTTGTAAACCTGGTCAAGTTTTTTCGTAATGAGCGAGTCATTTATTTCTTCGTTGCTTTCTGTATGTGTGTAACGGGTTTATTGTCTATGGTGACGGTGAATAAATGTTTGATAAATGAATCTTGTCTTTAGTGTGTGTGTTTCAATTTACAAATGATCTAATATAGTATAAATAGCTGCAAGTTAATCTGCCATCGACAGTACTCTCCGACTGCTATTGGTAACCAGGCATGGCTTTAATAATAGAATATCCATGGGAAACAGAATATTACGATACCTGTGTACTGTTAACCTTCCTTGTACAGTTGTATGCTATTATTGAAAATATGAACAATCTCCACATGAATTCTAATAAATATTTCACGCTTGTAGATGACAAGCGTAACTGTAACTGTAAATGAGGGCGTTAAAAGGAAGAACATATGAGTTTCGTATTTCAGATTCCCATTTTGTAGTTTTACATTTATTTCAAATCTCCACTTTATCATATTTTATTTCATTTAATAAATATTTATCTATTTCTGCAAGTACCGATCTAAGAATTGATATTATTTAAAAAATCCGATTTTCGGTCACAATATTCCCCTTAGTAATTACTTAATGGAACATGTAAATAAACATCTGCATAGAGAAAAGCCTCACCATTAAAATATGTGAAAAAAATATCCGATGAAATGTTGTCAATTTGTAGGCATTTCTCCATACAAATGGCCAACTGATAAATTATTTTTATTATGATGAAAATCGATTCATCGATCCCTGACATATATCAAAATAGTAAATGGCTATTGTCCGATTCACATAAGATGCCGGGCGCAGTTACCTTTAGATTATCACAGGAATGATTCTGCTCACTTTTTGGTTGTGAGAAGTCAAGTGGAAAACGTTTTATTTCTCAATGGACAGGCTACTCTCTGATGTATGGTGACAAGTAGGGGCGATTATTCTAATCATTTTAATCTTATTCATTATTTACCTAAACTTTAAACTCGTCCAGGATAAATATGAAGTTACAAGACTCCACCCGCCAGGTTATATGGATTTTACTGTAGCATTGTAATAAATATGTCGAAAGTATTTAGGGTCTACAACGCAAAATGGGTTAAAGACGATTTTTTAATATATTCATAAAATTGTTATTAGCTGAATACCTAAGAACTTGTATTTTTCAGTACTCAAACACAGACGAATATATTGATCTGGCAATGGATTTAGTTCAGAAAACAAAAACGAAAATGTACGTTGTATGGGTGTTCTTTCTGTACCCGACATACATCGCATGTCATCCGGATACCGCTAACGTAATTCTGAGAACGTCGGAACCGAAAACGAGGTATCACAGAGGAGGAATCCACAGAATGCTCCTACCGTGGCTGGGTAAAAAACCTTGTAAAATTTGACAGAAAATGTAAATACATGCATGTATTATAAGCCGCATAACGTCAACATTTCTAAAATTTTACGGTCGATATAATGACCTTGTTTGCAATTTCAATGTTTCATGCAATGAAATATTTAGTTACTTATTCGATAGTGGTTGTTAATTCGGTGATGTTTCATCTTCTGAAGGGTGACTGTCATTTCAGGTGATGGATTATTGACCAGTGATGGACCAAAATGGGCACGTAATCGCCGTCTCCTCACGCCCGCTTTTCATTTTGATATTTTGAAACCTTACGTGCATGTGTATAACCAAGTAACGGATATATTTCTGGTAAGTCGGAGTTCTATTTGTTTACAATCAAGGCTTTTGATAGAATGAAATTTATCAATATTTCTATGTAAAATGAAGAAATTTCAATGGATACTCGAAACTCCAAGTCCATTAGAATACGACAAATTAGATATACAAAGGGCCTCAACGTGAAGAACAATTGCGAATCCCAAACGGGTGGGACTAGGTGTCCGGATGGAGTTAACACCCCCTGTTACACACATCAAAATGAATTGCCGTGACATAACATTTAATTGCGGTGTAATTAGCATCGAAATATATGTGAACCATACGGAATTATCTTATTACATCATTTATGGACCTCTTTTGTGAAGGAGATGCGTATTTTTATCATCCACTATGTTCTCTCAGAAATAATTCAATTATTTAGATTTTATTTTCTGGAGGCATTCGAGTATATACACTGTATCGCAATTTGGACTTTTAGTAATTTATTAAAAACTTACGCGGTATAATTATGGAAAATATAATTTTTTGCTGAATTGCAAAATGACCATATAACATTTCTATTTTTCATCAAATTTGGTTTTTATATTGGGTTAAATTTGAGTTTTATGAATAATTGTGGAGTCTACGAGTTTGAACGTAACTGCTATTAAGGTAAGACATGTTCCCCTGAATAATAGAAGAATCTACCTAAAATTAATAAATTCTAAAATCTTTCTGAGAAATGGGTTAATTCATATGGAAAAAATCTGTTTCAGGAAAATGTAAGTAAAGGAATGGCAAAAGACGATTTTGTTGAAATCTACCACTTAGTATCCTTGGCAACATTAGACACTATGTTGAGATGCGCTTTATCATACGAGGACGGAGTTCAAGTTAAAGGGTACTCAAACTTTTGAATATTTAAAATTGCTTTAATGAAAACATTTAATTTTCCAAAGGGACAAGATCAGGTCATACCGGTATAAAAGCTCGAAAATGTTTATCGCATATTATTTTGACCTCAATTATTATCATAAGAATGAATATTGTTTGGAAATGTTTCGTAGATTAATAATCAACGGACCTTTGATAAGAAATGTTTAACCTTTTCACCCCTGATTATCTAAATGGTATGCTCTTTTCTATTGTTAAGGCACGTCTATTATGACTTAAGGGTTGGAAGTGTTGAATGGAATTTTACGTTACACGCAACACGTATTCTGTCATATGGTGGCGGCCTGTTTGAATGGTGGAGGATATATACAGGTTTATTGTACCTTGTTCCACTCTTCTTCATTTAAACTGACAAACTTTTTGAAAAATCAGCTAAGGTTCCATCGATGGTCGGACCATCAACGGCCAGATAAACATTCAAATAGCATTTGGTTAGAAACGTTTATAATGAGCCGGTATATTTTAGGAATCACAAGCAAATGACATTGTTTTCAGACCAAAACTAATTATTATATATTCCATGAATTTAGAAGTACCCTGAATATCATAGATTTATCGCTCTTGCTGTTGTCTGAATTATCATTATTGTTTTATGTTGCCAGGGATTTTTTTATTGATAAATAGATGTCTACAGGAAAAGATGAAATGCATCAAACCGTGATCTATGCTTTGGACTGATGGTATTGTAGTGAGGGCATCAGGCCTACCTTAACTTGGATCTTTGGTTGTAAGACTCATACGTAGGACCTGTAACTTTCACACATTATGCCGAGGTATAAAAACCGTCATTTCAATTTTAACAATTTCTAAAATTGAACCGTGAATGCTCGTACAAACTTGACCTTCATATTAGAAAGCACTTGTCAAAGCTTCGTATACCCGTATGATGTCATCAAGTTTATGAACCATGAAAATGACATTAAAATAGCTCCATTAGAATACGGCAAATTTGATATGCAAACGGCCTCAACATAAAGAACAATTGCGCATCTCAAACGGAATGGGATCAGGTGTCAGCGCCACCTGTTAGCATACCACACTCTCCGCAAATGTTACATGTAAATCTCTCGAGTTCGGTGAAAAAGTCATCAGTAAGTTTTAGATCTGGGAGTCATTGTATATGGTCATGCCCCAGAACTTCGGTATTATGTTAATAATATTTCTAACATTCCTGAAAGGAGGAATTCATATTGTTTAACAACGACCTTAAAATTTGCTCAGAGACGACATCCAACAATGTAACTGGGTAGTGGGTAGATTGTTGGTGAGTCGTTTGGCCCTCATTGTCGTTGCCGTCGTCGTCATCATCATCCTCGCCGTCATCGTCATCGTTATTTTTATTATTTCAGGGCAGAACATCCGTATGTGGAGGCAGTGAAACAGTTATCTGCCCTCTTTTGTGAAAGGATTGTGTAAGTCTGTTCTTTTGATATTGCGTGAATAATTATTTCAGATTAAATCTTGACTTTCACTAAAAACCAAAAAAAGTCATGTTTAACACAAACTTATACAAAACTACCTTGATAAGAACTAGTTGTGCTTCTTTTATTTTTCAGAAGTCCGTGGTATTTCTTCGATTTTGTCTATAGCCTATCATCCAGTGGACGAAAGTATAAAAAAATCTGCGATTACGTTCATAATTTTGCGGACAAGATAATTGCGAAAAGGAAAAAAGCTCTGGTAAAGATTGAATGGTACTTGTACAGTAATGTGTATAAAAATAGTGCATGCTTACTGTCGGGGATAGTTGAAAGATAATCCGTGAAAACATAAAACACATACACACACATACACACACACACACACACACACACACACACCAATATTTGACAACGGCAGCAATATATGTAGCCCTACATTGGAACCTCACTATTGAGACCACCTAACTGATTGACTCAAATGTTTTGATTAGAGAGGTGGTATCTTCAGTGAGGTTCTGTACATATTAGATATTTATCAAGAGATCGGAAATCTATGATCTGAAATGTGAGGTGGTCTCCTAATCGAGGTGGTCTTTAGGTGAGGTTCCACTGTAGTAGTATTAATGGCGGTACTATCATCATTGTCATTACTGTTTGTTGTTGTTGTTGTTATTTGTAATTAATAATAGTAATGATTGTTGTGTTGTGTTTATGCCTAATTTGTGTCATTGTTATCATAGTTTTTTAATTTTTCCGTCACTGTAATTTAGCCAGTAAACTATTTTGACAAAGAAACAACAAAATATACAAATATACATGTATCATTTATAACAGTAATATCAAACTGCTGTTGTATATTCTTCAGGAAGAAGATGGCAGTCTACTGAAGAAGAAACGCCTAGATTTTCTGGACATATTATTAACTGCAAAAGATGGGTTCGGCGTTGGGTTGTCTGATGCTGATATCAGAGCGGAAGTTGATACTTTTATGTTTGAAGGTGATTTTTAAACTTTATTCATGACTCGTGTATATTTTAGGTGCATTGATTAGCAAATAATGACGTCATATTATCATACTATAATACGTTTGACATTAGAAACAGATCCTTGACATCAAACACAATTTGGTCGTAGGGTCAAACATTAAGCGTTTCCCCGACACTTAGGTCTAAAATGTTTTCGTTACAGCCATCGCTAATGACTTCCAATTTGCACATCTTTTCCTCTACTCATGTATATCTTAGGTGCACACTTTTTCCTCTACTCATGTATATCTTAGGTGATTTGACCTATTGCAAATATTAGGAACGTGGCTCTCTATGTGCATTTTTGTCGTCATTCGATTGTGATGTCATAATCATACAACTGTTTAACGTTCCATTTAACTGAGACGTTATATGACGTTTGCCATAAAATGTCAGGCATTTGGCGATAGGTCAATTTGGTGCAAGGGTCAAACATTAACTTTTGGACAGACACTTGAATCTTAAATGTTTTGATTACAAACCGCTGTAGATGGTACATTGTCTTAGGACAGTTACTTCATGTGAAAACTTTTGACATGCGACCGAAACTTGCTAATTGTGATTATTAAGGACGTCATCGCTTTTCACGTATTGCCACCCACTTACCGCTGGTGAAAAATGAACAGACGTAATACAATAATAAAACACAAGATTGAAAACTGACATTATTGTTGAGTCCTGTCGTGTTTCATAGATTTTAGATTGAATTCCCGTGCTTAACATTGGTAATATATGGACCTGAGAAATACACGTATGTTTTCAAAATTTTACATATGCCTACATGAGTGATTCAAAACCATATTCATAAACATGGAGAGACGGAAATCGAGCGCATAAGGTTGAGAAGCACGATTAAATGAAAAAATCAAAACCTTTCTCGTTCGCGTAATCGGCATTTCATAATAACTATTAAGACGTTAAAATAGAGACACTTCATTTTGTGGTGTTTGTCTCTTGTAGGTCATGATACAACAGCGTCGGCCATCAGCTGGGCAATATACAGTCTGGGGAAATACCCAGAAGAGCAAGACAAGCTTTACAATGAAATAAATGGTGTTCTAGGGGACAGGGCCATTGTTAATTGGTAATACGAAAACCGGGGTTTAATTTTACCCTTATTTTAAAATTCGCTTTTACATTCTAAAAAGAAAGTATTTTCGATTTCCTAGGAAGAGACGTAAAAAGACAAAACTCAAAATTACCTTAGTCTTAACATACATTTGAAGACAGAGTGGTACTTTTATTACCCTTAAATCCACTTAAGCTAACCTAGTCACCGAGTTACGTATTTTTGTCTATCGTGTATCGCACATACGTAATTGAACATTAAAAACACATGTAGGATAGGGGGCAAAAGTATGAGTTCCACCACCCTGCTATTTAAGTATACTGACCAGGGTAAAAACATCCGTAAATACAGTTTCATCAAATTTGTGGATTGAAGTACCATATCCAGAAAGGATGTTCTTCTCTCTTTCTCTCTCTCTCTCTCTCTCTCTCTCTCTCTCCCTCTCTCGTCTCTCCTCTCTCTCTCTCTCTCCAGTCTCTCTCTCTTTCTCTCTCTCTCTCTCTCTCTCTCTTTCTCTTCTCTCTCTCTCTCACTCCCTCTCTCTCTCTACGTCTCTCTCCTTCCTCTCTCTCTCTCTCTCTCTCTCTCTCTGATGGAAAGATTGAGTTGTATTCATGTGTTTTTTGTATTTTTCTTTTTTTAGGGATGATATTCCTAAGTTTAAGTATCTCCAGCTCTTTATAAAAGAGGTTTTGAGAATGTATTCTCCCGTTGCATACATAAGTCGATGGCTGACAAAACCTCTGCAATTTGAGGGAGTGACTATTCCTGCAAATACAACTTTGGACATCAATATATTTGCAATGAATCATCACCCAGATGTTTGGCCAGATCACGAGGTATGTACACGTTAATATATACATGTCGGTCACCTGAAGTGTATAACTTGTTCATTTCCGGCAGTGTACACCTGTCGATTAGGCCACTCAATTTTTTCTGTGTTTAGCATCTGCTGATAGATTGGTTTTGCAATAATAAAATGGAATAAGGATATGTTTTTTATCAGTTTGATTTTGTTTTTCTTTGTTAACACATTAGGGAGATACTTAAAAGTGCGTTAAATTGCATTTTTTTTCTCCTAAACATGTCCTTGCTTATTTGCCTTTTGAGGTTTTTTTTCGGTAGAAAGAACGCTTAACATAAAACAAATGGAATTGCCCTACCTGTGGTGTATATTTGTCAATAACGTGTATTGTTCATACCGGTAAATTTATTGTAATGTATATTTTTGTTAAAAATGTAAAAGTACACCTGTAGAATACCTATGATATATAACTGTCGACTACCCGTCATTTACCTCCAATGTATATCTGTCTGCCAAATTATATTTAATTTATAGTCTGATCCATATAACCTCACGGGGCGGAGTCTCTTGACCTGAACGAGTTTAAATATTTGGGTAATACATCATAATAACACAGAGAAGAGTAGTCGTTCTTACTTGTCAAAATACACACAGAGTATCCAGTGCAGAATAAAACACTTCCCCGTTAAGCCTGTCATAAGCGAGAAGTGAGTAGAATCATTCGTATGATAATCAAAAGGTTACTCCGCCCCGTTATGTGAATCGGACAATACATTTAATTGGACCGTTATTAGTACTGTGCATAAATATGTCACCAGCTTTAGGTGAAGTGATGCAAATGTTTAACTCTGCCATGGACTGACACCAATGAAGTGAGGGTTCTTGTATGTGCTATGCAGCATAACATAAAAAACAACGGTAATCATAATTGTTCCTACTTGTCACCGTTCCTACGAGTATCCAGAAAAGAACAAAACACTCTCACCGTGGAGCTGAATCGAAAAAAGATTATTATAAGCAAAATGTTACTCCGTCCTGCTAATTTATGTGAATCAAACAATGCACTTGTTCTATACCGTATTGTGCATACCAGTCAATTGCTTCATATGAATATCTGTGAAATACTTTACGTTTACCTGTTAAATACCTGTAATATCCGTCAATTTCATATATATATATATATATATATATATATATATATATATATATACAAATCTGGTAAAATTGGGCAAACACGGACCACGGGCCTTTGGAAAACGAAAGGTGGGATCAGGTGCCCTATTATCTGTAATGTTAATCTGTCATTTCCCTGTTGTCTTGACCGAGATACACAATATTATATAGGCATTTCATATGTATACATTGTATATTAAATTATTCTAGAAATTCAGACCAGAGAGGTTTGAAGAGGAATCGTTTCTGAAGCGTGATGCCTACAGTTATGTCCCCTTTTCTGCTGGTCCAAGGTAAATACATACGGTAATACAGTATATTTAAAGAATATGGATATAAAACGCTTTATTATTGATTATATGCATATGAATAGCCGCTATTTGGTCAAATTACAAAAATGTGAAACAAAGATTCAAGATAATTAAATAGGTGTCGGTATAGCAGTCATTTGACAATAGCACATGGAGTGTTCAAACCGGGGTTTGGTCATTTTGTTCCAAATCAAATTTGTCCCGACCAATTTGTCCCAGTTATTTGCCAATTTGTCCCACTTTTGGTCAATGCACCATTTAAATTCTAAATTCTTCAAAAGCCACAATAATAATCTCTTTATAGACGGATTTAGCTATACATTTAGATTTATTATTTGGCCTTGTATGATACCACTTTCCCTTTCGAAATCTATTTTAAACTGGAACTTAGCTAATGAAGTCTAATTGACAGAAACGAACGTCTTGAGCATTATAACTTTGGTATTATGTTTATAAAATTAAATTTCCATTAAGCCATTTTGTTTTTTTACACGCGAGTGATCATCTGTGTAGTCAGGTTTTGATAACCTGCTTCATTTAGCACATTGACACTACTTGTTAATTGGCATGAAATATGCTTATTCAAATACAGATGCAGTATACAATATATACATAGTCATACACATATTTTCTGTGTTGCAATCACACAGTATCTCCTCTCTCTCTCTCTCTCTCTCTCTCTCTCTCTCTCTCTCTCTCTCTCTCTCTCTCTCTCTCTCTCTCTCTCTCTCTCTCTCTCTCTCTCTGGGATATGAGCGTGTATATGTCCTTTCTTGTACTTGTAACTTCTTCTTAAATAAGATTTTATGACACGTCTTGAACAAGACTTTGCCAATTATGTTAAAATTTTCAGTAGGGTAAGGGGCACACAAATTGGCCAAAAACCGCCAAAAAATCCAAACTTTTAAAAAAATCTTTTCTAGTTACCTCTGCAAAGCAAGGATATGTATGCATATGTAAGCAAATCTGAATGTATTTTTAATAGAAAGAAGCATGCAGCCTTGTATCAAAATTGTCAAATTCCTCACGCTGGAACCAATATGGTCATTAAGTGATAATGTACTTTATCTTAGAAAATATTCTGTACTATGCATTGCAAAGCAAACCAAAATACATTTGTAGAAAGAACATAGAGGGAATATATGCACATGTGAAAAAATAGATTATCAACGATATTTATTACCTAAAAACGTGACCAGATGACGGTGTGTTTCGATCTCGGCGATTACCATTTTCTTAACTGAAAAAAATCCAATCACCGATATTGACCAAACCAATCAATATTTTGAAATTAACATTAAAGGACTAAACGATACAGGTTTACAATATTCATAAATATGGAAATTAAGAAAATATATCCGTATTTAGTGCATATACTTTTGTGGTGATGAAAATGTGTCACATTATAACTTATTAAATGAAACACGGCCTCTGATTGGTTAATACCATCAAGTAAATCATGTAATTCACGCGTTAAAAACGTATTTTGCATGCAAAACTTAACACTCAAAACTAACACGTTAAAATATCATCTTCCACGATAAATGTCACTACTTGCATGCAAAAAGTATGTTTTATCACGTTTATCACGTTATAAGTACAACTCGCATTTTTTATCGTGCAAGAGGTCACAACGTTAGTTTATCCCATTTGTGACCCAATCGGCCTTTCATAATATTGTACAGCGGAATAGAAACGGGAGTATTTAAACTAACTAATTGACACATAAAATAAGAAAAATAAATAATCGAACCCGAATCATTACTTATATATAAAGCATTTAAAAATGTTTTTTTTTAAAGTAAGATAAATATTTCATTGCTTAAATAGAGTTATACAAATTTCATAACACCATTATTTCCGGTACACATGTACTTAGTTTAATCAGTAAGAGCCATCCCGAATTTTATTATTCCATTTCAATCATTCATCATGTCAAACAGATTTCATCTAACATTTTGTTATATTTTGTCACAGAAACTGTATTGGGCAAAATTTTGCTTTGAATGAACAAAAGGTCATGCTGGCTCGACTAATTCAGAGGTATGTATCTGATCATCTTCCCAAGTCAAGGTTTTCTGATCCACGTCATTCCTCAAATATCTTGACAGATTACATTTCATAATTGGTGGTCATTGGTGGCGAAATCTAGCGCCGATCAGAATTTCACTTAGACTGGCCCGACACTGACCCTTGATTTTAGCTAATGAAAGGACTCGTGGCATAGCCTGCACGTCGTCATTATACTGTGTTTACGTACTAAACCCTCAATCATGTGGTCGATGCGTGATCGATTGTTAAACGCATTCTGATTGGCTCAGTGAAACGGTACCGGCAGCCAATAGAAATCGACACAATATACAGGTCAAATCTTCAAGGTGTGGTATAGGAGTGGATCGGAAAACTTTGACTTGGGAAGATGATATCTGATATATAAATTCAAACTTCAATAAGTCCAATTTGTCCATGATCGTAAGTTGAAACGATGCACCATTATGTTTCATGTTTAAATACATATTCATCCACTATCATGCCTTAGCGTTCACTCATAGACTTGTGAAACTAATTTTACATATTCATTTTACAAGGTTCAAAGTCCAACTTGTTGAAGGCCATGAGTACAAAGCATCACAGGAGTTGGTAGTAAGAGCAAAATACGGAATTAAAGTTAAAATGGAGGAGAGAATGATGTGAGGATGATTTCCTTAAAGAATTTAAATAATTGGAATGAACCATATTGAGTGGGGGTATTTAACAAATAATGTATTGTGGAATGCACCCGCTTATAACAAAAGACAACACAAAAAATGTGCTTTTTGTAAGACATGGTGTTATTTTTGTTCTATAACTTTGGAATGAAGACGGAAATTTTTCTCTATTTAATGTTTTACTATGTGTGAGCATCTAGGCCGTGACCATACTTATGCACAATTAGGTATTTTCATTATCCAGAGTTACCACCCATCGTAGCAGGTATCGATTGTGATGTCATTTGTTTGTGCGTAGAAAAAGAAATGTTATAGATTATGACGTCATATGTTTGTGTGAAAACGACGGTGTTTTCTCAGGTAAAGACATGAAATCACAATCGATACCTGCTGACATGGGAGATAACTCTGACTAATGAAAGGACAGAATAGATAAATTCAGATTGTGCATATGAAAACATATCATAATAAATATTTAATGATTTTCGTCACCATCGATACCTTTTACAAAATGAGCCATTTACCCGGATTTAATGAATAAGGAGATTACTACGATGGGATGTTAATGGTTCTCATACGCAATTGCTGAACAAATCCAGTATGTGGTTTGAACAATTCTTCTATAAAATTGCATAAATTAATTTCTATATAGTTTATTTTTATCATAATGACCTTACTGAGTATATAATTGATCATTATATTTATAAGCATATCATTACAAAATATTTTAATATTCCTAGAGGTAATATTCAAAATAATAGTATTTTCATTTTGCATTATATCATTACTAACTTATCTGCGATATCAAGTTAATTGCAGAAGAATCTGAATTTGGAATGGTGTTTTACGCCACACTGAACAATTTTACAGTCGTATGGAGGTGGTCAGTTTTTAATGGTGGCGGGAAAAAACGGTTACAATGAATCCGGGAAGAGTCCACCGGCCTTCCACGAGTAAACTGGCAAACTTTCTCACAAAAATCTGCTTATTTTCCAGTGCCACTCGAACCTGCGATGACAGGAAGTGAGAAACTCTATGATTTAAAACGCGATGCTCTAACAACTCGACCACGGAGGTCCCATTTGCTGAAGGATGAATAGTTACTAAATAAATGGTCATTATTTCTACACCAGATTTACTTTCTTTTAAAAATAAACTCTAATTAGCAACTGTTATATTAAATGCATACTGTCTCTCAAAATCGTACTTCAAGCATTGAAAACTGACAGGTACCAATGTAAAAAGAGTGAAGTGATGTTTCCGTGTTGAAAAATATTGATATTGTGTATAATTGGCGATTAATGAAGTTATTTTAACAGTGGAATCTGATTAATTAATCATGCAATTACCCACATTTTGAGGAGTCTTTCGATAGGCTAATGGTTGAGAGGACTACCAACTAGATTATTTTCTTGGGTGCAGACTGCAGAGGTATTGTTCGGTTCACAGAAGATGGCGGGACGGAGTAACCTTTCGATTATCATATGGATGATTCTACTCACTTTTCGGTTATGTCAGGCTGCACCGGAAAAACGTTTTATTACTAACTGGATAATTTGGTGACAAGAAGGAATGATTATTCTAGTCAGTTTCATTTTAATCTTATGTTTTATTTACCTAAAATTTAAACTCGTCCAGGTAAAGAATGGATCCACAAAACTCCACCCCCAGGTTGCATCGATTTTAGTATATGTAGGTATAATATATATATATATATATCTTGCTTTTGTTCCATTTAAATGTTACAACGGATCTATTCTTTTTTTGTTGGAGAATCTGTTGATTTCTTCCCCTATTAGATTTGTTACATTACGACATCTTTTTTTTACCTGATAAACAGCATGCACAATATGCATTGTGATCTGGAGGTCATATGAGTTGACTTTGAGTCAAATAGTATTTTAGATATCCTGCAAAAGAATTCAACGAAACCTAAGCTATTTCACATGTTTAGACCTCAAAATACAGAGAAATGTCAATATATATGATAAAATACTTTAAACATTACTATGAATTTGTGATTTTTCTGCATTTAAATCCAAACCAAAATGATGATACTCAAAGTAAAAACATGAATTTAAATATTGTAAATTTCATGTTTACAATTTATCTATAACAATATCATACCAATTTCTTGGCCTCGACAAGTTTTAATTTAGGTAATAAAGTGTCACAACATTAAATTGACACTAGTATCCATTCTAAGCAGGATATTAAAGAACAATATAACACATTTCATACAATAAAGCATATTTTATTTCTCAAACAACCTTATACAATATACATACAATTATCCAGTAACAGTGAACATGTTCAAGATTCAAAATTTACGTTAACATGTTCACAACAATAACAGTTCATTCAGCACCTCGGAAATATACCTCCAACTGAAAGTTTGTTAAAAGAAATGTGCCTCATTTAGAACAATGTATTCTCACCTAGCTTCAGTTCGAGTCTTGAGTCCCACTGGAACAGAAGCTGATTACATACGCATGGAAGTTTTCCAGTTTTCCTGAGGAAGGTCCAGGGTCTTTCTCACGATACACTTACCAAATTCTCTTTTTAACCATAAAAATCTAACTAACACCATATAAGTGAAGAAAACGTGTTTCCAGTGGCAGAAAATTGCCAGTAAAATGACTCCAAAAAAAATTTCAAAATTGTTAAACACTGACAAATGGTGCAGTTTTCAAGTGGTGCCTGAAGGTATGTGCAATACCTGATATATCTATTTACCAGTACAGGTAAATAACTGAATACACAGGTGCTGCGATGGCATTTTCTTATGCGACAAACTTGTTGTCTTGCCTTTGCTATTCACACAAACATACCATTCTCCTGAAGAGAAATTCTCATGTTTCTATTTAGAATTTTAAATCGACTTATCGTAAAGTCTGATATTCTGGGGGTTTTATTTCGGAAAGTTTTTGATACTTTTACAGGTAACGTCCAGGTGATCATCGCTTCCGTTTCGGACACCATCTGTACTGAGCAGCTGAAGATTTTGTTTCTTCTTTTACTTTGATTTTCTTTTCTTTTTTATCCTAAAACAAAAAGAATAAAGAATAATCTATTTTTGTTACAATATTTACAAGAAAAGAAAATTCTGAATAACATATTGACCCTTAAACAAATTCTAGGAGTACAGACAGAAACGTGTGGTGGAGTTTTAGAATTACTTGCTAGATTTGATGTGAAAACCAGAGAAAATGTTAGAAATGAAGCAAGTAAAAATAAGTTTCAATTTCATTTTATGACAAAATTTGAATTGCTAACATTACTCAACTTGACCATACTCATCACTTGCTACAAAAAAAATGAGATTCAGGACAAAGATTAATTTCAAGGCTAAAGAAAGTCAGTCTGTCGAGTTTGACTTAAAAAAAGAGGAAATCAGGGAGGAGGGTCAAGTTAAAAATGAAGAGATTATCAGAAAAGCTTTTCATATAAAAAGGTAGATCTAATAAAAGTATACAAAAACATGAAATGGACTTCATATTCCCCTCTAAGTAAGAACTTTCAAGAAAATGACCGTAATGTATTTTACCATTAATTGTTTCTTCATCTCCATTTTCTCGTAAATCACACGTAAATCTTTTTCTCTCTCAATTCTTTTTGTCAGTTCCTTGTATTTCTGTTCTCTCTCCTTGGCAGTCTCCTGGTTAAAGAAAACAAAATTTAGCTCACTAATATATCGTAGGTAAAAGACATTATTTATTCTGAGTTTAATTAGCATTTGTGGAACATATAATCAAATTTACAAATTATCATGCCACATTTGATATAAAAATACAGTATAACCTATCTATTCAGAGGTACAGTGGAACCAGTCAAAATATCTGGAATATACAGCATTTAGATTGTGGAAGATTGTTCATTGAACAGGATAAATATAGATATATGCTATATTCGAATATGTGTATTGTTTTAAGACCCATATATTTCACTGAACACTACCATTCTGTAATCCACCAAGATAAAATGAGAACCAATTAAAATATTCCATTTTCCTTGCAAAACAGTTATATTTTTGGTGTATTTATATTACAAGCAATTTATGTTATTTATCCCTTTAAATGACCAGTCTTGGGTTGCGGTTATTTGTATCGATCTGAATACAGTGTGTCCAATTAAGTTTGTTTATTGTTGTTTAACGTCCCACTCAAGAAACTTTCACTCATATGGAGACGTCACCAAATGCCGGTGAAGGGCTTCATATTTTGGCCTATGCTCGGCACTTACGGCCATTGAGCAATGACAGTTCTTTAACGTATCGACACCTACTGTGACACGGGACCTCAGTTTTTACTTTCTCATCCAAAGGACAGGAAACCAACCTACCGCCGGCTGGACTCGAACTCACGATCACGAGTCGAGCTCGATACCGACTGAACAAGGTCGGCTCCGTCCAATTAAGTAATTACGTTATTATGGGTTAAATTGTATGTTCTGAATTTTGACTGGACAAGATTCAGAGTACAAGATATAAATGTGTATACATTATTTACAAGTAATGGTCAAATATATTGGGACTAAATCATTTGAACAGATTTAAAGGAATATTCAAGATACAAAATAGATAGAGGTTACTGTGCTCAATCAAAATTAGCATAAATGGATGCCAGTTACAAAAAGCTGAAAAGTGTGGATAAAATTTGGAATAAAGACATTTAAATAAAACAGTATAAATTTGTTTCCAAGTCTAATTGTTTCTTTAAAATCAATATAAATTAAAATTGAAATTGTTTATTTTTCACTTTGTCTTTATAAAAATTGCATAGTAAATAACATTTTTTAAAAGCCTTCAGAAATTGCATTGCATGAAGTCGCAGCTAGTAATAACTATACACAACATATACAAGATATTTTGCAGTAGTGAAAGGGTTAAGAAATTTTCAAAAGATTTCAGTTTTTCCATTCTAAATGCAGGGGAGTCTCCTATGAGAGGTGGTTTTTAGGTGAGGTTTTTCTGTACTTCTTGTTCTGTTTTCTGCCATGATGTCAGCTTTTTAAACATTTGTCTAATAAACAGGTATAAACATAAAAGTATACATACCTGGAGATTCTCCAAGGTCGCAGTTCCTGGAATATTCCCATTCTTCAGCATGTCCCACGTTGGTCGATTGTATGTTCGGTTTACAAGTGAAGGATGAGTGTTAAAATATTTGGCAGCATCAAAATTTTTCACTGAAATGAAAATGACCAATTCAGTATATGCTGGTTTGTCAAATGTATAACCTGAAATGTTTTGCCCTTTGGCGGCATTCTTAAATCACTTTTGTCTCCTGGACAGCATGTACGCCCATACTTTGAGTACTCAGCTTGCTGTCGGCAAAAAATAAAATGCGAGTGACAAATTTCAGGTTTACAGCATATTGAATCCAAGGATTCATGGACCTTTTCTTTATGAAACTGATTATCTTTTATAACTGTGTTGTAATAATAAATATCTAGATTAGTCTTACTGATATATCATTGGAGGGGGGGGGGGGCGCTCCATAGCTGAGTGGCTAGAGCATCATACCTTAAACCATGAAGTCTCTCACCTCGATTCAGCAAGGGTTCAAGTCCCACTGAAGTCTTAGCTAATTTTGGGAGAAAGTTTGTCAATTTACTTGCTGAAGGCCTATGGTCTTTTTCCAGATACATTGTAACTGGATTCTCTCCTCCACCATTAAAAACTGACTGCCACCATATTACTGAAAAATGTTCAAACTTCTTTCCTTTTAAGAAGTCGGGATCTACCTGATCACTCACCTTCCTTTTTTGAATCAACAAAAACGATGTGTTTATTTTTAGGTTTTGTGTCACTATCTAGAAGATGAAGGCTCGACTGCAGTTTCTCTATTTTCTGTAAAAAAAATAGGAAAAGTATAATTGACTCTACATATAAATGTCAAATTTCCTGTCAATCTTATCATTTTCATAAGTCTGAATTCATTTTCTAAGCCTGCACTGATTGTATTTTCAAAGCAAGAAAGTCTAAGAACTGTGTAAATAAATTGATGGTTACATTTCAATAAGATCAGTCTTAATGCAGGGTGCATCTGACTCAAAAATGATTCTAGATTACCCTGGGGTCAATTTGTCGCCAGGGACAAATTATTGTATAACCCCTGGTGTGGGATGTACCCCAGACCTCACTAAAACAAGTGGAGTCTGTTTCTTGATACACAATAGGCATAAGAAGTGAAAAGTTATGAGGCATCAAGGATGTCATTAACTTTTTTTAGTAACAGGTGAAACTGTCAAAGAAGCAGGAGAATTTCTGTCTTTTTGTATAGAAGTCTATGTCATTTTGTCAAAAAGTAGGTGGCTATTAATTGAGAATAGAGGATTAAATATGCCTGTTACTGCCTTCTAATGGCGCATTCAGATGACACTTAAAACTAGGGCAAAATCACAGTACCAGCAAATGGTACTTTTGTAGGATGACATGGATATGTAGACTTAAGTAGGATATGTATGTCAAAGTTGACATTATTCCAAAAGCTGGTAAGTAGGTTAGGAAGATTTTTTAATTTTGGATTTTCTTCTTAAAAATCAGACAAATTCCTAATTAACGAAAGAAAAAAGGGGGTTTGTGCTGAGGACAAATGTGTTCAGTTGATCAAGCATAGCAGACTAATTATTTTATCTTTGGTCTCACTTTGAGTTCAGCGGTCCTCTTCAGGTTCACATATTTCTGATCTTGTGAGAACATCAGCTGTAACTCGGCATCAGTGTGAGTAGGTTCTGTGCTTTCTCTCTCTTCATGAATCCCGTCCTGAAACATGAAATCATACATTGAGACATAAACAAATAACTAACACTCTGTCTGACTAGTTACATTAATACATGCCATCTGTATTCAGATAACTGCAATTCATTATGTTCGGTTAAAACAACTTAAACTAACACTTAACATACAGCATGCAGTGCCCAAGATAACTTTCTGAACACTTGGGTATAACACCTATCATTTCCAAATCCAGTGGGTATTTTTACCCACAAAATTTCTGTCAAGTGGGTATTTTCCAATTCTGTTTTCATACTACGATTGCCATTGATTTTACTATAAAGGTTTGGCTGCTAAATTACCATTAATTAATCTGTATTTAACTGTCTGTACAATGTAAGTCCACAACTTAAACATCTGGGTTTGTGTCAGCTTAACTGCATTATCACTACAGAGCTTTAACACACATTATGATTAACATTCATTCAGAACAAGTGAATTCAATATTTTATCTCTCAGCAGATTTCAGATCCAATGTGTTTAATTTTATGCTTCAGTTTTGATTTTGGTATCTTATGCATGGATTTTAATTTGCTTGAGTATCCATTTATTTTTTATGCGTAAAATATGCAAATACGCAGCTTATCTAGAGTACTGATACATGTAACATTTCACATAAAAAAAGAAAAACTGGCAAACATGTAAATCAACATAGACTTCAACAGAGCAAGAACCCTCGCTGATTAAAGGTGAGAGACTAGATATATCAAAGGGCAAAAATGTTCTAACCATTTGGCCACAGAGACCAATTAACGAGAGTAAGTTTATGCCGAATGTCCTTTTAACCACCAAATTTGAATCTGAAAAAAAGTCGATAAGAATCTTATCTAAAATTTGAATATTAACTTACATCAAAGGCTATATCTTGATCCTAGACTAGTATAACGCCAAAGCTTTGAGGAACATGAAGAAATGTACCCTCCATTATAAATTCCAGTCTGAACATTCACCTTTATTTTTGGATAATATATTTCAAGATCTGTGTACCACTTACCACCTTCTGTGTTTTGACCATGTTAAAATAAAACTCATCGGGATTGCGATCTTGTGCTTTCCGTTTTAGTCTCTTTAATGTGTTCTGTTTTCTGTGATAATCTCTGTAAAATGAACAGATGTGTGAAGTATGTGTACATCAAAATTATCTGAAAATTGAAATTTGTACATCGAAAATGAATGCTGTCGAAGTATATCATTGTACTTATTGATTTATGATAAAATTTCGCAGGAAATTGAAATCAAATGAAACTACGTACAAAGGTAAACATTCTCGCATATACTAGCTAACAAAATGTTGTGACAGAGTGATCAGATTTTGTTGGTACAGTGGAACCTGTCCTGAGAGACCACACTTTCTGCCATTGAAATGCATAATGCTGTCTCCCAACAGAAGTTTAATATACAGATATTTGACTGAATGGCAGATATTTTGAAAAAATTAAATACTGGACAATTGGACCAGTGACTAAAGGAATTTCACTTTTCAAAGAATTTTTTTTATATATACACAATTGTATATATACACAATTGAAATGAAATTGAAAATTACTGGTCATTTGGACCAGTTATCAGATACACTGTAGATTTCACTGGACTTTTGTAAAGTTAACCGGTTTTTCTGGTAAGACTTGAGACTTTAAAAAAAAGAACACATCTGAATTCATAATTTTCCCAATTTTTTTTTCAAATAGAAAATGTCTTAAAATAACATGATAGCTTAAAGCTTCTGGACAAAAAGAAGAAAAATTTAAATATTCCTGAAAAACCTTACTCTGCTCGAGTTTTATAGTCCTTTTTCTTTTCCAGAAATCCAAGATGTACTCTGCTCTCAGGCTGTAAACAAAATAAGAAAGAGTTTATAACTATTGTTTCCAATTCATAAATAAACTCGGAAAAAGAAAAATTCCAATTCAATTTTCAACACAGAAAGTTTTGAAATACATAATACATTAAACAATTATCTTAAAAGATTTATGCAAAAAAAACATTAAAACACTTAATAGTCACAAATTTTTGGTCCCTTGGCCTTTATCAAGTTAAAGACGGCAATATCTATAATATATGTACCCATTAATTATGCAGACTTGATACTACATAGTTAATAAAGATATTGTCATCTTTCACTTGAAAAAGGCCAAAAGGCTGAAAATTTGTGAATACTGAGTGTTTTACTGTTTTTTGGCATACCAATACTTCTCCTTGGAGGACAATGAATCTTACTAAAAGATTTACTTAAGTTTCATAAAATTTACTAATAGTAGCTACAGAAGAACCTGTCTTGAGAGATCCCCCAATCTGCCATAGAATTGTGGTCTCTCAAGACAGGTGGTCTTTCAAGAGAGGTTTATGCAACACATCAATCCTTGAAAAACAATGGACTCAACTGTCAATCAATGACTTAATTAGACCAGTCCAAATTGGTCTTGAGTTGTGAATGGGTTAAAAAATTATTTAACTAAATAGATTTCAGAGCATGATCTTAGAAGACACATCAAGACAAGTGGTCTTTGATGAGAGCGGTCTGTCAAGGCAGGTTCCACTGTGCTAGTCTATGCAACAGATAGTTAAGCTACTCTGATTCTTGGTTTATAGTCAACACACTCCAAAGTCCACCCCAAACACTATGTAAAAGTTACAACTTTTCAGAAATTGTTAGCTTATGATGCATAAATGCATTTGTCAAAAATCTGAAGTCAATCCGATATCTCGTTCCTGAGATATTTAGCAAAAAGTAACAGAATCCCGATTACACACCTTTAAAATTCTTGTGAACGGCTTTGGGTCTGCTACATCATCAAAGGAAGAGGTCAAGCACTATAGGGTGTGAAAGCCATTAGCCTACAGTATAGGGAGATAACATATTGGTGGATTATTTAAAACAGTCTTGGTTAATTGGTGCATTGTAGTGAGGTACGGAAATACATCTAAACAGGTCTCGCTGTTTACAAATTTCCAAAAGATAAAAAGATAACCTAAACACAGTTGAGGACTAGATTCGTAAAATTATTACTTGCTGATTTTCAAATCTGTTCGGTTTCAGATGTAGCTTATGAATGGACATTTTTAAACACCTAACAGTGGAATAAAGCATTTTCTATCACATTATTTTAGAATAAATGTAACGAAATAAGGACTATAAATAAATAGAAAAATAAATAAATGAATAAATAGAAAAATAAATAAATGGATAAATAAATTAATTAATACATTAATTTATAAAACACCAAACAGTATTTTTTCTTCTTTTGTAATAAAAGTTTCTGCTGAACAAAACGGTGAAACTCTCTCTCTTTCTCTCTCTCTCCAGACAATAAACACTCCAATAAAATTTGGGTATATGCATTTTTTTAAAATTCACCCATAAATGACATTTACATCTACATTTTAGTTATATCTCCGGAACGAGACGTCGGATCGACTTCAAATTTTCGACCAATGCATTTTTGCATCATAAACTAATAATTTTTGAAAAGTTGTATATAGCGTTTGGGGTGCACTTTAAATATGTATTAAAATAATATTTTAACTTACACATGTGTTCTTGTTAAATAGCCTTGTTTTTTTTTATCAGTGAAATATTATTCAAATACATATAACATAATGTCAGCGGCCTGTGCCGGGACCCATAGTTAGCAAATGGACCAGCCAGTTGTGGGTATAGGTTGCTAAACGATTTCATGATTCAATTCATAAACAACTTGAACTTGAGTTTGCGGGGGGGGGGGGTGAATGCAAATTTCAAACGACAAAATAACAGCAGTAAAATAGAAATACCTGACTCCTTTCTCTGTGAGGACGAGATTTCGCCTTATTGGCATTTTTCAAAGACGCCATGATGCCAGATCACTTCTCGATGTTTATATTTTGTTAGCAAAGGCACTCTCAACGTGACAGCTTTGGACAACGTGCTTTCGGGTCCATGCTTTCTACTTTCTTTCCGAAACAGGAAATAAAAAGGTTATAGCACGTACGTCGAACCCGATCCAAATCCTCATATTTTGGTTTATATCTATTGCTGTCAGTATCTATTAATTGATTGTCGAGAGAGGTATTATACGGTGGCATATTTAGGACACGCATTTTATAACATGTCGAAAAAAATTATCTAGAGGAAACGAAATATTGTACAATATGTATTTCGTTTTATCGAGATATTTTTTTCAACAGAAAAAATAAAAATTATCTCGGGAAAACGAAATATTGGTCGAAAAAAAATATCTCGAGAAAACGAAATATATGTTTCATTTCATCGATGTAATTTTATAACATAGAATAAAATCAGCAATATACATGTATGCTAGCTTTATATATCGCTGAGAAAATTATATCGGGAAAACGAAATAATAGTCATATTTTATGAATGTCAAGAAGTAAAGTATTTATTTTAACATGGAATGGAACCAGTAACATGATTTAGAGAGGGTGGTTCAGTGTCTGGAATCCATTTTTCTGGACTCCCTCATGCATATGGGTTTGCTGAAACTCAAATCATTTTAGGCAAAAGATCCTTTATGCTAATTTAATGCAATATTTGTGATAAAAACGAGTCGCAATGTGATAAATAACTGTCTGGGATTTTAAAAATGAACGTTTCTGGGAAGCATTCATGATACTCTGGACCACGGGAGAAACGGTGATTTTGTGTCTGGAAGCTCCCTAGAATACCTCATGGGGTTCCGAATTAATCAATGAAAATTTTTTAACAATAAAGAGCTCATAATTCAGTGTCTGAAGGCTAATAGGCAGAAATTCTGGCCCAGTTTTATGCAACCCTTGCCTCTACGAGCTTCCAAATTTTCCGAAAGATGCCGCCAAACCCGATAACTAATGAAATGTTGCCTCACAATCAATACAACATTTAGAATATGAGACAAGGATTCAGGCGGGAGCACAGCGAATTTAAACTGCATACACGTCGGAAGCAAATTAAAAGTGGGGAGGGGGGGCTCCAACTTTGAAAGTGGGAGCTAAGAATTTCAACACCTTTGCAAAAAAAGCCCCCTACCCCCCGGTTTCGACGCCTATGAACTTTGTCCCCATAACGGTTGATATGATAGGTGTGATACCTTAGAATATGTCCATTGAAGTAGGAATTTTAGTTACAAATTTCCCCAAACTTTCGCGCCTTGCACCAACTTGAATTCTTAATTCCTCAGTCTGCATCTGTTGAGGTATGCATTGCATAATTTGCATGGATAGTTTAAAAAAAAGTGTATATTTATATCACCAGCCTTAATCCCCACTTTGAAAAAACTGATCTAGATCCTTCACCATTGTATATGTATATTAAAAAAAAACCATATGAATACAAATTTTAAACCGAAGTCAGGTTATTTTGAATCATTCACAGGAATGTATTTTTTATTTAAATTTTGTAAAATTATGATTATTTGCACTAATACAAAACGTTGTTAGTGCAATTGTACTTAATTTTGAGTTTCCCTCCTTGATGTTCTGACCCTTTTCAGATGGTACATAACTTTCCATATACATTTATATGCACATCACCATCTGAAACGGGGCATAGCCCCAAATTAAGTAAAATTGCACTAACAATTTTGAGTATTAATATTAATAATTTAGCAAAAAATCATAAAAAACATTCCTCTCCTCAAGTGGATTAATCACTTTCATGATTAGTGTTATGTATAGAACATATGACCTGGGCCCGAAGTCACCAAATACTCAATACTCAAGCTCAACTTTTATTTCATTAATTTGACTATAGAATCGTTTGTAATATATTTGGGTTTGAATGATTAGGAAGCATATTATTATTATTTTTTTATCATTCACATGTAAATTTTTGCGTCATAATTAGGATTTTCCTATAAAAATGAATAAATACATACTCAAATAATATTTTAATATTTCTGAAGTTTTCTTCAAATGAGCAATGATTTTGATCATTATTTACAATTATATGCCATCAATATGCAAACATGTCCAGTTACAGAATAAATTTTGCTTGTTTTAACCTACAAATCCTGAGAAGTTAGTTAAGTTTTAGTACTGAGTAAATTTTGTGACTTCGGGCCCTGAGTTATCTCTCACACTGACAGTGATTTTTTGCCTACAATGAATATTGGACTCCAACAAACATATCATTTGCAAGAGCAATATTTTAGAGGAAATCTGGATTTTAAAATTAATCTTTACATAGCTCCTACTAGCGACATGTTAGGCTTAATATATCACTGCCTTTAGATGCCTTTTCTTGTCTTCCAAAAACTGAATAAAGTTCTGACGCCCATAACCCTTTTGGATTCAACAAAAGACGACTCAGTCAGTATATGTACTTCGGATTGTACTAAAAAAAAAAGAAAACAAAACAAAACAACCAACCAAAAAAAAAAAAAAAAAAAAAAAAAAAAAAAAAAAAAAAAAAAAACACGAAAAAAAGAAAAAACAGCAAACAATCAAAAACAATAAGTAAATCGAATTGATTCGAATTTCATTAAGCTAAAATGATAAAATGACAAGTGGACATGATCACCATGTAGAACCAGCGATCGACGCGATTAAATTATGATAAAGCCTAATGAACCTACATTTGTTGATTTATAATATAAATTTAATCAACAGTCTATTGTTTGCTCACAGATGATATTTATAACATGTAAGGTGATACACAGGAACCTGAAAACTCTGTCCGTATATATTGATATACAAATCATTTACATAGCTGCCCTCTGTAATGATCGAGGTAAACTCCGTTTTTTACCTCGATCATTACAAAGGGCAGCTATGTAAATGATTAATTTATCAATATACGGACAGAATTTCAGGTTCCTGTGGTTGATAAACCGTTAAATGTAAATGTTAGGGCGCAGAAAAACTGAAAATGAAAAAAGAAAAATATATTCATGTATATTCCATCAATACTTATTATTGACTCTGTATATCATTTCGAAACTATATCTCTAAGATAATACATGCATATTCGTTGCAAAAAAATATTTAATATCTTATCACATCGACCCCTTGGTGAATACTTGGATCCGCGCCATGAGGCAAAATGTAAACAGTTTTAACTTGATTGGTGTTAAAATACACCATATTCTTCTAGTGAAATGGGGGAAATCACTAAAGACAGTAAACAGTTATTATGCAATGCGTTAGTCTATATATAGACATAGGCATTGATCGAGAGCGTAAATTACATTCATTTCGTGTTTATAACGTGTTGGCATTCATTGTTTACCGAACAGAAAAATGCAAGTGGCTATGAGATCTGTTTGCATGTTTCGTGGATATTGTAAAAGAAATTTACATCGGAAACTGGAACCATTATTTTATTCCGTTCAGGTAAGTCAAAAGACTGACAGACACATGAGCGTCATTCTTATGAGTCTTTGTTTACATATAGATTCTTATCCATGGAGAATGACAGGTAATAGGCCTATATTGGTAATGGCGTTCAATTTTCTCCAGAATAATTACATTACAGTGCGCAGGCCTAGAAAAGCAGACACTGAATTGTTTTGTAAAATCTCTCTCTCTCTGTGACACAAATACACTCGCACAATCACACACCCTCTCTCACACCATCTCTGTCTGTGTCTCTCTCTCACACTCACACATACGCATGCATAATTACACACCCTCTCAAACAATGGTTTGAATTCGAAATAGGTTACACCTGATGCTTTAGCACACATTCTAAATAAAAAACTGAATGTCACGGATCTCCTTTGAAAGACATCTCAATACCTTAATGTATTTGATCTATAATAGCATTGGCGTCGGAAGCAAATTAAAAGTGGGGGCACCCCAATAAAATTGGCACATTGTCAGGTAAGACTCAATGCCTTATTATTCGCCGCCAGGAGGCGGCGAATATATTTCAAATTAAGTTAGGAAGTAGTATATGGAAGGAGCTGTTAGTTTCTGTGAACGCGGAAGTAATGACGTGGTAATTTTATTTGAGGCAAAAACGCTATTAAATTTCAGATATGAAATTGAAGTTGGTTTGTTTCATAAATAACCAGCATCTAAATTTTTTTAATGCAATTAAGGTATAATACCGCGATTCGTATTTTTGAAATAACGATAAGTGGGAGACATTAGTCGAAATGATGGGAGCAATCATTACGTGATTGCTTTTGATTTTGATAAGAGCATGATATCATATTATATAAGTTTAGTGGACGACGGAAATGTGGAACAAAATGTTTTTTATCATTTAAAATGATTTCGTTTGTGCAAAACGGAATAAATATAACACCGAAAACGAAATGTGTCGTATGAAATATTGATGATTGGGAGAACAACAAAGTGAACGGGTCGGACGATTTACCGAAACAGACCTTAATTACTGAAGCACACCATTTTTACTTTTATTTCAACATAAAAACTGTAGTACATGTTAAAGTCTACATATAATAAAATGTTACTTTTAACACGAGTTTTGTGTAATAAATGATAAAGTCAGAATTATCATGTTAAACAAGATCGAACTACTCTAGCGGCTAGGCCAACAATGAACGAAACAGACTGGAATATGGATTTGTTTTAAAAAAAAAATTCTGAATTATTCCATAAATGTTTTTCTAAATTACGTTTTATATTCTTGATATATACTAATATTTAATACATTTTCTTAAAAAAAAAATCCAAGTTCTTCACCATTGTTGACAACCATTATGCAGAAACAGTGAAAATTACTGCAACTGTCATTTTGTAAACTTTTACATATATAGACATTGCTACATCGCTGATGTCAATTGCTATATAAACACTACTAAAAATTTGACCAGGAACATGATGACCACTCCATTTCTCACTACTGTCTGTGAACTTGGTGTTAGTTGACGAGAAATCGCCGTTAAATTAGTTCTGTTGACTCTATTTTCACAAAAATGTTATCTGGTGGGACTTTTTGTCGTAATAGATATTAAGTAACTGAATGCTTGCATTCATTTATTCCCAAACTTCCTTTGAAATACCTTTGGCGGCGAATTGATGCTTTGCATCAAATTTTTCTTGTACTAGTGTAAAATGACTTTCAAAACACGAATAACTGTCAGACTTGAAAACCTTTCTGTAAAGAAATTTGAAAGCGATACAGAATTTTATTACTCTTCTTATCACGGCGTGTTTGTTAAAATAATGATATAGGCCTATACCTATGCTATATAAATTATCTTGGAATAATTATTTCTGCCAATTTTTTACCTATGTCAAAAATCGAATATTCCCTAGGCAAAAACAATTTTACATATTAAATAACATTCGGATCATTTGGAAACACATTTGGCGCTATACAAATACACCACGTTCCTGTTTGGATTTTGCACACCATTTGACATAGGGAGCCTACATGTGTTTTAACAAACATATATTGTTTAATTGTTTGCTTGTTTCTTATTGACACTCTTTCAAATAATAAATAAATAATACATTTCTGTTAATGATAGAAAATGAATCTGTACATTTTAAAGTACCTGTAACCTGAATTGACTTCGATGGATAATCATGCGTTCAGGTGATTTAATAAAGCTGTTACAAAACACACACGGTTGACATAACATTTTATTCAAAGCAACCGCGCATACAAAGATTTATGAATACAACCTTCAAATGCTTTTTATTCAATATATATTACGTTCAATATATCATGTCCCAGTTTTTTTTCAACTTGGTTCAACCAGTTCTACAACACTCAAGACACCTGTGACTGCCAATTAAAGACGATATCGATCGTTAGCGTGAAGACCGAGAAAGATACTGACTGGATTGGAGTACAATGTACACATGTATACTTTTTCGTCCGCCCATGGAAGGTCACTGGTCTCTTAGGTCCGACTTACAACATGACAGGTATTTTGCATCAAACGGAACTCTCAGTGTATTAATACACGTCCGTAGCACAGGCCAAACTTTGTCTATTGCTGAAGGCGTCTGCATACATATGATTCGATTTTGACGGGATGTGAAACAACAATAAAGTAAAATAAAAACCAAACAAAAACACATATACTGTTGTAACATGTATACACAGCATTTTTATCAAAAGGTCAGCTCTGAATACATGTAACTTTGTCTATCGGAATAAAGATCTGCATTTTATTGATATTTTATGCGGTAATTTAATAATCAATTTCACGATGAACTCTTATGCACGCGCACCAACTTATGCATATTGAAAAAGCGTGTTTTAATTCTTTTAAAACATCATTTTTCACAGATGGTAAATAAAATGCTTTTAATAGTAATTCATGTATATGATTTTAGTTCATCGGCAGTATTATTTATGCCTATTTTGCTATACAACCGAGAGTAGAATTTATTATCGACACTACAGCAAACACTCCAACGGCTTCCTGTCCGCTATTTTAAGCGTGTTGAGATAGCTGTAGGTACAATGTGATACGGATTTATAATTATACATGACGGAGGTTATGTGAAGGTTAGAACGATACATTCGAAGATGAATATAACAAGAACGTCGCCTTGTGCATGAATATATATCTTGGTACAGGAATAGATGTGTTAAGAAAAGTGTTGAACATCACAATTTTCTATTAATATGCTTTATTTCGTTAGCACTTTCACTATTTATTGAAAATGGTGGTGTTCTACACTTTCCTTAACACACACACACACACACACACACACACACACACACACACACACACACACACACACACACACACACACACCTATCGTTAATGCGGACATAAATTTTCAGATTATATTAACCACCAAATCGATAAAAAACTGTTTTCAACAGCTTAGAATAAAAGTAATCAAAACTTTCATGTCTAAGTACGCACGATTCCCAAGCCGGACATCCCAAGGCAAAGAAAGTCCCTTTAAAGATATGATTCTATACAGATAAAGTACTAACACACACACACACACACACACACACACACACACACACACACACTCACAAACACACATATATATTGTTTGATACAGTTTACAACCTCTTTCTGATTTGATATTAAAAGTAGCAAAATCTGTATATCTAATATACTTCTTAACTTTTCCTAGTGAAAGAAAAAAATCGACAATCATTGGCGTCAGCCCATAGCTCTGGTCTGTATTTGTGATACTTATTCAGCTTGTGACTTTTTCATATAAGTTGTAAATTCTTGTTGGGATGTAAAGAATAGTTAAAAGAAACAAACAGTAGAGAAAATATTTGATCACTTTCTTAACCCTTTTCTTTTTTTCCTTCAGGGAAAATACATCAGGGAAAACAGTGATATCTTTTACACGAAGTCACCGATACTAGTATTACAGCAATGCCAAATGCACATGGAACGCCAACCATTACATCCCGAGGGAAACGTCTACATTGGGAGTAAGTCTTGAATTATTATGATAATCGCAGCGCGATTTCGGGTGTAGAAAATCAGACGTGCCTATTGTTATGTATTGTTATGGCAATGAGGTTCACCCTAATAGAAAAGACGAAGATCGTTCTATTACTCTTATGATTCTGTATGATTGATCATGGAAATATTACCAGTTATGAAGTTTGTCGATAAACTATATGAAGTCCCCCGTCCCAAGAATTTTTATATAGTACCTAGTATTCAGAACCGTGACCATATGCAGTGACTCTTTTTGGCCAATCAGATCTAAAACTAACCGATGGCCACTTCACGGATCTAGACCTTTTCACCGAACACGAGAGGTTTCAATTAAACATTTGCGATGGGTGTAGCATGTTAACAGGTGGCGCTGACTCATTCCGGACTTCTGGTCCCATTCCGTTTTGTGTTTTGCAATTGTTCTTCATGTTCAGACCGTTGTTATACCCATTTTGTCTTGTTACAATGGACTTGGAGTTTCGAATACCCATTAGTGCTTCTTCACTTTGTCTCCATGTGCATCATTTTATCAATCAAGGGTCCAAAATCACCACAAATTTAGTCAAAACTCAAGCTCAACGTTTATTCTACCATATTTATTTCATAGTTGTGGGAATAAAACTTAAAATGCAATTCGATGTTTATGCTTTATTGATGTTTTGCGTCACGCTCGACGATTGTTCAGTTATATGTTGGTGGCCAGGTTTTAGTGGTTGGGGGGGAGAGAACCAGTTACAATTTACCCGGAAGAGACCACCGACCTTCAGCAAGTAAATTGTCATACGTTCTCACAAAGGTTCCAGCGGGACTCGAACCTATGCTAATATGAGTTGATATACTTCATAGATTTAGGTCCTATGCTCTAACCACTCGACCACACAATCCCCTCAAATTGATGTAATATGTCGTCATTTAACAAGTCTTAGCATGCCGTAGTGGGGCCTCGAAGTTGTTCAAGATATATTGACAGTCAAGAGTAACTGTTTGAACTGAAAGGAACTGTAATTTACAAATAAAATTTGTTTCGCTTAATGTTGACGATTACAAATATATATTTACATTTTCTGCACTATGTTAATTTTTTTTCTTCAGATCTCCCATGCAGGGACAAATCTTCTAACGAGTTGTATTGTCTTCAGTTTGACCTCACTGACGTCAACATCTCGGACACCAAAATATCCCGACGAGATGAGGATACATTCTTGAGCAGAATGATACAGGAAATACAAAGTATGAAACCGGAAATTGTCTTTCTGCAATATACAGACGAAAAGCTGTACAAAATGGAGTTGTTATCCGATTTGAAAAAACTTGGATACGATAGTTACTATCAAAAAATCACAGATGGAAGAGGGCATGCCACGTTTTTCCGTTCGAAATTGTCCAATTCAAGAGGTACGGATTGAAGTGATAATTTTTGTTGGTCTCTAGGACATGTCAATGCAAATTTCCACCGTTACTGTTACACATATGTACGTTGAATTGCAATTGGTGTTGCTACTTTAAAAATGACGATGTTTTAATTCCTATTCAAGGAACATCACAAGATTCAAAACAACAAAGCGCATTCTAATAAGATATTATATATTTTGTCACCGAAAGTAAGTTGCAATACGTTTTTCAATGTAACTGCCTCAACAACATGTGCTATCATAGAAAACAAAATCATAGGCGTTGTCTCCCTAAAATGGGCCAAAATGCACAAATAGGATAGGAATAAACAAAACCATTCCCAACTGAACAAGTTACATATAACAATCTTGTGGATAATGATTGTAACTTTATGCATCATCTTGCTGAACCCCGCTTATATCCGATTGGAACGTTTGAAATTGGCTGTCCTATACTTCCATTCATTCATGCTATTGAGAAAGCTTGGATACATTGTTATGTTGAACGTTTTAAAAAGTTTATGATTGTTCCTGCCATGTGTTTATATATCACTGGAATACATTTGTGAAATCACAAATGGTGTATAAAGAAGAATCGAACCGGACTTACTGAATATCGATTTCTAATGAGGGGAAGATATTGCCATTTCCTATACTTACCGCAGTATCTTCCAATAGTTGTAGGTGTATGAGTCAGTTCTGATATTAATTGTTGATCGTTATTAAATTCGGCTCCATTACCAGATCTCACATTTTGTACATATCCAACAAAACATTTTGTTAAACAATAAAATATTTGCAAAGTTCTGAGTGCTTAATTTTCAAAGTAAAATAAAAGTGTCTGAGAAAAATGTCAAATGCCAGTGGATTGCACCTTAAATGATGGTACTCCTTACAGTCACAGGAAATATAGAAATATTACCAGAGCAGACACCAGAATGCCAACAACTCTGTTGGTGTTATAAAAACCCAATGAATCGTTTACTGGAGACAAAAGTAGTGTAGTCACTAGCAGTAATACAATAGGTTGTTGAACGCTTTAAATCGTGACTAAGGAAGTTTTATGGTCGATACGGGTATCCCGTTAAACAATATGAAGTGCCCCTCTCACGAATGTTAGAGTGTATTCTGGAGCACGATCATACACTGACTTTCGCAAATCAGATCTGGACCTGACTGATGACCTTTTCACGGAGCCTGACTGTTTCACCGAACTCGAGAGTTTTCCATGGAACATTTGCGACGGTTGTGGCATGCTAACAAGGAATTCTGACTCCTTCCGAACACCTGGTCCCTACCCGTTTGTTATTCGCAATTGTTCATCATGTTGATACTGTTTTTATATCCAATGTGTTGTAATCCAATGGAATTGGAGTGTCTGTTATCCACTGGTATTTCTTCATTTGGTCTTTACAGTTCCGACATTTGTAAAACTAACTAATCGTTGTGAATTTGATGTTTAACATGATTCTCAAAGAGAATTAAGCAAAATAAATTTAAAACCAGTCATCACAGGCTGTTGAATTCTTCATGTTCTGGAATTTACCTTTAGGCAATGCATCTCGTTCTCGTATATTACCTGTGGTTGTCATATTTTTTCCGTACTAGTGGCATTGTTAAAAGTATTCAAACAACGTGAACAAACACGGCAATATTACAATATTCAGGGGGTTGTTAATGTTTAAACTGGATATATGCCGCGAGCCAATCTATTTCATAGAGTTGTCTGTCCTTGCACTCTCTATCAATCGCTGTCAATGCCTAAAAAGTAGTTCCAAAACACTTGGTCATGTAATCGACAGGCTAAATATAAAAACCAAATTACTCAGAATAGGGATACTACACAAAAATATAGTCCCTGTATTAAAGGCATTTACAAAAGGTATTCTAACCTCAAATTATGCTTTTTATGTCAGCACTAAAATATATGCAAAAAGATAATTATCAGATTAAGAATAAAATTATATATCATTTATATATTTTACAAGAATCTTGTGCGGGGGTAGTGTTCCAATGACGAAAAAGAATGCCGATCGGACGGAACGAAAGAAATAATACATGCATGTGTCTGCTCAATGAACCCAAATATTCTTCGACAAATTTGAATAAGCTTAAGAAACATCACTTAGATGAAATAAAATGCCCTGGAACGACATGAGACACTCACGTGGGACGTTTCCAGAGAACAATTTTGTCAAGAGGATTAGGAAACCTTGAATGCTCAATTACCAGACATGTAGACAGCAAGACTGTATTTGGAACTAAAACAACAGTATCAATCAGGAAAGCTGCGTCTGCTGTAAAATGTAGTAGAAATATATATTGCTATTACATAATATACACATTTGGACGTTTTGGTAGCAGATAAATAGGAGATAATAGAATTACTGCAATTTTGGCATTACAAAACACGAGTTATCTCGCCTATCGCTGAGGCCATTTATTCAAAATTATTGTAAATTGCCGCGTTTTCGTATTAAGGTTCAGAGCATTCCGATGCATAATAGTTAGACAATTTACGTTTTTACTTAAAGTCTCTCTCTCTCTCTCTCTCTCTCTCTCTCTCTCTCTCTCTCTCTCTGAATAATGGTTTTGTTTTTTCAGTGGAGGAGAAAAACCCGTTACAATGTACCCAGGAAGAGAACACCGGCCCTCAGCAAGTAATCTGGCAAACTTTCACACAAAAATTAGCTTTATGGGTTCCAGTGGGACTCGAATTTGCGTTGACCACGAAGTGACAGACTTCATGATTCAAAGCGCGATGCTCTAACCACTTGACCACGGAGGCCCCCCGATTCGCTGTTAGTAAATTGGTAGTACATCTATCATCATACAGCCTACAATACTGTACGGCAAGTAGTGTATTTAAGTTATCACTTCAGAGGTACATATATGGTACAGAGACTGAATATTTGTGGATTGACGGTTCCTGACAATGTGGTCTGATGTTAATTTACTGAGATCTATAGATTGATCAGTTCACACACACACACACACACACACACACACACACACACACACACACACACACACACACACACACACACACACACCACACACCCAATGGTCATTGGATATCGTTACCATATACACGCTGACCGTTGATGAATATGATTTATGTAGCGCTTTGTTCTGTCATGTTTATCATTTGATATTTAAGGGTTATAGATTGTACCGAAAGACAAGGCGGACTGTTATGTCAATGTAGAGCGTAAGTCGAAATAACCATTTCAGGAGCCGGCCTGGCTCCGTCGGTAGCGCGCTCGACTTTTGATCGTGAGGTCGTGAGTTCGAGTCCAACCGGCGGCAGGTTGGTTTCCTGTCCTTCGACTGAGACAGTAAAAACCGAAGTCCCGTGTCACAGTAGGTTAAAGCACGTTAAAGAACCCTTACTGCTCAATGGCCGTAAGTGCCGAGCATAGGCCAAAATTTGAAGCCCTTCACCGGCATTTATTGACGTCTCCATATGAGTGAAAGATTCTTGAGTGGGACGTTAAACAACAATAAACAAACAAACAAACCATTTCAGAAATCGATATATCTGCTATGCCAAGTTGATATAGTTATGTCCCTTTTATTGTGGCAGGGATATGGTATTTTTGATGTCTAATAACCTGTATCTGTTAGGACAAAGGGATTGCTGAGATATTCGGCACTAAATGTCTGGAATTAGACATATGAACAAACTGGGCCCGAAGTCACCAAATTTACTCAATACTGAAGCTCAACTTTTATTTCATTATTTTGACTATAAAATTGTTTATAAAAGTTTTGGATTTTAATGATTAGGAAACATATTATTATTTTTAATCATTTACATATAAATTTTTGCGTCACACTTATGATTTTCCTTTAAAAAACGAATAAATACGTTGAGTACGGTACTCAAGATTTGAGTACATACTCAAACATTTTTTTAATGTTTCTGAAGCTTTCTTCAAATGGGCAATACTTTTTATCATTACTTACAATTGTATGCCATTAATATACAAACATGTCCAATTACAGAATAAAGTTTGCATGTTTTTACCTTAAAATCGCTAAAAGTTAGTTGAGCTTGAGTACTGAGTAAATTTGATGCCATTTCCTGAGACAAACGTGTTTTAAAGATCATAAATTGAAAAATAGTCTTGCACTAGAATCTACTGGTTTATTTATGGACTATGTATCACATATAAAACAAATGGATAACGATTTTTTTTTTTCGAGATAGTGCAATAATGTATATATTATGTAAACGTAACACGCACAGTAATCATAGTCGGTCAGTTCAACAGGTGCGCTTTGGCAGTAAGTGTAAGAAAATAAAAAGTGAAATATGAATGTCTTTTCTTTTTTAAAAAAAGCACTTCCTCCAGAACAGAGGTAATCTGTGTGTTGCCGAATCTCATAAATTAGCATCTTCTGAAAACGTATAAACAAATAAAGATATAAGCCTAGATGATGCACACAAAGCTCATGTAAATAATCCGCACGTGCATCATACGGTACGAAAGCGGAGCTTGGCAATGAATCATTGCAGATTTCAATTAAATTTGACAGTCTGGTATCAGGAGGTACTTCTGGATGCACTGACTTAACATGTACAAGTAAGACCAGAGACTGAGAACATACGAGTTTATACAAGGGGTGATAAAGAATAATTAGAACCGAGATTTGTCCATTCAGTTATGATATAGTTTAAAGTGGTATAGCCGTGTTTACCAAAACAATTATTTATATTTATTCTACTTTTACTACTTGTACTTGATGATGAAGAGATAAACACAGGCATAAAACATGTAAATATACCTGCATATTTTGCAACAATAAGTCAGGGCCAGTGTGGCATGCATATTCAAAAAGTAAGGTCGAATTAATAAATTGCAACTGAGTAATTGCTAAACTTGGTTTCTCGAGCATTTCAAAACATATTTAAGAATCTACGACTTTATACCTATGTATTCTCATTTACGTTATTGTATATCAATCTTAGTAGTACAAATGGAAAGAATTTTTTTGGACAAATGCCCCTTTAAGTAAAACGAAATACATATTTCGGCCTTTGAGTACTCGTATTCGAGACGATATCTATATATGAGTGGTGTAAGTAGAGCATTGCTGAGGGTGAATATGGTAAGATGAGGTAGGCGGATGTCATGATGAATAACATTGACATCTAAACCGAATAACACAATCATAAAGATGTATATGATACAAGGTTTGGGGTTATCGGGGGATTTACATCAAAGAAAAGACGTAATAATTGCCAAAACAGTTTTGTAAATTATATCATAGAAATAAAAAATTATGAAAGTTGTAATGTTATAAGTGATACTTTCTTTTGATTGGTTAATAGGATATACAATAACTACCAATGAAAGTGCAATGCATTATATTAATTTATCATTTATCTGTACTAAAAATGTCTTCGATCTGGAGTGAGAAGGAGTATGATATAAAAATGGTTATATGATAATGTCTATATAATAGTTCAATAAATAATGGATATTGTCTTAAAACATTGATAAATTTTAGATTACGCGTAAAAACTGTGAGTCAACTTGAATAAAGATAAATGAATGGCGTGATGCAAATGTACAGCAATGTCGAGAATAAAAAAAATACATTCTCTTGTAACAAACACACTGTGAGGGTTCATTTCCCAAAGAATCATAAAAAGATTTGCTGAGATACAAAATTGGATCCACTTTCTATGAACTCATGGTTACTCTACTGTGAATAACTGAATACGACACAGTGACATAACTGATTCGGGGGTTTCTGTATAGGCCAGTTAGGTTTATAGAGTGCAAAAAATCACAAAATCAAATCATTTGATAAATTTACAGTGGACCTTCACCAAAAGACCACTTAGCTTGGGATACCATCCTGCCATTCAGACCATCAATTTCCAGTCTTTTGATAAATAAATAAGCAAGTATAGAACATCGCATAAAATGACAACCTCACTAATCAGATCACTTTAGAGTCAGTCAGAATGATGATCGTAATGGTGAGTTTCCACTATATATATATATATATATATATATATATATATTATATATATATATATATATATATATATATATATATATATATGTAAGTTATTTTTCTCACATCTTCTTCAAATGCAACTGGGCTCCTTCATGTTTGTAGGGAATGTTTACTAAATAAGATTTGTTGGCCGGGAATGAAATTTGAACGATACTCTTGTCAGTAAAGTATTTTGATACAATATGACTTTTCAAACCCCTATCCTTTCTGCCAAATCTGATCGTTTAGCATTGTATTACATTGTATATATATATAATGACACTTTTTTAAAATGAGCAAATAAATAAAAATATATGTGTAAAGAATGTCTACAGTGACTAAACTACGACTTTAATTTTATTTCGTAAATATTTAAAATATATTTATTAGCCGAGACACAATGCACGTGTTTGTAAGTTTCAAGGAATTCTCAGGAAATTGATAAGCACAACGACGACGCTAACGCATTATTCTGATAATGTCACCTCCCCGTTTGACTCATAACCGAATGACTTACAAGCTGTCTGTTATTCTGTTATGTAAACATTACTCATTCCACTCGCAAACCTCTGTGGTTCTGTTTGGCAAGTTATGCATCACAATGGAAAGGATATGATATCACACACGTCGAGCTACATATCCCAAACATATGTATATTATGCTTACAAAATATCCGTTCTCATGTTTTCTTGAAGCGAAAGTTTTTATTACTTAACCAGAGTTCTAACGCAAAATGTTTAAAATATGTGAAGCGCTATTAGTAACATTATCAATACAGATCAGAGGAAAGTATGTTGAAAATCTATCTCAGTTTTGTAGTTATCCGCCTTCCGGTGAAACCGCAGAGGTGGGCCATAAGTTTTATCCGATGAAGTATTTTCCTTTGAGTGTCTTATTAAATAATGACACTGGACATTTCTTGATTCAGCAAATTTTTCTAGAATGCCTGTTACGACATTAACTCATTAACACCTGTGGTTGCATTTAGACTCGCCCAAAGCAATAAATAGTACGGTCTAATCTCATAATTTAGGAGTGAACAAGTTAACATTACTTGCTATATCATGATAAGATTAGGACCATAAACCATACACTGCTGATTTTCGACAATGACCTCTTTTGTTCTTTGAAATGGGAGAGTCCAATTTTGGCTATAGGGGTCAGTGCGTTAAAGGTACCAAAGACATGAAGGATTTTGCTGCTTCTTCTAACGATAAAACGTTATATGCCTAATACCAAAGTTTTAATGATCAAGATGATAGTTTCTGTCCATTCGACTTCATCAGTTCAGCTCAAATTAAAAAAAATGATATATATTTTCTAAAGAGAAAGTGGTATCATACAATGCCAAATAATAAATCTGTATGTAAAGCCAAATCCGTCTAAGAGTAACCACTGTACAACGAATGAATACTATTAATGTTAAAATCATTGTATCACAAGGTGACGTCTGTAAATTGACTACCACTTTGCCGCTAAGTCTGAGTATTCAGTGTTTGGACTACGGTTTCCCATAAGTGTAAAATGTATGCGATTTGTTAACAGATTTAATATAAAACTGCATTCATATTTAACAAATATTTGAAACATTGATAATTCATATTCTAATACACTCTTCTCCGTGTTATTTCTTTGGTCGATGACGTTGAAGACTCGCAGGGGATTCACGTTTCACTGCTTTATTTTATAGGCCCTCTATGACGTTACACAAAGTTCTGCTGATCGACTTTGATGCACTTGCTGAACTTAACTGATTACAAACGAAACATAAAATATATTGTATTACTAAATCGGTCAACAAATCCATATACTCAACAAAGTAATTTGGGTCACTAATAAAGTTAGAATAAGTCAACGTTTCATGTCGTTTCTGTTATTAAAATGCAGATTTAAAATGCGCAAGCATTAGAATGGGGTAACCCCTAAATCCCTTATTGTAGTTATGATGCACGACATCAAAGTATGAGAACACTACTTCTTTCATACAAACCTTACATATGGGAAAGTGTCTGTAATCTGTATCTAACTCGATTGACAAAGCGTTCACAACAGCGTGCAAAATGTGCGAATGCGAACGCATTCACATCAATCTTAGATCCGGTGTAGTGACCAGTATCTCGTGTAAATGAGAACGCGTTCACATCAATGTCACATCCGATTTAGTGACCAGTAGGCGCAATCTATCTCATATATGTACATATTCGTGCAACGCGTTCTTCCGACATATTCTTATAGGGGATGGATCAGAAAATTATGGAGACCCGGACCAATGTAACTTGATTTGATAAACGAACCAGTACGGGCGGCAATAATATTTTGTCTACCCCTCCTGAAAAAAAAAACTGTGCGGCTAGTGTCAATATAATGTAATTCACTTTCTAAAAATAAATTTCCAAGATAATGTTAAACTCTTTAATTACAAATTTACTGAGAATAATATGCATATGATTTTTATGTACATGAGCTATATATATATATATAATATATATATATATAATATATATATATATATATATATATATATATATATATATATATATATATATGTATATTGTCGGCTACGGAATCTCTCCTGGCAAAATGTACAGTTTGTTACACGGCTCAACCATCTGAGCAAGTAAAAACATGTCTTCCATGATATTGATATATGTAACTTTTGATTTTATAAATGAACCGGTAGATAATTAATGCAACTATAATCCTTAATTGCATTCTGTTGATAGGCAGACTGCCATCCACGTCTCTCAGGATGTTAATACATTGCATGTTTAAAGCTGTTTTAGAGGTATGTCCAACATACCTTGAACTATTATAAGACTGACATATATCATTACGTTGGCTACAGATTAGCTGTTATACAATGTATAGTGTATATGCCTCCATAATCTTATTATTTCTACGGTACGTTTTGGACTGTCACAATTGATGATTAGAACATAGAAGTAATTTAATGGTATATTTACATGATTAATGCATTACTTTCATAACTTTCAAACTTCTGTACATGAACAACTGTATTCATAATATAAATTATGTGTCATTAGCATCATTATGTGCTTTAAAGTTACAAGAATGTGTTATAGAAATTTCAACATATTTAATTTAAGTTTACCATTGATGTGTTAAGTGAACACTTAAAATAAAATTTGTCGTAAAATTTCCGTCTTGCTCACTGATTTATTTTTGGTGATTTCGAACAAAAGTTTGTTTGTAATGAATAAATGTGTATGTATTCAAACCTTATTTTTGAAATAAATGAATTAGGGATTATGTGGTATTCCGTAATGCATAGAGATACTGCCAGGTCTCTACTGCATCTTTTTAGCATTTGCTTTTTACATCAATGGCATGCAGTTGCAAATAGCTCCTTTGATCATGGTGCAAATTACTTTCAACAGCAGAGACATAAATTTTTATCATGGTTTGTTTATAAAGTTCGCGAAGCTCTGTATTAAGACGTCATCATCTCAGTGATCAGATGGTGTGTCTGCATCTGCAGCTTACAGTCAACGATCCATTCAAATTCCAATATTGTAGTTATAAATTTCCACAATGTGGAAGAGGTGCGCAAGTGGAAATATGTAGCGAATACCAGAAGCGTAATATACTGGTAACTAAACCTTTCAAAATGAGCGTTTTAAAAAGCGGACAACGTAAATATAAAAATCACAGATACCAAAGTATAAGTCTTCAGGATACAATGTACAAACGTCGTGAATATTGGACAAACACGGACCTCTGCTAATCCAGATATGGGATCAGGTGCCACGGAGGAATAATCATCCCCTGTTGACCGGTCACACCCGCCGCGAGTCCACAGTCAAATTCAAATGAAATAAGTGAAGAATGAATCCGCGTCACAATTGGTACAGACGACCCAATAACCGGTACGGAACAGGTACTCAACATTTCATTAATGTAACAGAGTGATAGCAAACAAGGTGTATACGTCTTTCCATAAACCAAGAAATATATTACAATGACACGAAGAAATCATTGCGCACCATGTATACGGGGTAAAGTGCTGACATAGCAAGTAGGTTATTACAGATTGAAATCCATCCCGTCAGACGTACATCGTTCAGAATTTAACCCTTTCAACCCTGCAAACTTCAATAGATAAGTCAAAATAATAATAATAATAAAAAACGCAATGCATATTTCCGCGCTATAATAATGATACTGTTATAATAAAATGCATATAACTTGGCGACGTGGATTTTAGGCGATAAAGCATAGCATTAAAATTACACTGACAAGAGTAATTGTTCCTACTTGTCACCATACATAAGAGAGTATCTAGTGAGGAATAAAACGTTTTCCCATGCAGCTTGTCATAACCGAAAAGTGAGTAGAATCATCCGTATGGCAACCAAAAGGTTACTCCACTCCGTTATCTTAAGTGAATCGGACAATATCGGTTTCGTACCTCTTGGTTTCCAGAGGTCCGTGTTAGTCCATTTTTACCGGATTTGTATCTATGTCCTGGACATTCTATTGATTTATACTTTGATATCTGAGATTTTTATATTTCATAGACGGACCAATTCTGGCCAACACATAATTCCGATATATAAGTCGTCCAGTGCTAGAGATAGTGATGTATTATAAACGATTATTTCCGATTTGACGAAGTAGTAGTATTATTTGCCTTCTATTTTTCTCACAGAGTGATGTCTATTTCATAGATATTATCAAAGTTGAACCATTCTATACATTAATTATTATTCTTTAAAAACGGTTTACAATGGATTTTCTTTAACAGTATTTTGACATTTTGTGCTGATATCGCAAAATTACAAAAGCTGATATAACTGATTTCAAGTCGAAAAATCGCGAAGTACGTACATGTGAATGTTCTTACGTCTACAATGATATAATACTAGAGATTTGCCGAACGAAAGAATATAAACTTTTAAGGCCATAAGATTTTCTTTGCGCGAAATAAAAATCACGATGACACTGTATGCTATCTTTGCAGGTCACGGTTTTTTCAGAATTTTAAATCCTGTCGGAATGGAATTCCTAAGGGCAACAAGTGTACAAACATATTTATTTACTTAAATCATTACATGACTAACAATTGAAATTAAAGTATGACAAGAAGTCGTGAAATTGAAATGTGAAAAGAATTTGTGAAAATTTTATTTTTGAATTTTGCCACAGTAAATCCAGAAATTAAAAGACTGAAGATACCTACTTTATTCAAATTCACAATATTTTGCAGTAAACATAAATAAAAGCTAACTTTTGCCTCTTAATGGGAAGAGTTGAACTGGCCGTAATATGTAGTATATAACAGGAAATTGACTTTTTTGTTTTTTTTTTATTTTGAATGTTGTTTTGCGCCATACTCAAACAATTTTCAGTCATGTGGTGGTGGATAGTTTTTAATGGTGGAGGACAGATCCCGGGAATAGCCCACCAGCCTTTTGCAAGCAAACTTTCACACAAAAATCAGCTTAGCTTCCAGCGAGGCTCGAACCTGCGCCGACCAGAAATGAGAGACTTCATCGTTCAAAGGGCGATGCATTAACCACTCGGCTACGAAGGCCCCCAGGTAATTTTTAAATAAACACGATGATTTGATGTGACATGTGAAATCATAAATCATACCCGCAAACCATCTTATCATATGATAAATTTCTTAATGAATGCTGTTTACAAGTATGTGATATTCCTTTATCATCTGTAAAATGTTTTTGATTTTTTTTTAAAAGAATACGCCAGCGTCTGTTCAGCAAAGGATCTTTTCAAGTAAGACTTATAACTACCTTATCGTTGTAAGAAAGTTGTGTTTACATTGCACTGCAAAGTCAATATTTTGAATCTTATACGTTAATTATGTAGAATATTTTGTTGAAAAGAAATTGTTAACTGTTCACTGATTCTGATTGAAGACGTTCTCCTAATTATGTTATTGGGATGACGAGGGATGGTCTCGCAGCGTATGTAACCGTTCGGCAGGAGATGGCGACTCCTCTACGGCAGTTGCTTCATCCTCCCGATTTTTTCAATTGTTTCCGAATATCTACAATTAACTTTAAGGAACATTTGCTTTCAATTTCTTTCAAGTTTTGGATATGACATTGATCAAAATTAAAATTATTTTTCAACATTTGTGAAGACAAATAATCTTACACACATCCTTTGTCAAAGATAAAAAATCATGTAGAATGACCGCAAAGCTTGAACAAAATGTCTCCCTTTTAAAAGAACTCGCTTAAATACAGCTTCCGTTCAAATACACGTATGAAATACTGTAATGGTTCGATTATCCATAAATGAGTATGATATTACATATAGGCCTACTCTATTACGAAAGTACATTGTAAGCTCATTCAGGGACCACCTCATATTTAAGACCATACATTACTTGAAAATTTCATGAAGAATATATCTATTAATTAGAACCGGGCCTGACATTATGAAACTTAAAAATTGCTCGAGTCTAAACCATTTACTCAACTTCGGCTAATTCTTAGATCTGATTGGTTAAGAAGGCCAAGTTGAGACAATTTCCGGACTTGAGTGAATTCTCATGTTTTATGGTGCCAGGCCCAGACCCTCACTTAAGAGACCATTTAAAGCCATTAAGGTGGTCTTATTAGAGATGTTCCACCGTAATTTGATTTTTTGAAAATAGTACTATAACTTTTCAGCTGTCAAAGTTGCAAAAGCACATGCATCGCCAAGTTAATATTTGACCAGCTGTGATGTTGTAAGGTTATTTTGTTTCGTGTGAATTATGGTTTTCATTCCTGATTACTTGAACATTTTTAGGTAACTAGATAAGAAGACAAATACGTTTTCGCCACTTTACGACAACACCCTGTCTTAAATTTGTCTTAATTAACCATTGTCTCATGGAAAACATGAACGTCCGTCCTTCAATCATATCATTTAGCATGAAAATTTCACTTTCATTTTAAATTTGTCCCTTCCATTTAAGGGCATAAATGACGAATAGTAAACGGGAGCGAATATTCAAAGTATACATTCACTACGAAGTATGCAATGCGGCAATGTCTGTATGATCTTAATGGAAAAAATTGAATTTCTCGGACGTGTTTCCTCTTCTTATTCCCATGCGTCTTAATTGGTGATGCCATTTTTGAAAAAAAGGTATACAAACTAGATAAATTAATCTACTCTTTTTTACATGTATCCTAATAACTGCATATATCATAAAGATCACATACGCCATCTTACAACCAGTGCAAATGCAATTAATCTAAACATTTAATTTAGTGTTTTCATTCTCAGTTCACTTTTTGTGAAAGTCATAAAAAACTGCGATTGCAACTGAAATCGGGTTAAACAGTTGTGTAATTATTTATCACAACGATGATGCTTGTTATAAATATTTACGTATAGTATTTTATTGGATTGCACCCTACAAGAGTCTTGTTTTATGTAGCTCTCTGGGTGTTAAAAAATCAATTACTTTACTGTCGTTTTTTATCCCTTTGTTTTAAAAATGCACATGTTTAACTTCAGTTTTGACATTGTAATCGTGTCTGGAAAAAATGACCTTGTCAGGAATGTTGAGGCTTTTTATGGGTTTACCAGCTTTCATCCTTCAGCGATATATCGTCCAATGAAATCGATTAACCCAGTTTTCACTCGGCGAATGATTAGAATGCCATTTTTAAATTTTCAACCAAAACTACAGGTAGAAAGATTCCATTGCTAGTTTTGATATTATGAGCACATATTTGATTTTAAGGGTATATTATAAACGACATACTTTCCAAAAAGCACGATAGGCTCCGCTTCCCTCTTTATGTTCGATTGAAAACCATTCTTAATGTATAAAACATGTACTGAATTTTTCTAATTTATTTATGGCTTCCGTAAAAAAAAAATTCAAAGAAGAATCAAAAGCCATCTTCTCAGATCCAAAATTTTCGTGAAGTCTACGTCAGACTTTGTACCATATATAATTTTTCTTTCATTTTAGAAAAGATTGCATATCGTTACATAATTCAATTGAAAGGAAAATTAAGCTACATATCTAATACCACTAGAAAAAAGATGTTGCTGTCAATAATTAATTATAAAGCTCTTCTAAATCATTTTGTTATTGCAGTGGATTAATATAAAAAAAATCAAAAGGTTTCTCTTTAAACTAAAATATGGTTTTGAAGAAATTCCTTCCAGCTGAAATTTTATAGTTATAAACTGTGGTTGCATTTGTAATCTTATTCGTAATTGTGGACAATTTTGATCTAAATAAACATGGTTTTATACTCATGGTTCACCTCATTATTGTGACGGTCCTCTTTCTGATATATTTATTCAATCTTTTATGATATAAAATACCGACCGTATTTAAATCTCTATATAAACCATTTTCGTCTATGAGAAAGTTCAATGTTCTACAGAATCTGCTATCCTGATCGAGAGATCGGGTACGACAGTTGGAAATTGAATCAGAATCCTTCATTGTGTAAGAGTAGTTGTGGTATGATGTTAGGCAAACTATGGCAATGCTGTAAAATTGGAAATAGAATTGTGATATGTATGCAAACTAAATCTGACAAACCGAGAAGTGGATCAATGGGGACGCTTACTCCTCCATCTGATCCCACCTCTATATTTCTAGAGGTCCGTGTTTGTCCAATATTTACTAGATTTGTATATTGCATCCTGGACATCCTGGAGATTTATACTTTAGTATTCTGTGGTATATATATATATATATATATATATATATATATATATATATATATATATATATATATATATATATATATATATATATATATAGTAGAAAAATTATTATTCAGAACAACACATTCTCATAGTAAATATAATTATTCTTCTGTTAGCGCTTTCAGCCATAGCGGCTCTTCAGACAGAGAATAACGTTGTCAAGTCACAACGATTATTAATTATGACGTTATCGTCATAGTAACGTTCAGTGGTAGCTATTGCAGTTGGAAAATGTTAAAGTCATTTCCTGTTTAGTTTCGGATTAAAACGTTTGATAAAATAGTCTTCTTTGGCTTTTCTTAAATTTTCGTCCTCTGACCAGATTTTAAAGAAAGGAAACATTTCGAATTTTCCTTTTCCGCATATCTCGAAATGTTCACTACACGGGGAGTTCCTCGTTGAAGGGTCCCTTATCTGCTGTCTATGAACTGTACCAAGGACTTTTTATTTCTACTATATATATATATATATATATATATATATATATATATATATATATATATATATATATATATATATATATATATATATATCGTATATAATATCTTATAATATATATATATATATACTCGTATAAATATCTTATAATTTTACCATATTTCTAATAGCTTAAAAAGTAAAAATGACGAGGATATGTATCATACCTAAACAAAGTTGCACATAAAACCTCTCTCTCAACTCTCTGTATATGCATTTGTGTATATATGTGCATGAGAGAGGTTGCAAAAGTTTTGCGGATGAATAAAATTGCAAGCTTGCGAGTGGTATGAAAACAAGTAAACCAAAGACAGATGACTGATAACAGAAGTTCGTGATTTTTGCTTTGTTTAAAATTGACTTGATATTTATTGTACAATGATTTTAGGCAACGTTACAATTTATATATGTATTGACGCAATATGGTGCGTTCGATTAAATAAATATAAGCGGTTTTGCTGGTAGCTCTATGGGTCTCTTTATTGCATTTAATACACAATTATCATAAAAACTTAAGTTGAACAAAAGATTGCCCCCGAAACAGTTTGTATACCAGAAGTAAGCTGTTTATGAAACTTTTAAAGTCCCATAACTATTTTGGCAAATATATACGAATGCTGACCACAATTGGGCTCATTTAACATATAATGCATATAAAATTCAAATTCATATATATATAAGATATAGTTAATTCTGAATAACAAATTGCATTTTGTACAAATTTGAAAGTAGAACATAATATTGATTCCATGATGTTTTTATGTATAACAAATTACCCGATGTCGAGACTATAACCATACACATTCCTAAATGCAATTTACTGATCCCTTGCCTTCTTGATTAACATCCTTGTAATCTACTTAAGACAGTGCATTTCAGTATTAATGGAATATATAATTGAAAATTAGTGCCGTCAGCTGTTTTACCTCTATCCTTAGTATGATATTGCACATTTTTGTGCAGCTGCACAGACTTAGTTCTTATTATATAGATAAACATATAAGAAACTTGGATTAATTATTTGCTGATACAAATTAAAGAAAGTTCAGTGGGCCATAAAATACATGTTTCAAGTACATGTAATCCATTTCATTTTTTATGCATTTCAATTAGTCATAATATTATTTTACATTCCAATCTTTTTGTAAAAATGAATCCACGATTGATGCAGAACGCTTGCGGTGGTATATTTGATGAGTGTTAGACTCGTAGGCGGAGGATAGATTCCCAGATCGGGTCATACCAAAGTCTTAAAAAACTAGTAGTGACTGTTCCGTCGCCACACGCTCGACATACGAAGTGAGAGTCACGGGTATTTCGGATGAAACTTAAACCGAGGTCTCATTCGCTTGTTTATTGTTGCTTAACGTCCCACTCAAGAATATTTCACTCATATGGAGACGTCACCAAATGCCGGTGAAGGGCTTCAAATTTTGGCCTATGCTCGGCACTTACGGCCATTGAGCAGTGAAGGTTCTTTAACGTGCCGACACCTACTGTAACACGGGACCTCGGTTTTTACTGTCTGATCCGAAGGACAGAAAACCAACCTGCCGCCAGCTGGACTCGAACACACGACCTCACGATTAGGAGTTGAGCGCGCTACCCACTAAGCCAGGCCGGCCCCGAGTCCTTCCAGAGCTGGCGTGTCACCTAAGATAATCCTCAATGCACTTGCGTCAGTTCATGGCAACTCGCCTAAAGTGACATCTCATTATAAGTGAAAAAAATATTGACGGCATGCAAAACAACAAATGATTGATAGCAGTAGAACAGTGATTTGAATATATGTCATGTAAACCTATTTCAATTTTTTCACGATATATGTACATAATTATAGATATGACCTGCTATTTGATCAGTTTCATACTGACACTTTGATAGAGAGTTATGAAACTGAAGTTAGAGAAGAAATAAATTAGATGTATATGAGACAAGATCTAGTAATTGCAGATCTAGTGATACTGAAATGTTAATTTCGCAGAAAGTTGTATATAGCAAAGTGCGAGATTGTACGATATACATCTTCTGTGTATATCTGTCTGAAGTTGTTTGGAATACGTTCTAAGTGGTAGTGAAATCTAATTTGAGGAGTTGAGAGATAGATTTATTTTCTTATAATCTATTTCAGCCTTGCTTTCCGATCGTTTAGAATCATTTAAACAGTGTGACGCAAATGGTATCTGGAAAACGATTGAAAAATGGTTTAAAATTTGCAAATTTTACTAGCGAAAGCTAAAACTTAAAACGAATACATATATTTGTAGTGGTTGAATTAAATGGCATTTGAAGTTAACGTAGTGATCACTGCTTACGCTAATTTAATTGTGATATATATATATATATATATATATATATATATATATATATATATATATATATATATTATATATATATATATATATATTATATATATATATATATATATATTAAACCCTACTAGACTGGAATTCCGCTTTATTTGAAATGATTTTTATATCCCGGCCAAATTTGTTTATTTCCACTATAACTCGGTTTGTTTGAAACCTTTGTTGATATGAAAATGAAACTAACACCCTTCAAATTCAATATGTCCGGGTGCGACTATATATAGTCGAATCGTTGTTTTGGGAGGATGGGTTTTGAGACTAACAGCTTTACTGAATTTAATTGGTCTGATTACCAATGCGGCCTCTTTAGTGAGAAACATGATACATGCATATCTAAATTATATGCAGAAAAGTTTAGGAAACCGAATATTTATGGTCTTAAGCGAGATGGTTAGGTTTTTCAGGATAAAAATAAAACCCCGGATGTAAGATGAAGTCACGATGATGTCCTAGTTCCTGTTTCCATGTTCAACTCTAACTCACGGTCGACGCTATTTCGATTAATGAAATTGCGCGGTGACGGTCAAAATGCTGAAATAATGTTGAGCGTGGCGCAAAACACCTTTGAAACGATCAATCATAATGTAAATTCTGATCGACAAAGATTTGTGACAAACGGGAGCTCGTAATCGTGATATTTGGGGAATGCTGCCGCTTCTCAATTCGTTAGGTGACATGTTTTTTCATTGACGGTTTCTTATTTTGAGTATGTCTTTCATGTCATTTACTTCTTGTACATGTCAATTTTTTTTATTTATTGTTTACTAATATTTAAAACAATAAAGGCGTCTGTTTGAATATAAACATGCCCTCTATAATTTTAAGTTTTTTTCATCTTGTTAGGTTTTCTGGTATATTAATTTGTTTTTTATTTCACAAAAAACATACATGTTTAACCACAGAAAAGATGTACGTTAAGAAAGAATCAGACAAAGCGACAAAAACAATTACAACAAAAAACACAAACGGTTATGTGAACAAAAGCTAAACACAGGATCTATGTACACCAAAGGTTTAAGAAACCATGCTTATAGTAATTTAACAAGAAAACTGTTGGAAAATAATTTGTAGCACATTAAAAAGAATCCATGTCTAAAATATGCCAAGTAGGATTAAAAGTTACACATTTTATTTTGTTCTATTAATATATTTCTTTTTCTGTAATTATTGGTGCAAACCCTATAAGGCTTTGTGATTAATAATTAAAAAAAGGTTTTCCGCCAAGGAACACAAATATAGACATTTTATATATTAGTATATTAATATTGTTAGGTCATGATTTCTGAATGCATTAACACAAAGTGAATACTTCACCGTCAATACCACACATTTATAAGTAAGCCTTGAACAACGGGTAGACGGTTAAAATAAAGCGTGTGTGGGAACAAGATTCTAAATTACAATAGGTTTGAAATGTCGCCTGGAACCGTCCCAGAATCCTTGAAGAAGGATGGTGTCACTGAGAGTGTAATAGATCGTCACAAAGCTTATAAACAGCCAAATAGAAGACAGAAAGTATGAAAAGCCCGGTTTCCATTCGCTATCAGGAATTCAGTCACCCAATGAGCTGACCATTGTTCAATGCACGTAGGAGTCTAGGTAAGCGTCAAAATTTTATCAATAAAGGTTTTCTTTTAGCACCCAATTTTATTGGTTGAGACATGAAAATGACTTTGATCTATAGGTTTTAAATCATCAAATTTTAAATATTTCATAATGAAATATAAGTCATTTATCTTACAACGATGAACAAACAGGATTCTTATTTACTTTTTTTTTGTTGGTTACGGTTGTTGTTGTAACTGGGGTGCTTATTGGTAGAGGAAACTGGGGTATTCGAACTGGTGTCTGTTTGGCACATCGCATAGTTTGCTGTCCAATCTAAGGATCGAACACAGCACAATCCAATCAAAACAATCTCTCATCGCTCACGTTTTCTGATATGTCGCTTTTGATCTCACGCGCGACATATCAGAAAAACGTGAGCGATGAAAGATCGGCTTTTGATTAAGATTGACAGTGACATTGATGGGATTGGAGAGTTTCTACCATTACATTATCAGGACACCAATCTTAACTTATTAACAGTCAGTTTGAATGGTTTAGGCATGGAATATAAACAAGCATGGAGTGTTTGTCAATTCACAACAACAGAAACCATTTCAATAGATAAACCAACAAAGAGATTTGTTTTATACTCGTAATGAGCTGCCTTTTTGGTTCTTATAACTTCCGAAAACTTTTTATGCGGCACAATTAGTCACACCGCATTTTCTAACACTGACATCTATATTAAGCAGCACAAATCAGGAATGATCACTTTCTTGCTTATCATGTTTGTATATATCGGACGTTTGCAGAACATTACCATTACATAATGCGAGATAGTTTCTGCATAACCTTTTTTTTATGTTTCATAGTCTTCATTCAAAGAGAGAATGAATCAAAGCAATTGAAAATTTTAAAGGACCTTCCGTGGCCGGAAAATAGGCGAGGGTTCGAAACCCAAAAGAACTTACGCCAATTTTCTGAAAAGGTTTACAGGGGCTTCCGTGGCCGGAAAATCAGCGAGGGTTCGAGCCCCAAAAAGAACTTACGTTGATTTTCTGAAAAGGTTTGCAGGTTTGTTTAAGGAAGACCAGAGGTCTCTCCCTGGGTATATTGTAACCGGGAACTCTACACCACCATTATAAATTGACTGCCACAAAAAGTATAAAAAAAAGCTGGTGAGTGTTGCGTAAGATACCGTTTGAATTGACCAACATATAAATAAAATGATATAGGTAATATTGAATACTTTTACAAAGTTGTTGATTTTTAAAGCGGCATTCACTGTGCTTTGTTCAAAAAGTTTTCTGTATTTTTACTACTTAGATTGATATACAATAACAAAAAATAAATATACACAGACATTAAAATTATTACATTCCTATACATTTTGTGAAAATTGCTTGAGAAACCCAGGTTTGGCACTTTTTCACCTGCAATTGATTAACTCAACCTTACTATTTGTATATAACTACCACACTGGACCTGACCTTATTTTCACCAAATATATAGGAATATAAAATGTTATGCCACTATATGGCTTTTATTTGCTATTCTACATCAAATACAGGTAGTAAAAGTAGGGAAATCCAAATGCCCCCCTTAACGTCCATCGGTTCTTCCACTTTTGATGACATTTAGAGAGAAAGTGTGTAGAACACAATACAATCTGGGTTCGACTGATCACCAACTGTAGTTAATATTTAAACGCAACTTAAATAGAGTCTAGGTCATATGCGGACATCATGGTAAACATATTATTCGCATAACCCTATGAATGGATCATTGTCAGATAGTTATTATTCACATCAAAATATTTTGTTCAGAGACGAACATTATTTTTTGTAATATCTGCGGTCACTTGGTAAGTAATAATGCGTACTGCGTAACTTATCTACAGTGGTTTCCGTTTAAAGTACATGGGAATTAAAATTTACCACAAACTCGACCGACATTTTCATGCGCTGGATTACGTCACTTCAAAATTGAGAATCAGCAAAATCCAAGGAAAACAGGTGTATTTTTAATTTAGAACAATAACAAAGATTTCTGGTAAAACTATTTTTGTTTCTGACAGACAGATTTAGACAAAGCAGAAACAATTTAAAGGTGACTGATATACAGTAGGAAATTTTACTTAAAGGTGTTTACGAAAAAAACCTGAATTGAATTATTAATGCTCACACAAGACACCCAGACAGAAATGACAGACACACAGACACACACACACACACACACACACACACACACACACACACACACACACACACACACACACACACATTATTCATACATAGGTCATTATTACTTTTTCATACAGAGTTTGTTAGAAGGAAAAGTGACTAAGTACATTGTGATCAATGTAGTAACAATGACTCAAGAGTTTGTTGTTATTGACTGTCTCCTTTGTTACATCTTTATAGCAAAGGCGTGCGAAAATAATATTTTTTCACGTCATATTGACCTGACCTAAGAGCCGTAGTATTTTGAAATGAGATAATGAGATATTGTTTGAATTAAAATTTGACATAATTCATCATCATCATCATCATCATCATCATCATCATCATCATCAACAACATCAACAATATCACGGTCATTATCTTCATCTCTATTATCATAATCATCAATTTATTATCTCATTCATTTATTCTTTTATTCATTCATTCATTATTGTTATCATAATTATCATAATAATTATTATTAACACTGTAATCAGAAGTAATGTTATTGCTGCTGTCACTGTTTTACTGTGTTATGATATATGGAATCTAATTGACGGAAACGATCGTATTGAGCATTATAACTTTACTATTATGTTTATAATATTTGTAACAGTTAATTATGAATTAAAAAAGATTTCCTCCCAGAACACAGGGTGCTTACAACTGTAAGATAGAATTGAGACACGTAGGTTGCCTTATTCAAAATTAATTATTATTCTGTCTCTGACAACAGCGAAAACTCTTTACATAGCGATGTGTAATTTCTGGTTCACTTTATTTAATGAAAAGTTTGATAGGAACACTTCTTGAAGCGAATATCCTAAAAACTACATCCTCCTCAGAAGGAAAATGAAAAATTACCGGAAACAAGTAGTAGCTCTCTAGGTGTCTAAAACTGACGACGTTTTTATCCTCAGCCATATATTGTTTATTATTACCGACGATCGAAAAAGCACGTGTTGATGAGATCGAAACAGACACTGTCTTATCGCTTACATCATTTCACTCCGAATAATATATACTCCTCCTGGTGAGAGCAGGTCGTTTGGTAAAAGTACAGAGGTGGATTAACTCATCAACCCCTGAAGTCACATTTGGACCTGTCCATTTCAAAGAATGATTAAGTCCATTGTCAGAATTCATGGGTGTATGATTTACAATAAAAAAATTATAATGATTTTAATTATAATATAAACTTGTTCACTCCTGAATTATGAGAGTGGACCATACTATTTATTGATTTGGATGAGTCTAAATGTAACCACTAACTTCTGTCCATATAACGCAGAAGCGGTGATGTAGCGAACCTACTACTTGCAATAGTAGTTAAGAATCAAACCTGATAAAATTGCACTCACCAAGGAAATGAAATGAAATGAAGAAGTACCAAGGAAGATTCGAATTCCAAGTCCATTAGAATACGACAAATTAGATATAACGACGGTCTCAGCACGAAGAACGATTGCCAATCTCAAACGGTATGGGACCAGGTGTCCGGAAGGAGTTAGTGTCCCATGTGAGCATGCCAAATGGAACCGCAAAAAATTGCTTTTCGGATCTTCTTCAGTCGGTCCATTAGACTTCGCTTAATAAAAAGATAACCATCGTAATCGTCATCATACCCATTCATAACAATTATGAATATATGATAATGAACTTAATAGAAGTAAATACTTATACTAATGAATGAAATCAACCGAGAAATTTTGTTTAGCCATAAAAGCAACAAAAGAATCAAGCAGCGACATTCACATTTGCATGTAACAAAGTTTAACTTTTTCTTTTGTTTTATTTACTGATTTTCAAACTAAGCTTGTTTGGTATATTTTCATGTAAAATATTTTAGCATTTTACTCACTGTTTCATTATTAGGTATGACAAAAAAATTCAGTTGCACAGAGAGAGAGAGAGAGAGAGAGAGAGAGAGATAGAGAGAGAGAGAGAGAGAGAGAGAGAGAGAGAGAGAGAGAGAGAGAGAGAGAGAGAGAGAGAGAGAGAGAGAGAGAGAGAGAGAGAGAGAGAGAGAGAATAACAAAAAATTTTCTTTCATTTGATGAAACCATACGTGAAAGCGGACACCAACTCGTATAAAATGCACATATTGTTTCTCTAAGTGAATGTAACGGAGGGGGTTCAACAGCGCAAACACTTCCTTGAGTCATATTTCCTATCCTCTTAGCTGTTCATGTATATATACAAATATTTCTAACCAAATGTTGGCTGTGTAAAAGAACAGTAGTTGCTGCAGACGATTACATTCTTTTTCCCGGTTGATCCGGGATAGGGAAATACATCGAATTTATTATTTTTTTTATCTTGAAGAAGGATTTTCATAAAAAGGAAAAATGACAGGACAGGTAAGCAATGATTTAAAGTACAATATTGTAATTTAATCTAAATTACGATATGGTGTACATGTAATTATTATTATTATTATTATTATTATTATTATTATTATTATTATTATTATTATTATTATTATTATTATTATTATTATTATTATTATTATTATTATTATTATTATTATTTATCATTATTATTGTAATATGTTATTATTATTATTATTATTATTATTATTATTATTATTATTATTATTGGCAGATACAGTAATTTATATATCTTTCATTGATCGTTGAATTATTATTTTCCTATTTCATTACTTTAGGCACAAAATGTTAAATCCATTTATTTAATCGTTTTCACAAAATGCAATTCAATAATTTCCAGTAAGAAAATTATTTAGGAATTTCATATTCACTGAAAACATTCGACATACTTTAATTGATACTAAAAATAATTTAATTATACAAGCTATGTTTCAAAGCCGTAAAAGTACTGATTTTGTTTCTGGAATTTGGTTTTTATTTATGAAACAAATTGTAAAGATGGTGAATGAAGTCTCTTAAGAAATGTTTGAAATATCCACAAATGTGTTATTTAAGTTTTGTTTCTTGAAATAAGAATTTCATTGAATATACTTTTTAAAAATATTTGCTTAGTTGGTGAAATTTTGATACATCTGCTTTTCAAATTACGAAATTCTAAAGCAGTAGTGGACAGAGCGTCATTACGGTATCATAAACTCTCGTGTTTATGAAGTACATTTCACTATTTTGCTGACATAGACAAAATTCGAATTTTGTCTATCGTCCATGTTGAGAGTACCAGCCACTGTATAGAGTATAATGCACGCTATCCTATCAAACTAATTATTGTTTTGTGTTTAACACAAACTCAAGAATCTTAACATTATGTCAAACTTCACTTTATCTCACAGTTTCGCTTTATACATGACACAGACATGTTATATTTCGGAGGGCAAGACTTGAAAACGAGTTCATCCATTGTCTTCTTTCACAATGATCTGGCCCCGTCAAAAACATTATGTTATTTAGGGATGCTAACTATTATTACCTTGTTTAGACACACACATTTCGGTAATATTCTACATATATAAACGACACCCATAACATTTGTAATACATTTGATTACGTTGTGACTCCCATTGTTTCGTTCAATGCGAAAATAATCTATAGTGATTGGAAGGTGTAGTAGTATATAGATGACATGTTCAGAAATGTAATATATCACAATTGATTAATGCAAATAAAAACAGAGAATGAGAGCAACACTTTAAATGATGATACATGGAAGTTAAAATTCAATAAAGTAATATAAAAAAAATATCAGATACCAAAGGATATAGATACAAATCTGGTAAAATGGACAAACACGGACTTCTGGAAACCAAGAGGTGGGATCAGCTGCCATGGAGGAGTATGCATTCTCTGTCCACCGCTCACACCCACCGTGAGTCCAAAGTCAAATCCAAATAAAATACCTAAGGAACGAATCCTCGTTACAATTGGTACAGACTTCTCAACAACCGCCAACGAAAAAAGCAAATCAACATTTCACTTACTGAGTAATTGCAAGCAAGACTAATATACCGACCGCAAATTCTGTGGAACTTTGACATCACACGCGGTTTTCGATATCCCTGTGTCAATAATTTGTCAGTGAGTAGTTTTCATCTGTATATGAAATGCTCATATGTTGAACACACCCTGGCATATCGGATCATTTGTGAAATATAAACTCCATATGCGGGTGACTGTGGGATATTACTACTTGAATGTGGAAAATGAACGATGGGAAAGCCGAAATCGTCGCGTTTGTCGTAAAGCTTATTTGCTAATTTCCAATTTCCCGTCTGTGTCTATAGTAAGTAAAATGTCTATTTTTGAAGTGTGTGTGTGCTCGATTCTGTTGTATTCTTAATTTCTAGTTCGCTGGGATATATCGCGCGCACTATTCTACATTCGAAACCCCTACAAATCGTATCAAAATACCTCGATGAGTAACGACAGTGCCAGGAATGTAGATATCATCATATATATATATATATATATATATATATATATATATATATATATATATATATATATATATATATATATATATATATATATATATATATATATTGGAACCTCGTTTAAGCACCATCTCGCTAAGACGACTTTTTCTCAATTAAGACCATTGATATAAGTCTCTTGAAAATGTATTAAACATGCCAGACTCCTACTTAACAGACCACCTTACTCCTCAGACCACATCGGGGCAGTCAATGTTTGATTATATCTTCATAATGAAATTCCACTGAATATCTATACATAATAATTTAGCGTGGGTCCGACCATACAATACCTCGGACATCTATCTACAGAGTCTATTAACAAGCAAAACTATCAGAATATATCATCTTCAATGGTGATCGGTTTTGTACATAACTGGATCTTATCCAGGAACACAAACCACGTAAACATCATACGAGTAATTTACAATGAGAAGACGATAAGGTCTGCGTGTGTTTTCTGTATCTCGTTAAGACGATAGCAATCCACTGTATTTTTTTCTCTCAGGGGCATAAAGCATAACGAATATATTATATATATGTAACCCTGCTATTTCTGCAAGTGTTGCGTAACATTGGTTGTAGAGTTTCCATATGTTCTCGTCACACTAGAGTTATCAAAGATAAAGCTAGATTAATCCCGCTGTGCTCTCTGTGAGTCGCTAAGCGAATTTCCTCATTTATACGGCTGAGGAAATGCAGATTTTACAGAAAATTTGTCTTTTATGAAAACACATTTACGACTTTTTAGAACTCAACTAAGCATTTAACCCGTTGAGTAAACGAAACATTGATAATTCCATCTACAAATTAAAACTCAGCAGTTGCAATATGTTTTTCTAATGACTGCTGATGTAACAATTCTATTCATCTATGTCATCTGTGTATGACGACGTTAACATTTGCCGTTATCTGGCTGAATAACTTTGGGAACACGAATAATGATATCAATGTCCTAGGCCTGAGTTAAAAACCTTTCCACTAAACACTCGTATAGTAGAACCTATTGCAATCTATTTTAAGCAATTGTTTGAATAAAATACAAATATTAGAATATGAAAAATATCGAGCGACTGGATACCTGGTATTTTGGTACCAATCGTTTATTTCATACTAATGTAATATTTCGCTCAGATATCATCACTTAAATTTTTACAGTAGTTACTCTTAGACGGATTTTGGCTATACATTTAGATTTATTATTTTGCCTTATCTGATACCACTTTCTCTTTAAAAAAATGTAAGAGCCGAACTGGCTCAGTCGGTAGCGCGCTCGAATCTTGATCGTGAGGTCGTAAGTTCGAGTCCAGCCGGCGGCAGTTTGGTTTCCTGTCCTTCGGATGAGACAGTAAAAAACCGAGGTCCCGTGAACCGTCACTGCTCAATGGCCGTAAGTACCGAGAATATGTGAAAATTTGAAGCCCTTTATCGGCATTTGGTGGCGTCTCCATATGAATGAAATATTCTTGAGTTGGACGTTAAACAACAATAAACAAAAATCAAAAAATCTAATTAAAAGTGGAGCTTAACTGATGAAGTCTAATTGACAGAAAAGCTCGTCTTGGGCATTATAACGTTTGTATTATGTTTATAATATTTAAATTGTAAACTTCTCAAAAGCTAGGATAGACGAATTTGGCAAACACATGTAGATTTATTTTCTGGCCTTGTATGATACCACTTTTTCTTTAGTGTTGTTAATAATGTATACAATAGAAGAATGTTTATAAATATTCTTTGGTATCACACATTGAAATTCAAGATCTTCTAACGTACTGAATCAATCTGTTGCTACATTGGATCAAGTCTTGTGTTTGAATCAAATAGGAAATTCCCTTTATTCTGATATAATACATTCCCGATCGGTTTTATTGAAAATAAACTCCTGAATTCAGAGAATAAATAAGATTAAATTTAAGTCCGATTATCAACAATTTTGGTTATATGGCGGCGGTCATTTTTGTTGTTTGACGAGATAAACTAGTAAAAGACCCAAGATTTTCGCGTCTTACCTCGAAAACTTTCCAGAACGGTCACTTAAGGTTTCATAGTATATATATATATATATATATAGTAAACTTCTCAAGAGAGAGAGAGAGAGAGAGAGAGAGAGAGAGAGAGAGAGAGAGAGAGAGAGAGAGAGAGAGAGAGAGAGAGAGAGAGAGAGAGAGAGAGAGAGAGACGATCACTTAACTAAGGCGTATGTAAGAACATATTCTGTTAAATACCAGAACAAGAGAGATTTTAACCATTTGTTTAGACTACAAAATTTTATGAAGTATATTAACCCATTCTTCCGACAAAATTCCCAGCTATGTTTATCTTCCGGAGGATGTGAATTGCCATGCGAACATTTTATATTCCCTGCACAGTTCGCATTTTATGGTTTCTGCTAAAGTATAAAACCTTTATTATTGCATCATGAGAGTTATGGAACAAAATATATCCACACACATTTTCACAACAGAAAATGTCAATCTTGACTCAGAATCTATGTCAGGGTATGTTTACTAGATTTTAATTTCGATGAATGAGTCAAAGAGTTATGTTTTAAATGGTCCATATTTAGAAAATGTACCGTATCCCAATCTACAGGAAGAAAGGTTTTACACTAATGTGTTAAAGTGAAGCAATATCAATTATTAAGCTTCAACATTTCGCTTTTGTTTTAAATTCGCCTCCTTATATAAGAACGGAAATAGCGAAAATAAAACGGAGTGAAATTACCACGTATACAATATATAAAGTAAGTTGCTACATAACTGCTTTCACTTCTCTTTAAAACATAATATATGGCAGTTATCTTTTCATATAATCATACAAATGGAGGAAGATAAGATTGCGTAAAGGAGCTTATATTAACAGTTTTCATTATATCTATTTTGTCAAAAGTATACAGGGAATGGAAACGTTTAACATGAATTGTTCTACAATCAGTATAACTTTTGAATGTATACCTATATTTAACAGATATACTATTCACGCAAGGATACGTTGTTGAACACTTAAAATCGGCACTAGGAATGTTTTATACGAGAATCTTGTTAAACTGTATGAAGTCCCCTCTCTAGCATGTTAGATAGTGTTCTGGAGCACGAACATACACAGTGACTCCCTATCGTCAATTAATGATGACTTTTTCACCGAGTTTGACCTTTTCACTGAATTTGACTTTTTCACCGAATTCGACAGGATTTCATCATTTGCGATGAGTGTGGCATCCTAACAAGAGACGCTGACACCTTCCGGACATCTTGTCCCATCCCAGCCCCCAGATTAGCAATTGTTCTTCATATTGAGACGTTATTATATCTAACTTGTTGTGTTCTAGTGGACATGGAGTTTTGATTTCTCATCGGTAATTCTTCAATTTTATTGTAAACAGTTAAATTGTAGTATTCCCGTTTCAAGTACATATATTGTTTATTTCCATCAGATGATCCGAAGTGCCAGCGTCTGATCAAAATACAACCATTTCATACACAGATACAAAATACCTAGTGATACGTTGAACTCAAAAGTAGTAATAAATTAACGAGAACTCCACTAAGACATCACAATAATCAGGAGTTCGAACCCAGAACAATCTGTGCCTTTCAATCCGGAATTTTTTTAACGGTCAATATAATGACCTTGTTTGTGGTTACTCTGTTTCAGTAAATGAAATGTTGAGTTGCCTGTTCGATAGCAGTTGTTGAATCGTCTGTATCAATTTGGACTTCCTGAAGACTGATAGTATGGTAGCTGATATTTTTGTATATTCGTACTAGCCACAGTCACGTATTGCACTTATATGGTATTTCATACGATCCCTAGGGCTATGCCCTGTTATTTAGGTAACTATACATTTATATATAAATCAAGACAACATTGGAAGTAAACATGTGTGTTATGGCTAATATGGTAATACAAAAGTTGTATAAGGAAACCAGTTTAACGAATGACACATGCTAAAGGCACGCAAGCTGTCAATATGGAATTTTTGGTTTGTATTTAAGTTTTAAATGTTTGATGGTTCATACAAATTAAACGTTCTTTGAAAATGTCGGATTGCAAAAAAAAAAACCAAAAAACACTTATAATGTCGTAATTTGAAATCGATGGCTGAGTTAACAGTTGTATTCTTATGTTGTTGGCAAGGATATCAATTGTCGGCGTATTTCATTAATTCTAGACAAAATATGCAAGATATGTTAAATATTTCTACAGTGAGATATCTTTTTAAGTTTTTAAATCAAAGTTTAGATTTAATCGCGGGATATATTCTTGATCAAAATGACGGCCTGTATGCCATTATCAGCTTGAAGTAGGAGGCAACATTTATGAAATTATAACAATAGACAAAAGAAACAATATTACTTAAACACATTTTATAAATACACTTCATCCTGTAATGTATGTTTTTGAAGTTTCTAACATTAAATGGGGTTCAATAGTTAAAAAGACTACCAACAATTAATGTCACTTGTCCCTATTTTAATTATTTTCTTTTTTCGAAATTGTTAGGTCGACAAAATTTTTTACTGTGACCAGGCATATTTTGAGGACAGAATGAAAACTATACAAATGTAAGACTAATATGGACCTACACAATGTCCAGTGGTAAAAAGGACTGGTCGGTGATGCTTATACTTCCGTTGAATTAAATTCCTTTTTTCTACTATGGTCACAGATTTTTTTCTTTTTGACGGGGAATGATTTGCTACACACAATATGACGTCACGATAGAATTTTATGACTTTTATGACATATATATATATTTGTTTGTTTGTTTATTGTTGTTTAACGTCCCACTCAAGAATATTTCACTCATATGGAGACGTCACCAAATGCCGGTGAAGGGTTCAAATTTTGGCCTATGCTCAACACTTACGGCCATTGAGCAGTGAGGGTTCTTTAACGTGCCGATATATATATATATATATATATATATATATATATATATATATATATATATATATATATATATATATATATATATATATATATACGTAGACGTCACGATACAATTTTATGACTATATATATATATATATATATATATATATATATATATATATAAATTATGTCAGATTTTGCGTACAAAAATATATATTTGACTCATGGGACACATATAATCAAAGATGGGTGTGTTGAGTGAAAACGGAAGTCTCAACTCTCGTGACAAGAACCTGAACATCTAATCCTCCTCCACCCTCGGATTGGACAAGCATATTGTTACAACTCGAGTGGAATGTTTTCTTTTTCCCATGTAATATTTCATTATTCTACTGGATTTTCCATCGGTCTATTTTTTGTCTCATATAAATCGTATTTGAATATCGTTTGTTTATTTGTTGTTGTTTAGCGTCCCACTCAAGAATCTTTCACTCATATGGAGACGTCACCAAATGTCGGTGAAGGGCTTCAAATTTGGCCTATGCTCGGCACTTACGGCCATTGAGCAGTGGGGTTTGTTTAACATGCCGACACCAACTGTGACACGGGACCTCGGGTTTTACTGTCTCATCCGAAAGTTAGGAAACCAACCTGCGGCAAGCTGGACTCGAACTCACGACCTTACGATCAAGAGTCTAGCGCGCTAACGACTGAGCAAGGCCGGCTCCTATTTGTTTATCGTTCATATAGACTTCCATACGATGTAAACACTTTGGTATTTCTCCTTTTTTATATATTAGAACATCGATGTGTGTGGAGTATATTAAACATAAGAGCATAAACAAATATATATGACATGGATTTGCAAAACTCAAACCGATTTGATAGCTACCAAATGAGTGAGTAATGTTTTACACGAACATTGGCAAAAAATGAAGAAATAAATAAAAATCTTTGCAGTACGTTTCAAAGTGTCATTTTCACGATTACAACCTTTATGTATCACGGAGGAACGGAATTTCGACAGTCAAGAGTAAACTCTATCACACAAGAGTATTGATGTTTATATAGATCAATGGACATTTTAAACTGATACAACAAGTTGTATTAACAGTCACAGTATATGTCAAATATTAACGGAATATATTCGCGATTATACTTTTATAATATAACATATAAATTATAAAAATACACCTACTGCTATTTTTAAAACAAGATTGCGTAAAATGATTCGTTTTATGTTGTGTAAATGTGTTTTTTCGGTGCCAAAATGAAATTAGAATAAATCAACGTCTTTCGCTAATGGATTCACTATTGGATTGTAAGAGTACATTAAACGTTTGTGAACTTTTAGAACGTTTAAAGCAGCTAGGGACATAATGTATATTAGTACATTAAGTAAGTTTATACAATTAGCTTGTTTCTTTTCTTTCGCAATATTCGTACATGAGGGGTCCAAGGGCTTATACATAGTCTGCCAATGACGATAACGGATACTTTTAATCCCATGACAGTGGTTTAAATTGACAGTCACATGACCAGGACCGGAAGAGACCAAATTTACTTAATACTCAAGCTCACAATCTATCTTATTATTTTGACTTTATAATCGTTTATAAAACTTTTGGATTTGATTGATTTACATCATTTATATATAATTGCGTAACACCTATGATTTTCATGAATACATGGGCACAGTAAAGTAAAACTTGCCATCTCTATATAAGGATGACCTGTTTATAAAGGTCAGTTTTTCAAGTCCCTTGACTGCATACTTCAACTAAATTAAACCTGTATATAAGGGTCACCTGCAAATATAAGTAAATATTTTCTGGTCCCTTGGGTGACCAGTATATACAGATTTCACTGTACTCAAAATCTGGTTTATTTTTCAAATAATCAATAAACAAACTTGTCCAGTTACAGAATCTTGCGTATATTTACCTTAAAATCATGAGAAATTAGTTCAGCTTGAGTACTGGATATATTTAGTGACTTCGGGCTCTGTTGTCATTTACTTGTTAATTTGGATTCACTGTAGTATTGCAAAACACCACGAACGTTGAAAGTATGTTGTCGGGGAGGCACAGTGATTAGATCACTGGCATAAACGACCTTGGTTTGATTATCGGAGTAGATAGATAGCGGCATGGCGATCACCAAGTCGGATTCGGTTTCCTATCAAAAAACATATATAGGTATTTACAGTGGAACCTCACTAATAAGACCATCTAACTGACTGACTCAAATTGGCCTTATTAGTGAGGTGGTCTCTTAAGTGAGGTTCTGTACTGATACAGTTTTAATGAACAGACTGGAAATTCATGGTCTTAATTGTGAGGTGGTCTCCTAAGCGAGGTGGTCTTTAGGCGAGGTTCCACTGTATTTCATTTGGATGGATTTGACTCTGGACTCACGGCGGGTGTAACCGGTCAACAGGGGATGCTTACTCCTCCATGGCACCTGATCATACCTTTTGATTTCCAGAGATCCGTGTTTGTCCCATTTTACCAGATTTGTATATATATCCTGGACATCCTGAAGATTAATACTTTGATATCTGAAATTTTTTTATACATCTTTTACGCTTATATGAGAGCCAACAAGAGACATTCATATACTTTGTAAAGCTTACGTCTGTTTATCGATATAAATTTTCATATACATGTATACAGTGTTATATAATATAATTGGTTAGGTGTAATATTCCGTGTTTGTCTGTATATACGTATTACATTTGAGAAATAGACAGGCAACCACAGGTGTCAATTCTCATTAAGAACGTAATTGTTTTAAACTTGATTTTACACACATACAAAGTGATGCATATTAACATAATAGGCAGATTACGTGCGTTAACTCTTGACTTATGGGTTTCCCGATTGATGCCTCTCAGAATCACCTGTAACAAACGTTCTTACCTAGTAAAATCCATCAGTATGACAAATGACTTTGTGATCACCCATTTGTGTAACGATTGCAGATTCTCAAGTACATATAGCAGAATAAAAACAAACACACATATAAAGAACTTTAAAGTGTATGTCAGTTTCATCACATGTTGTTGATATTTTGGAACGTTAAGCTTTTACAAAGAACTTAAAAGTGTATCTCAATTTCATCACATGTTGTTGATATTTTGGAACGTTTAGCTTTTATACAACTGTGGTTGAATCACAAGAGCAACCAGTTTGTATATTCTAGTATATACCGATGGTTTATAACCAGAGCCGACATCGGTCAGTGAACCCTTCTTACTAATTGCTTAGACGGTTCACAGGTTTTTTCATTTACACTGAATGTCATATATATCCGGAGGAATTATCCATCATCGTTAAAAAAGCAACACCAAGAATTTTCTAATCGTCCAGTCAGTGTGTTGTTCCTAAATATTTTTATTACTCTGATATTTCAGATGAATGTGCATGTTTGAAAACACCATAAAACGGTCTGCGCAAATTTGTCTCTCCTTTATCAACATTACGTTTGAACCACAATGATAAAATTCTATCTGTGCATATTTTTCTTGCGAAATTCTCTAACAAGCGTCATCGGTGCCTGTGACCTTAAGACATCCATTGTGACCTTGACTTAAATGATATATACCCAAGGTTTGTCATAACCCTATACACATTTTCGCAAAAGTGAAATTTTTCGGTCGTAGAAATGTTACTGGCACTAAAAAAGTTCTTATCAAGTGTTGTGTATTACAGAAATTATCAATGTTATAGTTAACAGTCCTGCGTGGTAGTACTTGCGCGATTGATATATTTCTAATTCGACTGCAGGGAGGAGAGGTCTTTGTCAGCGACATATTGCAAAATCGTTCAAGCATGTTCCTAATCTTATAATATCCCGTCTTCATCTGTCTATTGCGTTTTTATTTCAAGGCTTATAGTTTATGGCAGGAGATGCTCCTCTTATGATCTCATTAAACAATATGGTGTGTCCCTTTCAGAAATATTAAATAGTGTTCCGGAGCGTGACCATATACGTTGACTCCTTTTCACAAATCAGATGTAAATCTAACTGATGGCTTTTCGCCGAACTTGAGAGGTTTCGACGTAACATTTGCGACGGATGTGTTATGTTAACAAGGGTTCTGACTCCTTCCGGACACCTGGTCCCATCCCAGCCCCCAGATTTGCAATTATTCGTCATGTTGATATCATTTTTAATATCGAATTTGTCGTTTTCTAATGAACATGGAGGTTTCGGTTATCCATTGTTTTAAAACGTGTTGGATTCTTAACAAACGGTTCATATGTTAACACAAAAGAAGTAGGGTAGTGTAAATGAGCGTGTTGTTAGAGCTAATGTTATATTTGCTACACTGAGCGTAGTGGAAACGAATTACCCATGGATATAGAAATATCATCTTGATTTGGCGTTGTGAAGAACATTATATTTTATCGGACATGTTTCTTCTGAAATGCGTAGAGTTTTATAGATACAGATACTAAAATATTTCTTCTTTTTATGCATACACATCAACTTTGATATACAATCCGACTATAACGAGATAGCGTTCGGATAGAAATGCCTTTGAGAAGAGTGAAATATACAGATGCTAGATAGCAATCTTGTTTGTACATTATGTAATAGGTAAGAAACCAACGTGTTAAATATTGGGAGGTCCAGTTTTCTTTCATGATGAACTATTGATGCATAGTTCATATGAAATGTGAAACATTTTATTAAATCTTGCTTAAGTCTTCGTGGTATGTGAATATTTCATGTTGAACACTAATAGATCAAGATTAAAACATTTGATTTCATTTCTCATTTGAAAGATAAGAAACATATTAGTAAGGATCAGGTTTAGTTACTTTGTACCTTAAAAGGGAGTAACTTATGTCGGTATTTATTAAAATTGAAATTATTTGTATTCAGTGTTCTGAATGCAAAATATATTTTTTACATTTTGACATCAACCAAAAACTGGTAACCATAGTAACTGAGTCAATAATGGTATAAAGACGCTATTGAGGAGTGTACATGTATATATTTGTGTCGCCGGGTGCTTTTATCTATTAGAAAACTGACAAATATAAGGGTGTTTAGGAGATCATATACAAATCTGGTGAACATTGGACCTTTGGAAATCCAGAGGTGGGATCAGGTAACTTAACATATCATTTAAAGAAACATTGCAAACAAACCATTATACCGACCGTAAAATTGACATTAAACGCGATACCTGATATCTCTATGGGAACAACTTAACAGTTAGTAGTTTACGTCTGTATATGAAATGTTCATATGTTGAACATGCACTGGTATATCGAATCATCTGCGATATATAAACATCATAAACAGGGGAATTATATTTTGATATTGATTTATGATAGTCTTCAAGGGGGAACAGCCGTTGTCCTGGTATAACTGATACAAGGGAAATAAAAAATGGCAAATTATAAAAAAGCAACAACAAAGGGCCTACATATATGGTCCCAAGGTGTCAAAACAAATAATGGTAGTGAACAGTGAATACTAAATTAAAATTTCCCAAATTTCAGTTAAATAATAATGGCACAACAAAACTCCAACGAAAGTATAAACATGGATTTGCTGATATAGCTTCATTACATATCAAGGAGGCTGCTGATGCAATCCAAACGTATTAAAGAACACCTCCTTAATTCCGTGCAATTCTCGGGTAATCAGGTAATGCAAACTCAGTGCCAATCACCTCTTAACATCCACTGATGATAGTACTGACTTCGTCCTAGGCATTTAGCATTAATATAACTATTTTCGTGTTTGTGTAGTTCTTTCTTGTATGTTGCTGAAGATAAAAAATCCTCCGGCAAGGTTATCACTACAAGATGACATGCATTAAAGTTGGAAGTTTTATTGCATAATTCGAACTGTGCATGAACTTATCATGTCTAGACTGTTTGTAGATATCGATAATTTGTAACACACACACACACACACACACACACACAAACACACACACACACACATACACACACACACCGAATGTGTATATATATATATATATCCACAGAGAGAGAGAGAGAGAGAGAGAGAGAGAGAGAGAGAGAGAGAGAGAGAGAGAGAGAGAGAGAGAGAGAGAGAGAGAGAGAGAGAGAGAGAGAGAGAGAGACAGACTTTTCTTTCACAGAGATAAATGTGATGATTTAGGCATTCACGAATGTTTTGTGGTACAGAGATAATCATACAAAAGCTTTCAACTACACATATTTGTTACATCTTGTTTGAAAACTTCGTAAGACATTTATGTACAAAAGACATAAAATAATTATGATGTAATTGATGTTGCAGGTTTTCCTCGTCTTAGGGTTGCTGACCTTGTGCAAAGAAATATCAAGTGCTAGAGCAGGTAAATAGAATATAAAAATCTACGAGAGGATTTACCAGCTGATATTTAATATCTGAAACATATAAATAAACTTTTTACTTTAGTGAGAAATAACAAATATTGATTTTTGTTAATGCGTTTGTATTTCCGGTTGTCCCAAGAATTATATATCGATACAAAAAAAAAACAAAAACAAAAACAAAAACAAAACAAAACAAAACAAAAAAAAAAGCAAAACAAAACGTCGCATTATAAATCTACATTGAAAACAATCAGCGATCTTTATGGAAAACTATTAAAGTACAATAAATTTTGTATCTTAATTTGTCTGACACTTGTTTACTGTATAATATCTGATTTCTTGTTAATGCTGCGATGTTATCACGAAACTGGGATCCATAACTGAAGTGTTGCATAATATTTAAAGAACCACAAACTCAAATGTGATTTATTGTTCTTTAAATTAGAGAAAACATAAGTTTTATATCTTAGAAGCGTAATATACATTTCAGCCCTTTTTCCATGTGAATATTTGCTATCTAAATACGTCAATGATGTTTCAAGGCCATCAAAGGGATGAAAACAATATATCGTGGAATACTTGAAAAATCAAGATATAAACAAGAATTTTCATATTTACAGAGATTATGTCAATTGCTGGTATTACAAAATGATGAAAAAAACCAAACAAACCAACAACCCCCCCCAAAAAAAAAAAAAATAATAATAAAACAAGCCAACCAACACCCCCCCAAAAAAAAACAAAACAAAACATAAACAAATGTTAATGATTTTATGAAAATATGCGAACGTTTCCTCAGCTCATCATCTCCACCACTCTCTGAAAGGGAGACACGTGATTTTCATTTCTATTTCTAGTATCAACCAATCACATGATGAGAAAAACTGAGTATACAACATTCAATATCTTACAGTATCACAAATTCACATTAATTTATTTTCTTTAAATCGGGGAAATCATTAGTATTATATCTTAGAAGCGAAATATGCAATTCAGAAACAAACTGCATTTTCCAGAGATTTTATCAATTGCACATGTAAAACACCAACAAAAATAAACAAACAAAACGTAAACAAATATTAATGATCTATGATAATGTGCTAACGTTTCCTCAGCTGACCATCTCCACATATCGTGGAGACTTGAAATACGTGGTTTCCATTTCTATAACTTGTATTGACCAATCATATAATGAGGAAACCGAGTAAGCAAAATTCAATATCTTACTTTAATACCCAATTCCTGCATTTGGTGGTGTCGGCTTTCTACATCTGATATGAAATTATATCAGAAACATACATTATTTGTCAAAAAATATATATAAATTGTTCAATATTCAAAACATATTTCGAAATGAAATAAGCAAGATGACCAAATTTGTGTGATCCGTTATCATGTCGCCAGTGCGTTTAATTTCCTGGCCATGTTAGACTGATAATATCTAAGACTTTGGTATTTGGTAAAACATCATAGTATTTCCATTGTAATGTGGCACCAATGCCATGGAATTTCACTGGCAAATGTTCCAGGAAGAGAAGAAATACGTACATGATTTACTTTTATTATGTTATAAAAATTCGCTTGAAACAAAATCATACGGGAGGTGTTGTAAATATTGGATTTATCTGACAGGCAACCGCATCGCTCATTAAGACTAAAAACTTCTGTCATTGCTAAAATGCCATTTTATTGTTATTAAGCAATAAAAGATTGATAATTACGTAAAAATAAAACAAAGAATCATAGCATAGAAAACGGGTTAATATTTCTCAGACGAAGACGGTTACTTCAATGGACATATTTAGTGTTTTTGTGATATGACAATGCGCATGCGCAGTTCGATTTGCACGTGGTGGGCAATGTGGTGTTTTAAAAATCACAACTGATATTTCTGACTTAGCATGGCCGTATGTACTTCAGTAAGCAGTTCCCAGACTCTCGAGAAGCTTTATGAAATTTGCGTGTTCAGTTTGCCAGAGAGCCTCGAAAATGTTCACCCTTTACGATCCTTAACCATTTTCTCTGCTCTTATACGTTGAGCACACCTTTGATATGGAACATATTTATGTTAAAAAAATAAATCAACTTGTGTTTCTGTGTATGCCTCGCAAGGTTGTAACACGTGCATCATAATGTTGCCAGTGCTTTCACGATGAAATTTACATGTCTATATGTCAGGTGTTATACACGTCAAGCAGACGACCAGTTTTCATACGTATATATTGCATCTGTATCACCAGTCACGAGGTTGTCTGTGTATACTTGTATTAATATGTTTGCAGTTTCCCAAGTGGTTCATTCCTTGTGACGTATTTATGTAGTCGTTTGTATCTTTCTCTGTTAGATATTGAAAATTGTTACCTGTATGTTTTAATTTTGTGTTTCGTCACGGCCAGGGTTTCTTGATGATAAAAATATATCACTTACTATTGGTGAAGTGCTAACTCTTGATCTGTACTGTAGATTTCTGGTAAGTATCCGTGTGTTTGCAGTGACATGGGATTTAGGTTACAAGTATTTTCAGAGGACCAAAGATTTCAATTCTTATGCCATGCGGTGGGGAAAGAAACAATCATTTCTTCCTCTTGCGAGACAAACGCTCAATCACAACTGAGCGATCATCATTATCATCATTAACATTATCATCACCTATATCATCATCATCATCATCATCATCATCATCAACAACAATTATTCATATTTCAGATAATAGTTTCAAAAGTTAAAATTACACTTATTTTAATACTAAAAGATGTAAAAAGTTATATAGCTTTAATGGGTATTAGCTGTGTTATTTTTCAAAATTTTGTTTTCCTTTTCAACTACTTAGATTGATACTCACTAACAAACAAACAAAAGAAATAATAAAGATAGACATACGAAGTCTTAAACTCCTATATATTTCGTGCAAATTGCTTAAGAAACTCAGGTTTGGCACTTAATTACCTCAACTTTACAATTTGTATAAGAATGAGTCACTGAGCCTGACCTTATTTTAACAAAATATATCGGAATAGAACATTTTTCGTTGGCGGTTATTGAGACGTCTGTACCAATTGTGACGAGGATACACTCCTCACGTGTTTCAATGGACTTGACTGTGGACTCACGGCGGGTGTGACCGGTCGACAGGGGATGCTTACTCCTCCATGGCACCTGATCCCACCTCTTGGTTTCCAGAGGTCCGTGTTTGTCCATTTTTACCGGATTTGTATCTATGTCCTGGACATTCTATTGATTTATGCTTTGGTATCTGATGTTTTTATATTTTAACGAATCTGTATAGCTTTTTTCGTTATTGTAAATCAAGTACAAGTAGTAAAAGTGGGGAACATCGGAATAATTTTTGGTCAACACAGCCAATGCCCCTTTAATATAATAACAGTTTTACAACAGTTCTACAACGATGAGAATATCATTTCAATCGATCGAGTGTAAATCAACATTACGGATATTAACTCAATATTGATGTAAAAATACCTTAACCTAATGCATTTTATGTCCAGAACGGTGATCCATACAATACAAAGTAATCAGAAAATTAAAAGAAAACTAGTAATAGACAACGCTTACTGGAGGAAAGGAGATTATGACTTTAACAATCGTAAGTTGATGCCACTTGCTGTGGAACACTCATTAAAGCTATGACAAAAATAAGGGAAATAGTTTTTGGATATGAATGCTTTTGAAACAGTTTATTGTCAAGGATAACATTTTTCATATATATATATATATATATATATATATATATATATATATATATATATATATATATATATATATATATATATATATATATATATATATATATATTAAATTTGTTCACTTCTTTTTCCCAGCCAACGTTTATAGCAGCGGGTATGGCATTCCTATAAGAGGAAGGGCAGGTAGGAACTCTAATCGTGGTATATGTAACCACTATATAAAAACATTTAGCAAAGTAACTGCAAAATACATTTTATTATGTTGCTTTATAGTTTCATCACTTTCTTTCAGAATATATATATATTTTTTTATTTTAGCATTTGCAGCCCGCTTGTTATTTTTTTATGTTTTGGTGCAATGCAGGTCGATTTTATTTATGCACTATAGAGAGATATACCAAGTCAATAACAATATATGTACGATAATACATGGCAGGGATGTTTAAACTTCAAACCTTCAAGACAATGTTTATCATTTTATCTTTTTTCCCCCTCAACATAACTGTTTAACGATATAACCATATGCTATGGCGGACACCACATAATAAGAACGCATCTGTTTGAAGACACCTATGAATCAGGGATCAGTTTCACTAAAGGTCGTAAATTTCCGTGTAAACGTAGACGTACTAATAAATTACGTCTTAAATTTCACTAAAGGTCGTATCCTTCTTCTTACGTATATACTTGCCTTTCAGTCTACATCTACATCTACTCTAAGTGATTGTACTACTATTGTCACACATGACAACGTTTTTGGTTAATTATAACATATAAATCGAATCAACGCAGACGTAAATGAAATCGTTATTCGGGTTACGTCTACATTTACGGGCAAATTAACGACTTAGTGAAACTGGCTCCTGCTACAATTATTATCTGCATGCATTAGAATAATGAAAAATTATTCTTATAATAGCATGATGTTTCTTACAAGTTTGCTTAATGCTTAGAATATATGTTGCCTGTGTTGTTATGGTGTTATAGCTTTTGCACTTGTAAATTATGTATGGAATAAAAACATTGCACATAAGAGAACGGAAGTGAGGTAAATAGTGACATATTTGTCATCATGACGTTATAACTTCCGAAAGGAAAATATGGCGTCACTGTGGTGCAACATAGTTTGACTTTTTTTCATCGGCCACGGCTGATCATTTTATACCAAACTAAATGGATTGAAGCGAATGATTTACAACGTTTAAATTATAAATTCTTCAAAAGCTAAGATAGTAATATTTAAGAATAAATCCAGGTTATATATTGGACTTGTGTGGTACTTTTGTTTAGGAATTCTGCATAACATTTTTTAAAATTGGAATCCAACTGATAAAGTCTTATTGATAGAAACGATCGTCTTGAGCATTTGTTTTGACCAATCCGGCCCCGAAGTCACTAAATGTACTCAGTACTCAAGCTCAACTATCTTTTCATGATTTTAAGGTAAAACACGCAAAAATTAATTCTGTAACTGGATATATTTGTATATTGACAGCATACAATTGTAAATAAAATAATAAAATGTTACCTAATTACTCAAACCCCAAAATGTACAAGCGATTATACGGTAAAAATAACGAAATAAAATTTGAGCTTGAGTATTGAGTAAATTTGGTGACTTCGGACCCTGTTTGCACAACTAAAACTTTGATATTATGTTGATAAAAATAATATGTATAAATGACTAATGATACGAACTCATTTTATATAATTCGTTTCATGACTTGTATCTAGCTATTTACTTAGATCCGACACCCATGTTAAATAAAAATGTTCTTTGGCACAGAGTAAAAAGTTTCAAAAAGAGGTTGAAAATTTCACATTTTGTTGTATTCAATGACATCACAATAGCGTGACATCACAATAAAATACTTTATAGCAACCGTGTCTGAAGAGTTACAGGCGAAAGCGTTTACTGAATAAAACAGAAGAAAATGTTATGTTTGCAACCTCTGTTTGAATCCCGCTAGGGTCGTTTCGAATTACCTTTGCCAGTTTACTTGCAGAAGGTCGGTGGTCTTTACCCGGGTAACAGGGGTTTCTCCTTCATCAATAAAACTGGACGCCATCATATGACTGAAAGATTGTTGAGTATGGCGTAAAACAAAAACATCAAATCAAATCAGTATATATATATATATATATATATATATATATATATATATATATATATATATATATATATATATATATATATATATCCTGGACATATCGCAATACCACTCTGAAGACGTTTGTTATATTTTGATATGTCTATGATTGCGTCATATATAATAAAGTCACGAACTGGTCTATCATCCTTGTCAGAGGCTGTGTATAAAAGACGTTATATATGCATCACTGACATTTATCGAATTATCACCAGTATTAGATAAGCTTGTCCCGTGCAAGATAGCACTGTGAACCATTTGTGTCTTACACTATGTATTCCTACACCGTGAAATGTACTACTTTTAAAACGTAAACAAATATTGTCTGCAATAAATAAATGATAGATTTGGAGGATATTGCAGTTATTAAATATAATGCAGGAATTATTGTTTCAGTGATCAAAATATAAATTATTTTCAGTGGAAACGTTGTTAGTGTCCATTTATTGACTAGCACTATATGGTCGCGGAAGGATAACCCGCAAAATGAATTTGAATTTGTGAACAGATATTTTTAGTAATCTTGGTGACATTATTTGAAACGATTTAAACACATGGATATCTTAAATTGTCTAGTTTACACATTAGTCTTAACAATTTTAGGTCAATCTTTTTCTGTTATTTTTCATCGATATTACTGTGTTTTGATTGGCTTAATGAAAAATATATTTTTCATTAAGCCAATTAAAATAGAGTGCAAGTCCACTAATGAAAATCAGATCAATTAATCCCATCTATAATTTAATGATAATTTTTTATTCATTGTTTGATTATTATCTGATCACATTTGCTAATAAATGCCAATAAATGGTAATGCCATGGTAAAAAACTTTTTAACACGTACTGTAGATATGACGTATCAAGAAAGGATTTTCGTGTGAGCTATTTATAACGCCGTATCGAAGCTAAACAAAATGGCTCCGCACAGACTTGTGGCATCATCTTTGAGGCATCATGTGATGTATTTCAATCAAAACCACAGGGGCGCGGAAATCTTTTTAGAGCGTTATATTTTCCTCCAGGCTCCAGTTTCATTGAGGATATTGCGCTCTAAAAATATTTTTGAGCCCATGAGACTAAATGTAGCCTACTTGTACAGAACATTGGGTAAATCTAGGGCCTAACGAAACTTAACTGGATAATGTAATGAATAGAAGATTTGACAACACGGTTTTTCCATGTTATTCAAAACCAATTGTCAAATATACTCTATATCTTTTAATGGTAACGGCAGTCAGACCTAATTCAGATCAAATAATGGGAGAAAAATAATCATTCATAACAAACTCGTCTAAGATAGTGAAATCCATACCTACATACCTTCTCCATAGACTGAAAAAAATTAAGAATAAAAAAAAAAGTTTGACAGTATCGTATGTTACAGAGGTTAATTGCGGAAAGTTATTTTTAGATTAATAGTTCAAATGTAACCATGACTGAGAGTTGAACTTAAGTGATGAGACAGCGATTTGTGATTCGAATTTTAAAACGAATGACGAGTATTGTTTAAACATTTTCTTTTTTATCTTCTATTAGGTTGCCGAAGCTGCGTTGTGAATGGGAAGGAATATCAGGTAGACGATGAATTCACCTACACAGATGGATGTTGGAAGAAATTTTGTGAATGTCAGTGTACTGGTTGGCCGTCATGTCCAAAAGAGAAGAGAGAATATATTTGTCAAGAATATAGAGAAAACGAACAAAGAGTAGGAGAAACAGCACAGCAAATCGGGTGTAAAGACTGCAATGTTTACAACGTATATTACAGAGGCGGCCAACAATTTAGCTACAGACAAAGATGCATAGTACTAAATAACTGTATGTGTAACTGTGACGGAAGCTGGAAATGTGCTAGTGGACAAGATATCTGTACCAATAAACCGCTGACTACTACTTCCGGTAAATCATCAAGTTACAGTTCGTCGTCATCGTACTATTCCTCAAGTTCAAGCTCATCATCGTTAGCAGGAAAGTCGTCAGCCTCGGAAGGATCTGGTGGACAGGGAAGAATTTTGAGCCATGGTTCTAGCTCGGTTAGCGACGATAGTGCGTGCAGATCATGTAATATTGACGGACGAGTTATAGAATCAAATACTAAATTTACGTATAGGAATGATTGTATAGAGTATAGCGAATGTTTCTGCTACTGTAGTGGTAGCTGGAAATGCCCGGCAGAATCAGCTAAGTCAATTTGCGCACAATCTGGTTCCGGTGGTGGACGAATAATAGGTGCAGATTTGGGCGATTGCCGTACATGTGATGTTTACGGCTCAACTAAACTACCAAACACAGATTTTACGTACAGGAATGGTTGCAATGAATGGACAAACTGCAGATGTAATTGTGATGGGTCATGGAATTGTCCACCAAGCACTTTTCGTTGGAAGTGTGACAATGTTTGTCGAAAATGCGAGGTTGATGGCAAAAGCTTTGACGGCAATTCAGAATTTATTTACCAGAAAGACTGCATAACGTATAATCCCTGTCAATGTTATTGCAATGGATCATGGGATTGTCCTGCAGAGACAGGTTCTTGGTCATGTTCAAATAGGTGCCGAGATTGTAAAACAGATGATGGAAGAACGTATACGGGGAATACTACTTTTAAGTACCGTAAAGATTGTTGGGAGTGGGATTCGTGTAATTGCAACTGTGACGGATCATGGAAATGTCCCAGCGAAAACGCTAGGTGGGCATGCCAGAGGCAATGTAGACAGTGTGAAGTACAGGGTAGAAAAATAAACGGGAATTCAGACTTTCAGATCGACAAAGGATGCTGGCAGTTTAATTGTAGATGTGATTGTGACGGATCGTGGAATTGCCCTGCCAAGCGAACAGTTAATACGTGTAATATGAATTCGAGAACCGGATGTCATTACTGTAACGTACATGGAAAGAAGCAAGAAGGTAACACGTACTTTTCTCACACCGACGGTTGTATTGAATACTCTAATTGTCTATGTAACTGTGACGGTTCATGGGAATGTCCAGGCGAAAAAGCAGTAGATACGTGCAGAAAAAATACAACGACTGGATGCTATTCATGCGAATTGAATGGACAAAGAATTTCCGGAAATTCAAAGTTTCATCTGAAAAGTAGATGTTGGGAGTATCAATGCGAATGTGGATGTAATGGTAAATGGGAATGCAATACCTCTCCCACAGACACATGTAGCACAGAAGGCAATATACAGGCTGTACAATGCAGAGCTTGCTATGCTGCAGGTCGTAGGTACGAAAGTCGTTCATCTTTTGAAATGCAGTGGGGATGTGTAAATTATGCTTGCCAGTGCCATTGTGATGGTCAATGGGAATGCCCAGCTATCAATGCAAGGGTAGTCTGCGATGATCTTAGTCAGCAATTTCAGCAATTTCAAATTAAATCAATCAGCAGTTTACCACATTATTGGTGCTCTCCTTGCAGGATCAATGACTCTTTGTTTCCAGGAAATTCACAATTTGAATATGTAGATGGATGTTACAAACATTTCCTTAGATGTTACTGCAATGGAGGTTTTCGTGTTGCGTCCTCGGTCATTCCAAACTGTGCTAGTGGAATATTTGATGGTTCAATAGCTTTAGATAAGAGTTCAGCTGTTTTCCTATCGCAAACTCGAAAATGTAGAACATGTATTGTCAATGGCGCTTCCCATTCTCCTAGGTCATCATTTGAGCTACGTATAGGGTGCATGGTATACAGATGCCAATGCAGATGCTCAGGACAGCCAAGTTGCCAAGCCGGACGTGATCAATTTTGCGGATTCACTCTTACACTTGAAAGAAGTGAAACGCAAAGAACAGTTATAGGTAGTGGAGGGGGATCCTCTGTTGTAACTCAAGGTGGCTCAACGACTGTTGTTAAAGTCAATACGGCACAAACAGGTAATTGTATGAAAATCATTCTTTCAAATATCTAAGTTAAATTCTTTGAAACCACGTATCAAGTACTTTAAAGCAATAATAGTATACACAGATAAAAATCATTCAGATCATTGATTTTTTTTTATTTTGTAGGGACTAATAGGCGCATTGTTGGAAGTCAGTGTTATAACTGTATTGTAGACGGAAATCGTCATCCAGGAAATTCAATGTTTGACCACAAACGTGGATGCATCAAGTACAGATGCCAATGTGACTGTCGCGGCGTTGCTATTTGTAGAGCGGTTAGTCGTGAATGTTCTACATCTGTAACACAACGATGTAGAACGTGTCAAGTCGAAGGGAAGCAATTTGCAGCAAACTCTAGATTTACTTACCAAAAAGACTGCAAACGTGTTTCATGCCGCTGTGAGTGCGATGGGACAGCTAACTGTGTTCAGACTCAGATCGCAAATTGCCGCGAGAGTTGTGTCCCTTGTATGTATGAGGGCGTTAGAAGAGCGCCATATTCACAGTTCTACGTGGAATCAACCTGTGAGCGATTAGTATGCCAGTGTAATTGTAATGGCAATGTGAGATGTGCTGCTCCGATCAGAACATGTAACGAACCAACAAAGGAAGAATGTAGAGGCTGCACTTTGTTAGGCAAATATTACAGAGGAGGATCCGACTTTAGACTTGAATATGGACCGTGGATTTTACCATGCAAATGTCTTTGTGGTGGGTACCCGAAATGTGACCGATCCCGTGCAGAGTATATAGAGCAAAAAGAAGAGGACCAGGTATGCAGAACTTGCAAAATAGACGGTAGAGAAATAACCAGTGAATCTAAATTTACACGTGAACAGGGTTGCTACTTGTATCGGTGCCAGTGCTTCTGCGACGGAAGCCACAACTGTGTCAGTAGTGGTATTTATACCTGTGGAAACAGAAACACAGAAACTACGGTAACCGATGGTGGTTCAAGGTCAACGACCGTTGTTGTTAAGGAAACAACAAGAACAGATACTAGTTCGTCCGGTGGAATTTCCACATCAACCGTAACTAGGGGCACATCCTCATCATCACAAGGAACAACATCAGGAGGGTCATCAACTTCAACTTCAAGGGGAACTTCACAGGGGTCATCTACTAACAGAGGGTCGTCAACTTCGCGTGAATCCACGACTTCCAAAGGATCTTCCACGTCTGGAGGATCTTCAACTTCAAGAGGTTCATCATCATCCTCATCGACTTCTTCGTCCTCAACAACGTCTAGGGGCACATCAACTTCACGTGGATCAACGGCTTCTGACTGTAAACCATGTAAACTCGGAAACAAAGAATATCCACCAAAGGAAACATTTTCCGTGAGAAGAGGCTGTATGGTGTACCGATGCGATTGTTATTGCAATGGACGATATGGGTGTCGGCGAGGGAAAAATGCATGCGCAAGAGAAGAACAAAAGAATACTAATCAAACCTCCTCAGAAGGAGATAGAACTGATAGCAGTAGCAGTAGCAGTGATCGAACGGAAACATCAACCTTCAATTATGAAGTTCGTCAAAGCAGGGTCGTGTCAACAGAGACTGTTCGCTCCGACGGTTGTCGAAACTGTCGTCAAGGTGACGATGTTTACCAACCTAACTCAGAATTTAATCTTGATGATGATTGCAAGAGATTCCGTTGTAGGTGTAATTGTGATGGATCTTGGATATGTCCGAGACAAAGACCAACAAATATATGTCAAAAAGAGTCATGTCGGGAATGCATTATTCGAGGGCGACCGCAAAAGTATCAACCAAATTCAAGGTAATATATATATATATATATATATATATATATATATATATATATATATATATATATATATATATATATATGTATATATATATATATAGTGATCCAACCAGGATTGAATGATCGAGGGTCATTTTGTCCCCTTCATCATATTTTTGATGGGGACATTTTCATAACCATTCGGACATAACAATAATATCAAAAACCATATGTAGATAACCAAAGTAGCAATATGAATTAACAAAAGTTTAAGAGTAAATATATTTAAAGTACAGGTACAAATGTATATATATCAAGTACATGTAGGAAGATATGATGAACATTGATTCAAAAAAAAGAAAAGATAAAATCAATAGCACTTTTTCTATACCATGAATATCTTAATATATATGTATATGTCATTCTGGACACTGCACTGAGCAGTTTCAGAGATCAATGAATAATGGGGACATTTAATTTGTGCTTTTGTAATATAATTGTAGTTTTACTCTCAAGTATGATGACTGTAGAAGTCTTCGATGCAACTGTTCATGTGATGGCAGATACCAATGTGAGCGAGAGTGGATAAATACTTGTCAAGAGTCATGCACCACGTGTTCAGTAGGAAATAAACAATATCAGTGAGTACAATTTCAAACGGAAATTAAAATATTTATATTCCACTTGGTTTTCATTGCTGATTATACATTTTACAACTAAATCAGATCGGTTTTCTTTTTCTGATATAACTTACATATGTATTTAACAACTACATGTATGTCTCTCATTTATAGTTTCATAGATGATGAATATTGGAAAATTCGTACCGGTTTTTAAACATTCGCACCGGGAGAAAAACAAATGATAATAAATTTAGATTATAAAATAATAAAATATTGATTTATTCGTTTTACATAGTTTTCAAATACGACATTTACTTGTCACAGTTTTCAGTTATTATGCAATACAATTATCCGAGGTTTCTCCTATTCTTTCAAACGTTTTCAGAAGTTTGTTATTTTACATCACAATACAGTCAAATAAACTAAACTAAAATATCTTAATAATCCTAGATATATACAGACATAAGAATTCTTAAATTCTAATGTTTTGTAAAAACTGATTGAGAAACCCAGATTTGGCACCTTTTCAATTACAATTGATTAACTCAACCCTACTTTATGTATATGAATATCAACATTGGACCTGACAGTATTTTTACTAAATATATAAGAATATATTAGATATTTGATTGTTTATCCCGTGTATAGCTCTTATTTGCTATTGTACATCAAGTACAAGTAGTAAAAGTAGAAAAATAGAAATAAATTTTGTCGGTAAAGACAGCTTATGGTCAGCCAGTTTTCACACTTATTATATTTGATTTTGACTGATGACAGATGGTGGATGTAACCCGTCGACAGGGAATGGGATACTTTCTCCTCTACAACGCCGGATTCCATCTCAGGGTATTCCGGTGGCCCGGGTTTTGACCATGTGACAGTTAATACTCTGGTAGCTGTGCTTTTCGTATTTTGTAGAAAAGAACCCAAAATCAAAAAGGATATTGACTCTTATTTACTATCAAAACAGTCTGTCATGGAAAATATTTCGTGGTAAATGAATGCCTTATTTTGATATTAATTTGCATTAAATATATCATATATTCATGTACCCATAAACTTGATATTGCTTTATTTTCTTTTTAAGAGCAAACACTCGCTTCATCTATAGAGAGGACTGTAACCAGTTCGATTGTGATTGTTATTGCAATGGAACATACAACTGTCCAGCAAGTAGAACCAAGGACATATGCAACAGAGGAGGAAATCAGAGAGGTCAAACAGATAGTTCGAGTAGCTCAAGCAGCAATTCTTCTTCCTCTTCCTCCTCATCTTCTTCTTCGACGTCAAGTACTAATCAAGGGTCATCGGATCAGAATGAAATTGAAAAAACCGATTATATCCAGTACACCTCAAGAAGCAGAAACTTTCTCGTTAATAAGGAAACCGCAAGAGGATATGGAAGTTCAGGTTGTTATTATTGCAAAGTATATGAGAAATATTTCAGACCAAATAATCAATTTCAATTTGATGAGGGTTGTTGGAGATTTACTTGTGATTGTAATTGTGATGGATCATGGAACTGCCCAGCATCTCGTACCATTGATAAGTGTGGAGGAACTCGTCCCGCTGGCCAATGTCGCAACTGTCGACAAGGAGGAAAGGAATACCCACCCAATGCTGTCTTCGAGTTAGAAGTAGGATGCTATAAATATAATTGTGATTGTGCATGTGATGGATCATTTAACTGTCCTGCACAGAGAACCAAATATATTTGTGGAACATCGGGTAATAATAACAGATGTAGAAAGTGCAATGTTGGTGGCGCACTTCGTGAATCAAATAGAAGATTCCAGTATGATGAAGGCTGTTATAGATATGACTGTGATTGTAATTGCGATGGATCTTGGAACTGCCCGGCAGAACGCACAATTAATACGTGTACTGGGGATAGAGAAAGACCAGGCGGCTGTAGAAAGTGCAACGCTGGTGGCGCACTTCGTGAACCAAATAGAAAATTCCAGTATGACGAAGGCTGTTATAGATATAACTGTGATTGTAATTGCGATGGATCGTGGAACTGCCCAGCAGAACGCATAATAAATAAGTGCGATAGGGGTAGACAAGATGGCTGTAAAAGATGCAATGCTGGTGGCGCACTTCGTGAACCTAATTCAAGATTTGCTTTCACTAAAGATTGCGTAAGGTATGACTGTGACTGTAAGTGTGATGGGTCATGGAACTGCCCAAGCAGTAGGTCAAGAAATGCATGTGGCACACGTAATACGTTACAAGGCGATCAAGCCTGCGAAAAATGCAAAAAGGACGGGAAACTAATTGAAGGCAACACAAGATTTGACTATACTGACGGATGCGCCAAGTATAACTGTGAGTGTTCCTGTGATGGAGTGTTGAATTGTATCCAAAATAAAACCGAAAGTGTTTGTAATGATAAATCTGAATGCAAAAGCTGCTTAGTGAAAGGTGAAAATTATCGATCAAACACAAGATTTCAATACATTGACGGATGCGAACAGCTCGACTGCGACTGTAATTGTGATGGAAGTTGGGACTGTCCATCAAGCCGTAAAACCAATGTATGCGAAAAAGGCACAACGCAGTGCAAAGTTTGTCAAGTAAAGGGTACTGACTACCCTGCAAACTCTACATTTGTATTAAGAGAGAAATGCTTGCAATATCAATGCAAATGTGATTGTGACGGGTCCTGGACGTGTCCAACAAAGTCCGAGATCAAAGAATGCAATGAGGAATAATGTAGTAAAACTGCTATAAGATATTTTGCAGAGTGTGCCTGCCACATGTGTTATCCTTTATAGGGTAATTTGCATATGAGCTTTTAAATAATAAGACATTTATAGGAATGGATATTCAAAATATATTATGCTTCAAATCAATGTCAAATAATCATTTGACTCATAAATCACAAATGTAACACATGTGTTAACGACATTCAATAGTTGTCGTTTGCGGCAGTAATATATATATATATATATATATATATATATATATATATATATATATATATATATATATATATACATATATACATACACCTAGTACTGCACGTGTTAAAGACTTCAAATCACTTGCAATACATTTCCAAAGTTTTGCAAAGAGCCTGGATTGTTGCTTTTTATAAAGGTCATATTTGTGTATTATAAGAAAATGGAATGGAAAAATATTTTTGTTTTACTTTAAGTTGAAATCTGATAAAATATGTAATGAAACTGTGTACAGTTATGTCATATGAAATATACTTTAGTAAGAGGAAGAAGTTTCCCATGTATAATGTATAAAACTTCGCAGCAAAGTCGTATCCGTAAAATGTCCAATGTAATATTTTTAGCCTGTTGAAATCAAACGCTATGTTATAACTCTTGCATTACCTATTGATTGGTCAATCTAAACTCCTATTGAAAATCATATGATCACAAAGTCTTATATTTCCATACATCGTTTGTTTATTTGTCTCGAATGTGATATACATTGGGGATTTTAAAGCCAAATGTTATGATAAAAACACACATGATCAATGAACTTAAAGCAAAAAGTATTACGGTTTGCCAAGAAATTTATTCAATCAACCACTTTGCAGTTAATACATGTAAAATGAGATTATCACGTTGCAGTAGCTTACTTTCCAAGATATTTGTCCGATGACATTATTGTAGTTAATGCCATTTCTAATGCCATATTGTGCTAGATGATTTAATGAAAATAAATAAAATAATAATAAATAAATAAAAAGTAAATATAAATTATTTTTCCTGTGTTAAAATGCATTTCATATTATGCTTTTTTTTATTTCCTGTTTTTTTAAAGGAGTATTTTATAGCACCTGTTAGGCCGTTAAAGTGAACATCTTATCAAAAGCACTGTAATATAGATAAAACATAAGGGATATAATATTAAATGATGCATTTGAAATGAAAGATAAATTGACATTTCATATTAACTTTTTTTGTATAAATGTCTACAAGATGTCATATAGTGAAATAGTCTAAAAGGCTCATTTATGTTCCCCACATTAATTCTGCATACGTTACTGGTCTGTAATGGATTCTACGTGACTTTAAAGATTTATGCTGTTGGAATATAAAAATAATTATAGATTTTTTTCTGATTCTCTGATTCATATCAATTCAACACCCTCTATTCATATTCAAAATAAGGTTTAAATATTCAGTTAGAAGTAAAGTGTAATATCCAATAAAAATGGTTAAATTATGAATGGTCAACAAGGTTTACAGTTTAATTTGATACTTCACCATAATATGCAAGAATAAGTAATAGGTTTCCTGCTCAATTAGTCAATTATCAGGGGAGTCTTCTTTTATTTTTGTAAATTATTTGTTTAATATATTCCAGCTGATTAACAAAATATAGATTCAATTGTATATCTCTGTACGTCAAAACAAGAATTAAATTTTGTTTGACGTAAATATTATGTTTGTTTTCAATGATTTGACACAGTTTTGTTTTCATTCCCTTTCTGGTAAATTTTATTTACTTAAATGGAGACTCGCCAGTTATATCTGAAATGTCATAACAACTGCCCTATGCCGTGGATTCACGTCAATTAATTGAGGCTACTTAGTAGTGCCACGGTATCTCGGTTTGATTGTTGTTGTTGTATTGTTGTTTGACGTCTCACTCAAGAATCTTTCACTCATATGGAGACGTCACCAAATGCCGGTGAAAGGCTTCAAATTTTGGCCTATGCTCGGCACTCACGGCCATTGAGCAGTGAGGGTTCTTTAATGTGCCGACACCTACAGTGACACGGGACCTCGATTTTTTATTGTCTCATTCTCGGTTTGAAATCTCAACTTAAACCAAAACTGTCACTTTCAATTATGGCGATCACTTTGCATTGGGACATTGACCATTTTATACAACTTGACCACTAGTCAACATTGAGACATCGCTAGACTTCAACCTGACCGTGTAAGCATATAGCCAGTTGGAGTTTTTCTTTAACAATAGCAGCTGGTCACATGAATGGTTTTAATTTCTTTTACCATAACAATTCAAATATCGCCAAATGTCTTGGCATGTACCTCGCCACATGCTTTTGACATCATTCGACTGTGACGCCATAATAAGAATTGTTTCATAGGCCATTTAATTGTGACATCATAATGGAAAAGTTTTCCAAAAGTTGTCATGGCTGGCATTTGGTGATAAGTCAATTGGTCGCCAAAATATTAGTAAAAATGGTGAGTATAACGTACTGCCACACATGGGTTTAAAATGTATCGTCTTGACTAATATAAAAATTCAGATACCAAAGTATAAATCAATAGAACGTCCAGGACATAGATACAAATCCGGTAAAAATGGACAAACACGAAAGCAAGAGGTGGGATCAGGTGCCATGGAGGAGTAAGCATCCCCTGTCGACCGGTCACACCCGCCGTGAGTCCACAATCAAGTCCAATGAAACAAGTGAGGAGTGTATCCTCGTCACACCATTACGTCATTTAAATAGATTGAACACACTAACACGCCTTTACAAGTACTAAGAACTTTTGACACTAGGATGGTATTTTATCAAAAACTTTTTTCAAACAGATTTCATTTCCACCGAATGATTTAATTCTTCTGTAAAATAATTAAATCTTACATCCGACTGTTGTGAAAATGAAATTCAGATAATTTTCTACTAACAGGATAGCCATAGGAATAAACCAATGATAGGTTTGTTATTATACAATACCTACCCCCCCCCCCAAAAAAAAAAAAGACTTATAAAAAATAAATAAACCTGAAAAATATCAATAAGTATTATAAGTAGATATCAATATATATATAGTTATATTGATATAACAATACAAAAGAGAAATATGATATATAGAAATATGACACGTGTACAAAATTGCTATCATAATGTGTTGCATACATATAATCAACAACGCTTATAAAGTCTATACATATTTTATTTCATATGTAGACATAATCTAAAAATACATTCTGTTTAAATGTGTGTTAGTGTCCACTTGCGCTGCCAACCCTTTCAACCTACAGACCATAGTGGACTGGTCTTAAACAAAAACAAAAAAGAACATACCACTCAGATACTTAGGGGAGAAAAAGTTCAAAGCGATATGAGTTGTTATCAACGTCATTTTCGGAAAAAAATGTAAAATCAACTCCAAATAATATCAATTAAAAACTACCTCTGAATACATTTCCTACATTTACCGTGTTTTAAACCCACAAGCATAGTTCCACAGGCATGAAATAAATACTATACTGTAATACAATATTTCTCTGACGCAAATGTAGTCTACAAGACACCTCTAGGTCAAACTCTTTTACACTCATTTGTAGAAGTTGACTCAATGTCAGAAACTATGGTTCGAAACTACATTGCCTACTCACGTAAACTAATTATTTTTCACATGAATTTGGAATAAATACAAGCACTTTCGTCCAATTTTGGTTGTTGATTGTATTGTTGTTTACATCTCACACAAGAATCTTTCACTTATATGGAGATGTCAGCAATGTTGGTGAAGGGCTTCAAAGTTTGGCCTATGCTCGGCACTTATGGACATTGAGCAGTGAGGCTCCTTTAACGTGCCAAAAGCTACTGTGACATGGGACCTCAATCATTACTGTCTCATCCCAAGGATCGTCCAATTCTGTGTTCCATACAAGGTAGTATACTGTAGATTACAAGTGCTTCTGACAATTTGTAATGTCCGTCGAAGTTGCAAAAAGTCAATTTGCAATGGTCTTCAGAGTGATAGCAGATTCAATATTACAGTTACATCGAGTTATGCTTGTCGATTTTTTTTTAATAGCATGCATGCAGTACTTATCCATATATATCAGGTTGATATATTTTAAATAAAATTTGAGCTGATGACAGCTTTTATTGTCTTAAAGCTAAATTACAAATCACAGCTTAACACTGATAAACACTTAGTACTGAATAAGACATTTAAGCAAATTAAACAACTAGAATTTGAATATAAACAACAAAATCAAAATGGACAAAAATAATACCTGTAATGGAAAAAACGAAAGGCAACCAAAACGGCAATAACAACTTAGTAACAATAGATGATAACATATTTTAACCAGTTCAATGTAATATGTATAAAACTGCACATTTATTACAAAAGCAAAACAGGTCCATTACAGAAAAACATGGCATTATTACAGGGTCGTTATGAATAAACAGGACCATTATGGAATATTAACTCATCAACCCCTGAAAAACAATGGATCCTTCTGTAAATCAATGATTTAGAGCAGTCCAAATGTGTTTTTAGGGTGAATGGGTTAAAATGGCGATCAGTTTTTGAGAAGTCTGCTTCAAATTTTCTTTAGGGATTTTACAAGATAATTAGATTTCAAAAGTACAATTCCAGAAAGTTTAATTGAAATGCAATCCTGTGGTGGGAGCATCTGGATATTGATAATCTGTATGAAATGTAAGGGAATTGTGGATGGTATATGAAGTACATCTAAAAGAAATATTGCGTCACTACAGTGACAATGTAGTGACGTAAAAATTACTATCAGAAAGTTGTTCAGGCTGTCTCACAAAACTAAGGGCGAAACTAGTTTTAGTTTTGAACCAGTTTTGTAAACTTTCCATAAACCGGTTTTAAACTGGTTCTGAACTAAAACTGGTTTTTCATTTGTTTTATCCTAAATTAAAACTAGTTTATCAAACCATTCAAACTGTCTCCTGGGTTGGTTTAATAGGTTTATGCGAGTTTGTTGCTACAACATGGCGGCAAAAACATGGGGCAAATACTGTACTCATAATGACAGAGAAACGTTTTACAATATGAAAAGGTTGAATTTGATGAATTCAGACTCCAAAATGATCAGCTATCGATTGTCATTTTGTTTATCATGTTTTCACGGTTTTTATTTAACATGCAAATTACCATAGCTATTTTTGCTTTTTAGCATATTAACCCCCAGAAATTCCAAAAGTGGAGACATCATAATCAGCAATAAATTGCAATAAGATTAATACCCTTTTTTCATTGGTATTATTTTCCCCCTTTATTTTTACATCCCATATAAAAGAACGACTGTTTCCTTCTTTCTGCAGGCTTACCCCATTTTGCTAGTTAAAACTGTTCATTTCTTTAGCCATAGGAAACCAGTTTTAGTTTCATAACTGGTTTGCAAACTAGTTGTAAAACATAAACCGAAACTAGTTTATTTGCAACAAATTCGCCAAATGTTTAGGGTATTCACATTTAATTTTGAGGCTAAACAAAATTCTTCAAAATGGAAAATAACAATAATTATTATGATCAAATATTCTTGGTTAAGAAATTGTTGTTTTCATATTTGCCCTGTACTATGTCCTTGGTCTGTAATAATGGCCGTCTGAAGGTTGTATTGTTGTTTAGGGTCAATACGGCCATTGGACATATTACAGTAAAACACTCATTCATTAACACAAATATTATAAGTTATTTGAAAAAATATGAGCTTAACTTTGTAAACATAATACTCCATACTTCAAAGTTTGGAATTCTTGTAATTTGAAATACAGTAGAACTTCGATGAGTCGAATTTCGAGGGACTACCTAGAAAAGTTTGAAACATCGAGACTTCAACTTATGGATTGTAACTGAGAACCATACATTTATAGTTTCACAGGTTCTATAAGGTATAGATAACTACTTCATAACCATGTTAGACACAAACGGTCATATATGATTAATAATTAGTGCTAAATTCAACTTAAAGTTCATGAAATTGAAACAACGAGTGTTTATGAGAAGGGAAATAATTATCATGCAGCAATTTCGTACACATGTAAATTTTGACTTTGAATTATATGTTGGAATTTTTGTTGTTTTTATAGAAATGGGCCCCAAAATTTATTCGAAACATCGAGAAATTCGACTCATGAAAGTTTGAATTACAAAATGTTTATAAGTAGCATTATATAACAACACTATTCGGGACTTTGTGAATAGTTCGAAACATCAAAAAATTCGAATCACTGAAGTTCGACTCATCGAAGTTCTACTCTACTATAATAAAATTGTAAAAAAGTATCATGATTGTGGGACAAGCATTCGACTTATTCCATTTGTACATGGTGAAATCAAATCTTCACACTCACTTTCCAACTTGAAGTAATGCTAATGAAAATGCTGTCTGGTTAATGGAGATAGACGAAATGGATAAATAAGCTAAAATACTGTCAATTTAGGTATAACAATAGCAAAATAGAATAACACTATTTAACATGATTTTATATCATTTTGTAATTGATTACAAATCAACAATGTTACTATTTTTAGCTATGACTCTTAAAGTCAACATTTCCCCTCTATTTACCTGTTTAAATATATATTAATCTATTGAAAATAGCACCATTCCTCAGTACATATTCAAATAATGTCATTTTCTAAAATACAAGAAATCCAAGAGGGATCTTGGCGCCCATAATGGAATGTTCTATGTCTGATCTATGACAGACTGTTCTTTTCTCTTACTTTGTGTCTCAACATTGAATTTGAACTTAAATCCATATTTCTGTGAAATAAGATTATAGCTAAACTGAACTTGAACTGAACATATTACATTTTAAGAGAGAATGGAATTCAACATGGCCGACAGGTGTCCATCTTGGATTTTCGTCTCCATGAAAATGTAATATGCAAAACTAGACCTCAAGGGGAACCTTCATATACTGACGACAGATGGACCACGGATGCAGGGCCATATGAATAGCCCACCATCACTTGATGGGCTAACAATACACGTTTTGTTATATTTAATGATGAACTATCCTTTTCAGAAATCCTGGTTATAACTCTTCATGAATGTCATCTTTTTGTACCTGTAACACTATTTTTCCTGTATTTTTATTGGATTCCATGCGCTCATGTGCTTCTCGTAATTCATCAAATGGAAGGACCACATCAATAATAGGCTTCAAGTTTCCAGTTTGAAAGTGTGGTAAAGCATCTTTTGTGAAGTTCCGCACCAATGATTCTTTATACTAAAATTAAACACACACACACACACACAAATTAAAAAGTAAATCGAAATATCAATGAATTTCAATGAAAATCAAATAACTCATTGACCTCTGGAAAAAAATGGAATCATCTGTCAATGAATGACCAAGGCCAGTCCAAATGGATCTTATAATTAAGAGGTGAATGAATTAAGACCGTCTGGTTTTCTGAGAAGTGCTTTGAAAATGTGGCAAAATAAGTCAGGCATTTCAAATTATATAACTCCATGTACATGTACATACATTTATATGAAATTTACAACATTGTTCTAAAGTAAGACAAAGACAAGGAATTGAACCGCTGTTTTGGTCTTTGATCAACATTGAAACTGACAATTAAGTATGTCCTCTCTCTTACTTTACCTTCATATTTGATAGTCTGTCTACCGCTGTTTCGATATAATTTGTATAAAGATGGATATTTTTCTAAAATATGGGAAGGTGAATGTGGTACAGTGAAAAAAAAAGAAAAAAACCCCAAACAAACAAAAAAAAAAAGGAAAGAAAAAAAAACCAACTGTTTTTGGAAAATAGATTGTATTGCTTTGTTTTGGACAGAACCGGGATGTGCCACTTTACCTTGATAGACTGTATATTGATAGTAGGTTTCAAGTAAAAGGGAAGTAACTCCTAGGAAAGCTTTAAAATCATTTTCAACATTTTTGTGTATTTTACCTACCTGTAAAAATCTTGTCCACTGCATAATTTGGCTCTTTGTAAGGGATCTTGTCCTATATGTATAACACCTACTTGTAAAGGTATTATTCATGGTGTATTTAACCAACTTGAGAACACCTTACCTATTATGTATTTTACTTACCTGTAGAGGTCTTTCATGTAGTGTATTTGACCTAACTGTAGAGATAATTAACCTGAGTGCATTTGTCTTACCTGCAAAGATTTTGCAAGGTATGTATTGGACACAATGGTTAAGATCTGAATTGTCCTATGTGTAACTGCCAAATGTATTTGACCTACCTATAGAGGCCTGACCCTGAGTGTTATTGACTAACATGGGCAGACAAGTGCCCTGAGTATATATGAACTACCTGTAGAGGCCTGGATCTATGTATAACTGACTTACTCTGACAGATAACTGCCCTGAGTGTATTTGACATACCTGTAGATTGAGGTCTTGTCTTGAGTATTACTGACTTACATGCATACATTACTGCCTTGTGTGTATTTGGTCTACTTGTAGCGACCTGCTCCTGATTGTAACTGACTTACTCTAACAGATAACTCCCCCTGGCCCTCAGTGGTAATGACTAAATTACTCTGACAGATAACTGCCCTGAGTGTTTTTGACCTACCTGTAGAGGCCTGGTCCTTAGTGTTGTACCTGTCATTGTTATACGTTTTCCCAACATTTTTCTAAGGAAATCACCACTTATTTCACCACCACCTGAAAAGAATATCAGTTTTGGTAATTCTGGGGTGCATAGTATTTAAGAGCATTTCCTGCTATCAATTTAACACCAAAATATATGTACTCTTCATTTACAGTGGTAGATTTATCATTAATATAAAAAAAATATAAGATTTTGTATTTGTTGTGAATGGTGTTTTAAGCCACATGAAACAATTTTTCAGCTAAGCGGTGGAGAGAACCCGGTTACAATGTGCCTGGGAAGGGATCATTGTCCTTTCCCAAGTAACCTGGCAAACATTCTTACAAAAATCAGCTGGGGTTCCAATGGGGCTAGAACCTGCAAAATGTATGTATACCTACTGTACATGTACAGCAGTAGATTTAAATGAAGAAAATCATAATTTTTCAGTTTTTCCAGATTCAATTAACCCACGCTACAAGAATATACACTCATTTATCTTGTCAATTATCTACCATTTTTCATGATTGAAATTTAACTTTTTAATACAAGTTTCCAGGGAACTGAGCTGGTGGATTCCTCCATTCCTACATTGTAACTGGGTTCCCTCCTCCACCATTAAAAACTGGCCATTGTGACCATATAACTGACAAATTCTTGAGGGTGGTGTTAAACACCATTCAAAATTCCAAAATTCTGCACAATATATAAGCCATGTGTTATATTAATATTGTACATAACTTTTGTATGAAAAATTAAATACAGTAAATAAATAAGCAAACAAATAAACAGATTACTAAACAACTAGATAACTAGATAAACAAATAAATCAATAGATCAACAAATAAATCAATCAATAAATTTTATCCTTGTACAAGAATTTTCCGTCTCAGTTTGACTGATTTTTAGTGAAACGTTTATACCCAATATTTTTCTATCTTGGTTTTTATTGGTCAGTTTATACTTACCCATTATGAATGAAAGATTCTTGTGTGGGACGTTAAACAACAATAAACAAACAAACAAACAAACTTACCCATTAAGCCATACACAACCCATCTCCCTTCTGTGGCTATACAATTCATATTCTGTGTGTAGTAGGACCCACCGATACAATCCAGTATAACATGAACACCAGTACCTACAGGGATGAGTTAAAATAAAAGTAATTGTACGTTGTGTATATATACTGTACAGGAGTAAATAACTTGCGGTGTTAATATTCACTATATTCACGGTGTTGACAAATCCATGAACTTAAGAAGCAATGAATAACTTTTTAATGAAACTGTTGTATACAAGGACATTTTCGCCCACGTTTTATTTTCACCCCTTTCGTCATCAACAACTGTGGATGAATTCAGAACTGGGCAAATTCAAAAAAGTAAATTCATCTAATTTTAATAATAAAAGTCTAGGCAAATTTAAAACAGGGCGAAACCGTTTTCAAGTGCATTAGGGCGAAAATAACACAGGGCGAAAATAACCTTGTATGCAGTATATCTATAAGGACCTTGAAAAAGTATCAAGCCTTGAAAACAAAATATGAATGATGGTATTTTAAAGGGGCCTTAGCTGTGTTTACCCCCAAAAATTATTTGATATTTTTCGACTTTTACTACTTGTAATTGATGTTCAATAACAAATAAGAGCTATACACAGGAATAAAAAATCTGATATTCCTATAAATTTTGTGAAAATAAGGTCAGGTCTAGTGTGATGTACAAATACCAATAGTAAAGATGAGTTAATCAATTGCAATTGAAAATGTGCCAAACCTGGGTCTCTCAAGCAATTTTCACAAAATATATAGAAATTTTATCAATTTTATGCCTGTGTATATCTCTTTTTTGTTATTGTATACCAATCTCAGTAGTAAAAAAAGGAAGAAAAAAATTTGGAAAAAAACACAGCTAATGTCTCTTTAAAATATGTAAGTTATTCACGATCTGCAATAAATTAAAAACTGCATTCGTTTCAGAAGACAGTAAAACGTGAAAATTGCAACCCATGGGAATTAAGCCCTGTATGGTATTGGCCTCAGAATAGCCTGTGATATAAAAAGAATTGAATAGTCAAAAAATGTAAACATTTCAAACAGCAATGAACACAAAATTTCCAAAAGTAGAGAATTCCATTCATAACCTTAGATAAGATCAAATCACCAAAGATGCTCCAAATGAATTCTCTGGACTGAGAATTTCTTCATTACAAAGATGAGTTACATCCCTTTACCATTCCATAAACTCTCAGGATTGCTGAAGTGCATTTTAATTTATCCAGCAGGACACATCAACCAGGTCACTCACAGGAGACCTCTTTTGTTAGATCTCCGGCACAACATAATACATGTAACATCAGAACACAGGAACGATGAAAGATTGGTTTTTTAATTAGCTTGGATCCCTATGTACACAAAATTGTCTGTCTATTTTAATTACATTGTGTTTCAAAGACATACCATTGGTTACTTCTAAAACTTTGGAACTGAAGTCACCCTCCTTGTAATTAAATCCAGCTACTGCTCCAAGAGATTTGGCGAAATCGATCTTTTCTTTTGAGCCAGCTGTCACAATAGCTTTAGCATTGGCTAACTTGCATAGCTGGACTGCTGCTGTACCAACACCACTGCCACCAGCATGTATCAACACGAACTCATCTGATTGGACGTTGGCTGCAGTGAAACAAACGACAGGGATAAATTAAGTCATCTTAGATCGAGAGATGTCCATTCACACACTGTCAGGTAGTATATGGTCAACATTTTAATTTCACATAAGATAATTAATTCCAAAGTTGAATTTGAATTTTGAACGGTGTTTTACGCCATACTCAACAATTTTTCGGTTACATGGTGCCGGCCAGGAGAGAACCTGGTTACAATGTACCCGGGAAGAGACCACCGGACTTCTGCAAGTAAACTAACAAACTTTATAACAAAAATCAGCTCAGGTTCCAGCAGGTCTCAGACCTGTGCAGACAGGAAGTGAGAGATTTCATGGTTCAAAGCGCGATGCTTTAACCACTTGGCCATAGAGGCCCTGATCATTCTAAAGTACTTCAGGTTTGTTTCAATGGCAAGTGCAGCATTTATACAACACTAAGAAATGTATACGTTTTATGGCGGCAACCAATCCTTAATGGCAGAGATAAATCATCATTAATTTCTCATAAGATTTTTTCAGTGATTTTGAGAGGTCCTCAAGCCTTGAATGAGAAAGTAAAAAATGAAATCTGTATGTATGATACATGGAATTGCTTTTAGTTTGTTGTTATACATTCCCTAAGACACAGGACCTCAGTTTTATAAGTCTCATCTGAAAGACTCGCAACTTTCACTTTGTATGCCGATTGCTTGGCAAAGGAACAGTCACTACCATTTTGAAAGTCTTTGGTATGACTTCGTACAGGAAATTAAATCTACGACCTTCAACTTGCTAGTTGAATGCTCTACGTACACAACTTCACTATAATTAAGCAACCGTTGTGTTTGTAAACATGTGCCAATTTATCTTGGTAGCCCTTTATCATGTACATGTATATGTAATTGTGATTTCTTAATTTCATACTCTGCGACTAGACCATTGAAGGCTGTAATACATGACTGATATATGGAAATAGTCACCATTTGTATTAAACAATGTCAAGTTTCTTCTGGCCGACTGGAATTATGACTTCTTTACCTTAAGTACAACTACTGGTAAGTTTTATTTTTGTGACAATTTCACTGTACTTACAACAGAGGTGTGGGGCCAACATGAAAAAGAAATTCTATTATTGTTTCTTATACATAAAGTTCACTAACGTGTGCACGTAATAGCTATTACATGCACACATAACAGTTAATATGTTTACATATAATACAGTAAAACCTGCTTTAGGGGCCACCTGTGTATAAAGACAACCTGGTCACAAAGACCGCTTTTTGCTGACTCCAATTGTACCATTTGTGTACAAATCAACCTCTATATTAAGACCGCCTCCATATAAAGATCAGTTTCTTGTGTCCCTAATGAGGTCGTTATATACAAGTTTCACTGTAGTTGTTTTGTGTGCACATAATACATAACATGTATTAGAACTAGTAGCTATTATGTAAACACATACTAGTATTACGTATGCATGTAATAAAATTTGTTGTTCATGCCATCTCTTTGCCACCATATCGTACTATATGTTTACGTACAAGGTCAATTTTCTGTGTTTGAATCATACCAAAGTAATGTACATAAACCTAACATTAGCACTTACCTACATTTCTGTAATAACTACAGTAAAACAATATCATTGTACCAAATGTATGCATTGAGTCATATTCTCTGTGATGATTCTACTAAACATTTTACCTATTGTATGTAAGAGCTGAAAAGCTGTCAGCCAGACTTCTGGAATGGCAGCTGCTTCTGTAAACTTCATTCCAGTTGGTACTGGCATCAAAAGCTCTTCTCTAGTGGCAACAAATTCTGCATTACCTCCCCCTGATAACAAAGAAATTGTGTAGGAGGTATATGTTTTATATCGACTGGATAAAATTGTGATGAGGAACATACAGGGTCTTTTCTCTGCATTTCATTAAATAAAAAAATAAAACATGATATATGTTTACCGACTAGCCTGCCATACTTATCATATTACTGAACAAGTCACATGACTTGAGAATTGACCATTAAAATGAATTTTCATAACGATAAAACAACAAATTTCTAATTGTAGAAATTTATTATTACCAGGGCGTATGATAGTCACCAAATTTACTCAATACTCAAGCTCATTTTTTATTTTACTATTTTGACAATACAGTGTAAATCTTCTGGATGTGGCTGACTGGAAAAAAACACTTAGCTTTTTTTATTCACATCAAAAACATTTGGTCAGTTATATGATTTTCTCATAAAAATTGAGTAGTTTTTAAAAATATTTATTTTTTAATTTTTTTTTAATATTTCTACTTTTCCACTGATATATTATATCTATATATCTTTATACTGATATATAACAATATAACAAATTTACATATTCATATATTCATGGGATTGCCCTTATTGCATGTACATGTACTTTGAAATATCTGGAATTGAAGATAAATGATCAAATTTTATTTAACAGTTTTTCTATTCATAGAAATCCGGACTAACCTTTCAACTTTGACATATCCGGGATTCTGACTCATTAGATTTCGACATAATGAGATTCTACTGTATATATAGATATATAATGATTAAAATGATAACATAGTAGAACATGGCTTACTTTGACCTTTGACTGAAATGTAAATGTCAATTACCGTATTTGACCCATTAAGCATCCATGTCCCTATAAGCACCTCTCCCCTATTTTAAATGCGATCGAGAATCTTTTCTAGCTGGTTGACAATGAGATGTGGACTTGGAAAAACCATAAGTAACAGTTTATCTGTAGCCCCCAGCAACAGAATTATGTTGATAGGTGTCCTTGGTAATAATTACAACAACTTTACCACTGTGCCTTTATGTCAATTTGACTGTTAATTGGTCCCATTAAGTGCTCATCCCTTTTTACTGACTTTTTGCAGTGCCCTGGGCGCTTAATGGGTTGAATACGGTATTTCAGTTTTAAACTGAAAGCTGATCAGAGGACCAAGAGCAAAAACACAGTTTAATCTTACCAGGTAATAGAACCATCACTTTGTCCCCCTTTCTCCATTTACTGGTACAACCTGGTCCTAGAGAATGTATCACACCAACAGCCTCTAAACCAAGAATATCACTTGCTCCTGGGGGTGGCGGGTATAATCCTTTCCTCTGTAAATCAAAATTCAATCAATTACAAATTTGAAGCATTTTCTTGTAAAGTCAGCTGATCAGAGGCCCTTAAAGGGACAATAGCTATGCTTACAAATAAAAAGACTACTATTTGTACTTGCTGTACAACAACAAATAAGAGTTATACACAGGCATAAAAAATCTTCTATTCCTACATATTTTGTGAAAATAAGGTCAGGTCCAGTGTGGTATTTCTATACAAATGGTAAAGTTGAGTTAATCAATTGCAGTTGAAAAAGTGCCAAACCTAGGTTTCTCAAGCAATTTTCACAAAATACATAGGAATTTCAGATTTATTTTGCTTGTGTTTATTTCATTTTTGTTATTGTATCTCAATGTAAGTAAAAGAAGTGGGGAAGTTTTGCTTGAAAAAAAAAAAAGACACAGCTAATGTCCCTTTGATTAAGATGTATACCTTGTACAGATCTCCCAAAATAAAGAGGCACATTTGGGTTCTGTTAGAAACGAAAGAAAGCAACAGTTAAAGTGAAAAATTCACAGCAGGAAATAAAATAATAATTGCACAAGCAAGATCTTTGTATTACTATTTACAAGTGGCCCAGTGTTGACCTTGTAAGCAGTACATATGATCCAGTGGCTGAGAAAAGGTTCCTTAGCACAATTTTGGGGGAACTGTGGTTATTTTTTTATGTTTTCAGAATTTTGAACATTTGTGGATTAAAAAATGCAATATGAAAATGATTGCAGATGAGAGCAACCATTGTTTCGGGGTCGTAAAAATCTACAAAATTAGATATATTATATGTATGTCAGACAGAATTCCTTGTTGTTTCACATTTCACTGGTTATGTTGTAAGGACTATTTTCTCAGCCGCTGGTCTCAGATCAGGTTACATCTTAGATCCCCTAAAAATTAGTGTCGGTTCTGCCATCAAGTGCTCACAGATGGGTCTCACAAAGATATATAATGAGACTTAAACTGAAGGTTGTGACAGGCATTGCTCTCTAACAAACCCTCAATGTACTGGGGTAAGCCCATGGCACCAGTCATATATTGAGACACTTCACCCAATTATACCCGATGACATCTCTATTTAGCTGAAAAATTCCAGTCAGGGTATAAAAGAGCAATAAAACAAACAAAGTGTATTCAGGGATTTTCCACCCTATTGCATGGGGCCGAAATAAGCCTCAATGTAAAAATAAAAAAAATGCAATTTTTCCCAAATTTGCAGTCTAAATTTTCAAAAATGATGTCAAATGACAATAAATTTGTATTTTCAAACAGCTTGTGTAATTTTTATATTTTCCAATTTCAATAAAACAATGCTAAAATTCCTAATTCCAAAGGCCCATGGCCCATTCACAAAGGAGTGTGGAAAATCCCTAATGTTATGATATAATTATTTGGCAAATAACTTTACACAAGTGTTAACCACTAGCCTACCTAAGACAGTCCAGTGCTACATCCGAACCAACAAGATACATTCATTGCTTTGGTTGTAGGAAGTCATATTTCTCGAGAGAAAAACCCCAGGGGAATATGACTTGCCGCTGGTAAACAAATCCTCACGTCTCCATACAATCAGGGCAATAAACTGTTTATTATACCGAAATACAGAATCAATAAAGACTGTCCAATAAGCTGCAAGGGATTTTGCATGAGGGAGACATGCACACACGCGAGGGATATATGACGCACACGAGGGAGACATAAAGTGTAGTCTCCCTGACATCTGACGGCTCTCAACCAATCCCTGACTTTGTTTTATTGATGAAGTATAATAATACAATTTACCTGAAGTGTGTCTGCTCTGTTGATAGCTGTAGCATACACTTTAATTAAAACTTCTTTTTCTCCGACAACTGGAATAGGGACTTGACCAATGGTCAGTCTGTCTGGGCCACCTGCTTCAAACTGAGCAGCTTTCATTGTAGATGCCATCTGAAGTGAAGAGAAACTTGTTAGTACAAAATCAAAATACAGAAAAGTTCCAAATGGATCTTGTTTGTTTGTTTATTGTTGTTTAATGTCCCACCCAAGAATCTTCCACTCATATGGAGACATCATCAAATGCCAGTGAAGGGCTTCAAAATTTGGTCTATGCTCAGCATTTACGGCCATTGAGCAGTGATGGTTCGTTAATGTGAGACACCTACTGTGACACAGGACCTCTAGGTTTACTCTGTCATCCGAAGGACAGGAAACAACCTCCCACCAACTGGACTCGAACTCAAGACCTCACGATCAAGACTCGAGCGTGCTACCGACTGAGCCAGGCCGGCTCTCCAAGTGGATGTAGATAAAAATTCATTTGTAAAAAATGTAAATCTTTAACTCATCAACCTATGAAAAATAATGTACTCTTCTCTTGATCAATGACTTAGACCAGTCAAAATTTGTCTTTAGGTGTGAACCCTGAAAAAACAATGGATTCTGAAGGGGTAAAGATCTGTCATCTGCACCATATGTATAATAAAATCCATATAAAACTGGTGGGGCGGAGTCTTGTGACCCCTTTCTTGACCTGGAGAAGATTAAATTTTAGGTAATAAAGCATAACATTAAAATTACACTGACTAGAGTAATCATTCTTACTTGTTTTTGAATTTGAATTTGAATTTTTGTTTTACACCACACTCAACAATTTTTCAGTCATATGATGGCGTCCAGTTTTTATTGGTGGAGGAGAAACCCCGGTTACCCGGGTAAAGACCACCGACCTTCCGCAAGAAAACTGGCTTCTTACTTGTCACCGTACATAAGAGAGTACATATCCAGTGAGGAATAAAATGTTTTTTGTCCTGTGCAGCTTGTCATAACCGAAAAGTGAGTAGAATCACCCATAGAAGAATCATGATAATCAAAGGTTACTTCGCCCCGCCATCTTACGTGAATCGGACAATACTGGGAGTCTATTCCATTTTACAACTGTAAGGGGAAAGAATATCAGTTGTTGTCTGTATTTGTTTATATCAATGGATGGTTGTGTCGCGAAACTTTGGAGGGCTGCACAATATACGATGGGGAGGGGACAGACACAAGATGGTGGACAATTTTGCTGAATAAGACAAGCCTAGCACAAGTTTGTCTGTGCTCTAAAGTCTGTCACCCCAGTCTGTTAAGAATAAAACTGACACTTGATTGAAAGGGAGCTCTGTACTGCGCCATTTCAATGATGTGTTTATGTTCTTTGTATTTGAGGTACCAGGTACTTGAAGTGTATTCTGAGGCCTTACCATGGTCTTGTAAACTGCCTCCCTAACCTCCGTGTGTTTGGTCGGTATGCATCAGTTACCAATTAGATTTATTTAAAGTTATAAAAATGTAATAAGATAAAAAAAATCAAAGTACTGATACGAGTTGATGGCAGTCGTAAGTTTTAATGAGGTATAAGTTGAGTTTATGTTGCTGGAATGCACATACATGTGTAATTTTGAGTCAATATAATGTGTTATTAACCCCATACTACAAAATGTGCTTTGACTTGTTCCCAATAAACAACTTAGCATAACATAACTGCGTTGATGTTCCATCAACTCATAAAAATAATAAAATAATTCTGACCAAGGTAAACAGTTTGGTGGGGTACTGTAAGGAACTCATACTGAAAATCTGCCCCCCACCCCCCTTGACTGAATGCGATAAAAATATATATACATGTAGATCTACGTCGCAGGCACTTGTTTTTATCAACACTATGTCAGTTTAGTTCTATCAATATAAAGTGGCACATCTATATAATGTCTAAAACCAAAACAACATTGTCTATTTTTTCAAACATGGGATTGTACAAGTAAAATATTTGCCTTGCTCTTCTTACATACATTGCTGTTGCTGTACGTAATATTGTGTGTCAACAAGAAGCATGTCAAAACGGTTTTATCTAAATTAGACTTGTTTTGATGTGAACCTTTGGTTCAGGCGAGATAAAAACTGAATTCACCAAAACTGAAAACAGAATCCAAGCAAATTTCAAACGGAAAATCACTGGCCCTATATAATACAGGGGTTAATAGATCCTTTTTGGATCTAGTGTCCTGTACCCTTTCCATAGGGAATTTTATGTCGCAATAGGTAAAATTGGGGAAAATAATTACAAAATGTATGGTAATTTACATTTAATTTAACAGAATAAAGACACAAAACTTGTTCTTCATTTAGTTTTCTTATTTAACTGACAACATGTTTTTCATCAGAAGTTCATACATGTACTAAATTCTTAATGTGATCAACATGGCGAACATAATTGGGAAATATTTGCTCAAAATTGGGGGAAAATGGAAGATTTTGCATTGGGAATGGCCAATGGGGCCTTTTACAGGACCCGCATGTTAATGATATTGATCCCTGTAATATGTTAATGCCCACCACCAGATAATGTTCCTGAAATTACTATAACACAAACCAATGATTTTACAGTAAATACCCACTAACATTAGATGATGTCAGGGCTCCCAAGCATATTACGACGTGAAACAACAAACGCACAACACAAACAGACATGTGTTATCTATCTAGGCCACATTGGTCGTGTAAATAATTAAAGAGTTCTTCGAAGGGAGATTACCCCTTTACACCCTCTGTAAAGAGATCGCATAGCATTGAGTAACACACAAACACTTTTATTGCTTTAGATTGACACATCACTCGGATGCTTTAAGTAAACACGATGTTTAAAATTTTGGAACTTTGAAACGTCAAAAATCTAAAATCCCCCCAAAATCCAAAATCTCATTAAAACTCTATTGCAGTAACCTATATTTTGGATAGGTCTATTTTAAAAGTTTCCAATCTAAATATACACCTCAAACTTATCAGCCTCACCAAACTGTCGCCACAAATTTTCATTCAAATCTAAGAAAATTTAAATTCCAAAACGATATTTTATGTGTGAATGAAATAGTATAATTTATTATCTGGTACCGAAAACAAAATTATACTGATCTTGTTTGTCTGCATATCGAAATGAGTGTAAAAAGGGTACAGATTTATATAATTCAAAACTGAAAACGGTGTCCGAAATATCCTATGTTTCAACCATACACATGCGGTATTTAAACCAATCGCTTGTGTGACAAGCAAACATTGTTTATTCTTCATTTTGTATGTGTGAATAAAATGATAATGTATATTAGTTGATGCTGAAATATATATATTTATATATTGAAGTTATTTGCATTATTTTGATCATCCTCACATGCGGGTGGGAAAGTGCACATCGATTCCGGACCGCCGTTTTACGACGATGACTGAGCGGTAGAGTTCATATAATCGCTGATTGAAATTAATGGTTTGTGTGCCAAATAAACATTGCTTAGTCTTCAAGCTGGTTAAGTGTTCAGCATCACTTACAGGTACACGATGCAGCACAACCAAGTCGAAAAACGGAGCAACCGATAAAATGAAATCGGGAACATCATCACGTTTGCAACCATTTAAAGCGATCACTTTAGTGTCATCAGCTTTATATATCGCTGGTGTCATCTGTACCAAGATCTGTCACAATTTGGTCAGAGTTAAAGTAGCCAAAAATGAGCGTTGCCATTTCGAATAAAGATCACACAATATAAATATCGATGCAAAAGAAGCAATAAAATACGAAAAAGAACCATGATGTTATAGTTTTGATACATCATTTTTGTTGCCGGTTCAATTAGAAAAAAATAGTGTGGTTAGTCAGCTTTGTCCGGGTGGATCGGAAGAATCAGTACCACACTTCAATTGATATTTTTTAATTTATTTTCATCAAAATTATAATCGCAATGATGAGATACTTTCATGTAGTCTACTTTAAAACAATGTCGTTATATACCGTCCAATTATGCTCAATTATTAGTAATCAATGTTATCCATTTGTTTGTTTGTCACATGATTATTATAATTTATTATCTGGTACCGAAAACAAAATTATATAGATCTTATTTAGATGATTTTGATCATCCGCATATCGAAATGAGTGTAAAAAGGGTACAGATTTATAAAATTCAAAACTGAAAACGGTGTCCGAAATATCCTGTTTCAACCATACACATGCGGTATTTAAACCAATCGCTTGTGTGACAAACAAACATTATTTATTCTGAATAAAATGATGTAATAAAATTATAAGTGAAAGACGACAATATTTATATTAGTTACATAGTATTAAGTCTGCACAATACACAGCTTCATGGCAAAATCCAAAATGTCTATTACTAATATACATATTGTCGTCTTTCACTTGATAAAGGCCAAGGGACCGAAAATTTGTGAATATTGAGAGTTTTACTGTTTTTTTTCATATAAAATGAAAAAGTTTAGTAGTGGATGCTGATATATATTGAAGTTATTTGCATGATTTTGATCACCCGCACATGCGGATAGATCTATTTAAACAGCGGTAGAGTTTCTATAATCGTTGATTTAAGTTAATCGTGTGTGTGTCAAATAAACGTTGTTTATATGTTTAAATAAAATAAAAATATATTATTTGACACTGAAATATTATATATATATATATATATATATATATATATTGGAAGTTATTTAGTTGATTTTGATTACCCGCACATCGAAACGAGTGTAAAACGGATAAAGATTTATAAAATTCAAATCCCGAAGACGGTATCTTAAATTTCCTATATTACTCTGACATGCGTTTTTTTTTAAATTACCTAATCGCTCGTGTGACATAAACAATTGTGTGTTCTTCATTTTACAGTTGTGAACAAAATGCTAATTTATTATTTGATGCTTAAATATATATTATTTTTTATCGTTTGTGTGCCAAATAAACATTGTTATGGAACGTATTTAGATGATTTTGATCATCCGCTCATCGAAACGAGTGTAAAAGGGGTACAGCTTTATAAAATTACAAACCGTAAACGGTCTTTGAAGCATCATATCTGTCTATCTATCTTTCTGTTTGTCTATCTATCTCTCTCTATCTACTGTCTGAAAGTTTATCTATCTCTATCTATTATCTGAAACAGACAACCCTTTAAATGATTACTAATAATTGAGCATAATTTGACGGTATAGAACGACATTTTTTTAAAAGTAGATTACATGAAAGTATCTTATCATTGCGATTATAATTATGATGAAAATAAATTGAAAAATATCAATTGAAGTGTGGTACTGCTTCTTCAGATCCACCCGGACAAAGCTGACTGACCACACTATTTTTTTTAATTGAACCGGCAACAAAAATGATGTATAAAAACTATGACACCATGGTTCTTTTTCGTATTTTATTGCTTCTTTTGCATCGATTTTTGGCTACTTTAACTCTGACCAAAATGTGACAGATCTTGGTACAGATGACACTAATATAATCGCTTTAAAGCGGTATAAGCTGTCACCATGGTGATTTTTGTCCCCTGACATATAGTCGAGAATATGATCAAATGTGCGTTCAAATACATTATCAAACACGTAAAACGTTGTACAAAATCTTTTCGAAGTTATTTGTTTAATTAGAATTTAAGTTTTCCTGTACCTTAAAAATCCAGTTGTACTTCCGTATGCAACGAGCTTTCAGATAAACTCATTCGTCGTATCATCCAATCAGGGGATCTCGATCCTTTACGCGCTCGGACTATGTTAAAGTCGGCGGAATTTTATGTGTTTTATATTCATTTTCAAAATACAGGACGTGATTTTTATTGGAAGAAAGTGCATGCATTATGTAAAATATATGCTTTTCAACGCTGTTTTAAATACATGAAGAAAATCGGATGAATATATGAATAAATGTATCAGGTCACTAAACGTTTTTTCACGATCTTTAATGTTACCCTGAATGCTGATGTTGACATAACTGTGAAAAATATGCGTTCCTAATGTTTTACAATCGTTCCACCATGTCCGGTTTGATTTGATTTTTTAAAATTTTTTGTTTTACGCTATACTCAACAATCTTTCAGTCATATGATGGCATCCAGTTTTTATTGTTGGGGGAGAAATCCCGGTTACCCGGGTAAAGACCACCGACCTTCCGCAAGTAAACTGGCAAACTTTCCCACATGATTCGAAACGACGCTAGCGGGATTCGAACCAGAGGTGAGAGGCCTTGTGATTTAAAGCGCAATGTTCTGACCACTCGGCCACGGAGGCACCTCCACCATGTCCGGTGGATCTTGGCAGTTCATGATCATATGTGTCAAGAATGATAAGGCCGAGAATGCGATGGGACGAGTTAAAAATGGATCGATATTAACCGATATACTCGGCACTTGACATTTCAGAAACGAATGTTTTGAAACGCCGAAAAAGACAAGCTTGCCTGATTTAGGTATGAAATAATGATGTACGAAAATAAACGCAAAGGGTAACAAGAATAGAATGTATATTAACTGCAAATTACACGTGTTTATTGGTCACTCGGTAATCTTTGTAAAAAAAAATACCGAAAGTTAATTTGCAATGCTCAAAGTATCGCGGACAAAATATCTAATATTACGGGTTACGTTTGGCAAGATTGTTGCAATTTTACACATGCATTTGTTATTCTAACCAACAGATGGTCTCTTTGGAATATGTATATGAGATAAAATGTTACATAAAATGGGCATGTAAAATTTTTCACCTACGACAGCTCAAATCGCTTCATGATGATGTTCCCGATATCATTTTATCGGTTGCTCCGTTTTTCGACTTGGTTGTGTTGCATTGTGTACCTCCAAGTGATGCTGAACACTTTACCAGCTTGAAGACTAAGCAATGTTTATTTGACACACAAACCATTTATTTCAATCAGCAATTATATAAACTCTACCGCTCAGTCATCGTCGTAAAACCGTGGTCCGGAATCGATGTGCACTTTCCTACCCGCATGTGCGGATGATCAAAATCATGTTAATAACTTCAATATATAAATATGTATATTTCAGCATCAACTAATAAACTATATCATTTTATGCACACATACAGAATGAAGAAGAAACAATGTTTGTCTGTCATACAAGCGATTGGTTTAAATACCGCATGTGTATGGTGGAAACATAGGATATTTCGGACACCGTTTTCAGTTTTGAATTATATAATTCTGTACCCTTTATACACTCATTTCGATAAGTGGGTGTTTAAAATCATCTAAATAAGATTTCTATAATTTTGTTTTCGGTACCAGATAATAAATTATACTATTTCATTCACACATAGCAAACATAAAGACTAAACAATGTTTATTTGGTGCACAAACGATGAAATTATAAACCGCATTTGCGGGTAGCGGGTTACGGTTATACCCTTTTTACATTCAACCGTCAGATCGGGGAAAAACAACGAAAGGTCATTTTAATTCAAAAGAATTAGCGACCAACATTGTCGTACTTACGCGAAACACCAATTTTTTCATGGTTTCATTCTCTCGGGGCGAAACAACTATTTGATTTGATTTGATTTTTTTGTTTTACGCCATACTCAACAATCTTTCAGTCATATGATGGCGTCCAGTTTTTATTGGTGGAGGAGAAACCCCGGTTACCCGGGTAAAGACCACCGACCTTCCGCAAGAAAACTGGCAAACTTTCCCACTTAACGAAAGGTCGATATTTAATCACTAAATCAGGTGCTAAATGTCGTCCTGTCGCTGCGAAACATGAAAAGGCCGATAATTAAAATGCACTTAATCTCGTTTTTTCGAATCGAAGGTCTAAACAACGAAAGAGCACAAATCAGCCACCGTAGATATAAACTCATAATCACACACACACCTACACACAGATATATATATATATATATATATATATATATATATATATATATATATATATATAATTCAACGCTTCTCTTTTAATTGTGGTTGAAGAGTGAATAATTCGGATTACATGTATCAATTTTTTATTTGAAATCACATCTCTGTAAAAATACCATTATTCACGTTTAAAAGCAAATAAGCGTTGGGAGTTATCTTTCTTGGAAACGTATTCCTATCACGGATGTTCTGTTACGTCATTTTACTATGACGTCATGAGATCGTTCTATAGTTACAGTCAGTTTACTGCTGATTATTTCCCTGATCAGATGTTGAAATCGTTACAGCGAAATAATTATTTAATATCTCGAAAAAAAAAAAACTAAACCACACGGCATGGGGTGTAAACAGAGCACGATCATCCCTATGGGTTCTGTGGACACCTCCAGAAAATCTCCGAGAATTTTGGGTAAAGAAGAAGAAAATGCAATGGTACTTCTGAAATCGGCAACCGAGGAGGACCCGGAAACGGAGATTAAAAAGCAAACCAAAATCAAAGTCATACAACAACTTACGGAAAATGACACTTTAAAAAAGACTTACGTAGGAAATGGAGGCGTGGCATACAACATATCCCTTAATGATGATAACGACAGCATGTTGGTCAAACCAGCTTGTCCGGAACACATTGTCCGCAGAATGGAGAGGCCAAAAACTTCATTCTTTTCTCCAGAGGAAAAGGAACTGATGTCAGACATCTTGAAAAAGCATGAACTGTGTTCCAAAGGTACAACTATAAAATTATATTCAATTTAATAACTGAAATAATAAGGTCTATTATTTTTAATATCTGGGCTATATAACATTGGTTTCTGCATTCAGTTTTGTTATAAATAGGTCAAAATATTTCAAAGAAATATGTAAAACTATATTCGTTTGTTTGTTTATTATTATCTTTCACTCATATGGAGACGTCACCAAATGCCCGTGAAAGGCTTTAAGTTTTGGCCTATGCTTGGCACTTACGGCCATTCAGCAGTGAGGGTTCTTAAACGTGTCGACACTTACTGCGACACGGGACCTCGATTTTTACTGTCTCATCCGAAGGACAGGAACAATTTTATAATGTTCTAATTAATCCAAAGGCAACTTAAGGCCCATGACCGGTCAAATTGAACTACATGAAATATCGTAAAATGCTCTTCGATTTACACATTATACAATTGAAAGAGATACTTATCAAAACTAATGCACACACACACACACTGAAATTAGTCAGAAAATGATAAAAACAACGTGATACAAACACCCCTAATTAGCGATCGCATGTGAACCTGTCACTGCTGTTACATCGATACGGAAAGCATGTCAAACTGTAAGTCAAATTGCGTAAAGTATTTCACCGAAAAGTGGAATTATTCATTTCTTTAAAAAAAAAACTATAGTATTTCTATCATATACTTTTACCACTTTCAAGTAAAATAGATCAAAACAAAAGTACTGAAGTGTTATATGAATAGCCTTGATAGATTGAGATTTCTTCAGGGGAAATTCAAAGAAGGGTGGCAAATCATTAATTTTCTTTCAGATTCATTTCCTTCTTCAAAACATTTCAACGCTCTTTTTCTTTTCCTAAACACACAGCACAATTTTTTTTATCTCTCTTCTTTTTCTGTCCTTTATGTTTTATTTATTTACTACCTATATAGCAACGTGTTTACTTCATTGTGGTGTTGGTAAACTGGAACCAATCTCAATTCGTGCCCATCTCAACTCGTATCCTCTTTGGCCAAGTCATGCCTACGGTTGGTTGACTCGTAACCAAAACAATTGGAAGAGTCGTACCCATCATTTTACTGATTTGTACACAATAACGTAGGGGTTATGGTTACACCGATGACTAAGTTCTCAAGCACATAGAAAAACTACCTGGTCTCGATCATTTTTCTACGTAGGAATCATGAATACCCGTTTTTCTATTTCGGTCTGTTCCATTCTGTTCAGTTTTGTTGAAATAGTTAGTGTTCATATCTTGTGACCTCAATAGAATGTCGGGCAAGATCGTTTCCGGTTTCGTAAAATTTCCATTGACAACATTCAATTATAGCTTGTCTCAGTTCGTCTCCTGGGATTTAATTGTTGATAGATGTTGGAATCCTTTCTTGTAACGACTACAAGTGCCGTCACTTCCTTGTAGGCTGCTTTTCACATCTGGCATCTAGCACTGCATGGTATCTAGATTCTAGGTCATATATATATAAGATAAAATGTTTAACTGGAAGTTCTCTGAAGTTTCATACTATAATGATAGACGGTAATAAAAAATTAACTCCAAAAAGGTCTATCGACCAATACCAGTAGGAAAAATTACCCGTTTTCCAGATAACTTTTTGACGGACATAGAAAAGACACAGAAATATTTTTCACCATAGGAACACGACCCTGGTGCATTTTCTACTATAAAAGAAAAATAACACAAGTACATTTTCGCTATACGAAATTCATGCGAATATGTCTAGATAGACGGGGTTTTATGTCATATGCATATTGCATAGCAGTGTAATTATCTGAGTAATTATAATTTAAAATCTACTTCTAATATCCCTATAAGACGGTTTACCATGCGCAATGACGATCCTTCTTCTAGTGTGTTCCTTAAAGCTTCCTCTAAAACAACTACTAACTCACACGACAATTTTCTGTCCTGACATATAAATTGAACACACTTACTCCTTTATAAATATTCATTATCTACGAGTGATTTCGGGTACATGAAACCACGGTTAGGCAAGTGCATAGCGATTCCAGACCGTGGTTTTACGACTATGAGGGCGAACATCTATATATATTCGGGGGTTCTAAATTTCTCTGTTTCGAAACCAGTATCAAATCGACAAAACTGCAAAAGCTCGAAAATTGTAACGACCCCTTTATCTTATATCCATATAACCTGGCGAGATGTAGTCTCGTGTATCCTTTCTTGACTGACCTGGACACGTTCAAATTTTAGGTAATAAAGAATAAAGACATTAAAATTACACTGACAAGAATATAGTGTCGCTCTTTCTTGTTATCGTACCTACGAGTATCCAGTGGGGGATAAAATGTTTTTCCCACAAAGATTGTCATAACCGAAAATTGAGTAGAATCATCCGCAAGATAACCAAGAGATTAATCCGCCTGTCAGGTTTTGTGAATTGGATTATACCTCTGTCAGCGAAGTACTTCTGAAACCAGCTCATTTCCACAGATAGTTATATGTCATTTCAATACCAAACGGTATTGTGGTAATTACTTTGTTGGTAAATACATGTATACTTTCATAAATAACTCTACAAACAGGCGATGGACACGAATGAGTTAATCAATGGACACGAGTCAGCTAAAACATGGGTACGAGTCAGCCAATTCACTTAGGTACGAGTTGTAATGGGTACGAAATGACCATAACCCGTATTTTGAATTTATTCATCTGATGTTGCCTTGAATATTACGCAACTCTGTATTTATTGTAGTTACGAGTAAAAATATTTTTTTTTATCTTTAAACTCAAATTGTTAGATAACAGTAAATCACTTAGAAGCGTAATGAAAGAGAAGATAATAACTTTATAAAAGCATTTTGCAAAGCACATTATCATTTAAAACAAAATTAACAACCTTGCTGAGCGTAAACCGCCGATCATGGGCCTTTAAATACAGACTCCATAAAGGTGCAAATAAATCTGCATTTGTCGCGAGAATTAATTATCAACCACCCTCCTGCAAAGTTACAAAAATATATAAATGCCAGCCGCTTAGATAACTCGCCTAGCTAATTGCTATTTGTATTGTTGGGTTATACTAAAGGGAAGAAAGTATGTTATTCGTCTATCTTTTTCTGTAAAGCCTCGGGCGATTTAGCGATTATACCCGTATTTTCTGCGTTCATTATTAGAAACAAACTTATTATTTCTAATTCCAAATAAGGAACATTTTGTGTAATGAAACGAACTATGCAATCATTAAAATACAGTGGAAATAGTAATTGCGAAAGAACATCTCCCTGAATAAAGCCAATGTATTATTTTATAAAGTATTCAGAAAGTTGACCGTTAAATATTTAATACAATTCCTGTACACAGATTTAATTGTTTCCAGTTTGTTATACATAATATTCCGTTTAACTAATTTCTCCCAAAGATATGCCCTGTGTATAAGACCAAAAGCCTTGTACAAAACAACAATGAAGTCTACCAGGGCATTTTTGAAGGTAACTGGAATTCATATATGAATATTATAGCACTTCTGTTGAGTTGAGTTGCCTTTGTTGAATCCAAATTGTGCATAACTTGTAGTTATATTATTTCCACTGTCCCACTCTAATAATCTATAGTTCAGTATTGAAGTGAACAGTTTACCTATACAACTTATATAAGTTATATTACGTGTGATCTCTCTGTAGTAGAATTTGAATAATGTTTTGCGTCACACTCAGCATTTTTTCAGTTGTATGGTGGCGTTCAGTTTTTAATGATGGAGGAGAAAACCCGGTTACAATGTACCCGGAAAGAAACCATCGGTCTTCTGCAAGTAAACTGACAAACATTCTCACAAAAATAGCTTAGGTACCAGCGGGGGCTCAAATCTGCGCTGACCAGAAGTGAGAGACTTCATGGTTCAAAGCGCCATCCTTTTACCGCTACGGGGCCCCCTATTTAGTAGAGGTATATGAGATGAAGCAATATTAAACTGGATTACACTTGACAAACTTCAAAACTGACGGCCACAAGAAGATGCTATCATAAACACTACAACTTCAAAAACATCTCAGATATATTGTTTACTGTTAGTAGAATGAAAACCAAAAGCCGCTCAGCCTATAGATACAAATGATACATATGAAATTCAGTACACTATGGTACAGATATGAAATACAAACTTACAATTACCAACATATTTCCAAAACAAGCCTTTTTGGTTACAAAATGGGGAGTTGTTTGTCAAACAGGCGTACGCCACGGTGCGCCGGTATTCACTCTTGGAACCGGCTGATACATTCGATTGTGATCAGCTTACGCCAGCAGGGTAAGCCGGTCGCGCCGGTTTCTTTAGGGAGGCGCACACCGGCGCGGTTACATTAAATATGGCGAACAACTGAAAATGTCCTAATTTTATCACGTGAAAAATGAAGATTTCCCTGTGTGAACAAGCTAAGTGTATATGAAAAGACCTCGATCTAGTTTTACTAGTTATCAAAATAAAAAAGAAAAAGAAAACTTTTGCAATCTAGTTTAATTGCTAGCTCTGTTGCCGGTCCCGTTTATTGTCTCATAAATGATTGACAGTTTGTACCGCATAGTTTATTGGATTTTAATGATTAAACAATCAGCTATTCAAGTATTTGGATTATTTGAAGGAAGTAATTATTCGGCACTGTTTTCTTCCTTGTTGCAATTTTCTTCTGAAAAAGATATAAAAAATGCTCACTCGGCTAGTCGGTCAGTCATATTTGTAATGCGCCGGTTTCACATGTTTGTAAAAACAAACCGGCGTGCGCCGCAACATGACCGGCTTAAAACGGCATACGCCGTATCTGTATCCCCCAATCACACTTTTCCTATTGACATTTATTGCTTATGCTATGTACCTAAATTTAGCAATTGCTTATAATTTTGTGTTGAAAAAGTTGTACAAATTTAAACATGAACGGGTTCCTGCATTAATATTTTATTGCACTGTAGGTGTAAGTCTTAAAAAAAGAAAGTAACATTTTACCAGTATACGGTAATATAAGTTTTAATCTATGTTGTTTTCATATTGGTTATTATATATAGTAAATGCAAGCCAAGCTTGTGTTAGTGACTGTCCTTAGGTTGGTAAACACTGCATCTGGTGAGGTTAGATACGAGTCGGAAAGGTGTCAAAAACTATTTTCAGAATATGATGTTACCATGGCGTGTAAAATACACAAAATGTTCACATATGTAACTTGTTTGACTGTATTTTCTTGTAGGAAACGCTGCTAAGCTTATAACAATTAAACAAGAAAAGGCAAAACGACGAAGAGAGGAAAGACAACAGATGGTTGCTGAAAGATATGAGAGAAAAAGAAAACGCACAGAAGAGAGACTTAAAAAGTTAGAACAGAAAAAGAAGGAACATTTTGATAATCAACTCACAGATGCTATTTAAGGGGACAATTAATGTGCGATGCGAACACGTGGATATTTAATTTAAATATTTAACGCCAGTTATTTCAAAGAATATATATATATATATATATATATATATATATATATATATATATATATATATATATATATATATTTACTCGCCTTGTTTCAAATTCTCATGAAGTTGTTTCAATTACCATGTCATTGCCCACACGTCATTTGTTTATTAAAATTTGTTACTGTATTTTTTGTATTTTACTAATCTGTCATACTGGGCCCAAAGTCACAAATGGACACAGATTGTTTTACCCTTTCAACACCACAATGAACTGATCTAAACAATAGAAAGGCGTATACCAATGAGATACTTAGGGACAGACACGGACCTCTGGAAACCAAGAGGTGGGATCAGGTGCCATGGGGGAGTAAGCATCCCCTGTCGACCGGTCACACCCGCCGTGAGTCCACAGTCAAGTCCAATGAAATACATGAGGAGTGAATCCTCGTCAAAATTGGTACAGACGTCTCAACAACCGCCAACGAAAAGGCAACTCAACATTTCACATAGTGAAACAGAGTAATCGCAAACAAGACTATTATACCGACCGTAAAATTTGCGGAATGTTGACATTAAACGCGATTTTCGAACATGGAAGTCTAGAGATGATGTAGACAATGCCTAAATGATGACAGAACAAACCCTGACATTTTCCATTCAATTAAATAGAAGTCTGTGACCTTGACCATTGACCTCATGACCTTGAAACTTTATCACAGTCTCCCTATGATAATTCCTGACACATTTCTCATGTTTCTTTGTACATAAAATCTGTTTTGAGCCAATAAGCGACTTGCATCAAACTGTACCCTCTGTGATTTGAAGCGCTTGGACATGTTTAGTTTCCATTCGCAGACTTTGTAGATTATTGACTTAACAATCATAAAATTAATCCGTACCTATGTTTATGAGGAGGATTTACCAACCTTTGACCCTTTTGTAGCCCCTGGTGAGCACACCAAATTTTCATTCGAAAACTTTATGCGTCTTCACATTGGGTTTATTCCAACAAATCTTGGTTAGGATTGGTCGATTGGTTTTTGAGAAAAAATCGAAAATGTCTAAAAGTAAACAACGCTCGATGAATTTTGCACTACGATGGTGTTTTATTTGGTTTTTAATTTTGTTTTAAGCCACACTCAACAATGTTTCCATTATATGGTGGCGGTCATTTTTTTAATGGTGGAAGAGAAAATCCGGTTACAATGTACCCAGGAAGAGACCACCGGCTTTCCGCAAGTAAACAGATCGCAATAGGTCACCATGGCATTTTGGCTCAGGTGACCGAAAAAGTTTGTGCCTGGCGATGAATCAAGAACGATACTGTAAAGTCCCGTTCACACGATCAAGGTTTTCTTTGTCAAAGTCCGTCAAATAAAAAAATCCTTGGTCAAAATTTTGTTTGATGTTTTACCTGTTCACACTATCAGAGTTTTTTGAGCGACTTGTACAAGATAATGCAAGAAAGATGCATGCACCAATGTAAACATTGATTACGTCATATCGAATATCTGCTTTAACTGGCTGAATTCCATCTTAGTCCTTCAAACTTTGAATGAGTTTCTATGTCCGTCAAAGTTTTTTGATGGCCTTTGATCAAAGTTTTCTTTGACCGTTCACATTATCAAAGTTTGCGTCAAAAACTTTAACCTAGAAAACTTGTAGAAGAAAATTTTGATCGTGTGAACGCGGCAAACCAAACATGTTCCCGTATTCCACTTTCAAAAACCAAGAACCATTGTTGAGACAAGACTCATTTGATATTGTCATATGGTTTTTAAACCCAAAACCGATTGTCTGAGACTTTGAGGTAACCTAAAGCAAATAAATTTAATACGTGTATATCCCTTCCATTTTCCCAGACGTCGCTCGGTTTAGGTGCAGTTTTGGCTATCGTTTCCAAAATAAAATAGGTCAATTTATTCATATTTTTAGAATATGCAACTTTTAGTAAATAAGTTTATCACTGATCAAAGATCGGGGAAACGTCCCGAAAACTATTGAACGAAACATTATCGTATATTTTACACTTTTACATTTTGAAGAGGATGTTACGGGGTTTTATAACGTTTGACAACGTTCTAACTCTTATTTATTGGCAAACGTTACAAAAGAGGAAAAAAGTTGTATGAGAATTGAATGAATTGGGATTCATGGCACACGTCGGATATATATATATATATATATATATATATATATATATATATATATATATATATATATATATATATATATATATATATGTGTGTGTGTGTGTGTGTGTGTGTGTGAGGTTTTTTATGTGTTCTACCTCATGAGTCATACATCAATACGCCGCCACAAAAGTACACGTGACATTGCAGTATCAGTTTATTCATATCACGAGATACTGTATAACGGGTACGATTTCGACGACAGAGACCTCTTGTGACCTTTATCTGGTGAAAAACTAATCGTTGGGGTTTGAGTGCCACCCTTCTCGTATATGCCACGTTTAAATTTTCTCCCGCTGCTATGTTGTTTTTGAAAAAAAATCTCTTGATTAGACCATAACTTTGAATTAAATACTTAAATGCCATAACGCCGTAGAATTATTTAACAAATTTTGTATATTTTGACTAGAATGAATGAAACACGCAGACAAATAATATTCCTTCCATCCATGAACGAATTCCTTATTCACATTCGATTTCTTTTCACCAATACATTATTCTTTTTCAACCCAAGATCTTTTTTAAAGCAAATTTAATAAAAAATTCCATTTTGACAGCTTGTATGCCCTTTAACAAATATCAGCCAGATATCAATGCTGTGAGACCAGAGTCTCACTTCGTGCAAAACACCATAACCCTATAACTGGACAATTGACACGGTTAATCGTACTTTAATTAGGTTATCTATTCCACTTTGCTGTCCGACTTTTGGGATATCTAGATGTATACATTGATATCAGCTGATATTCATTTAATACTGATATCATGTAAATAAAATCCATATAAGAGATTTAGATAAGAGCAAACTTCAAATTGATGCATAAATGCTTGGGAAACTTCATCTTATACGAAACATTGGGAAAATATGTGATAATAATCTTGTTGACACTTGAAGTATATAACATACTATCAATGTTCTAATACTCTTAATATTCTGTTCCATCCAGTAATTCACAATTGATACTAGTTATCATTCTTCACTTCGAATATTTCGGGATCTCGTGTACATATAGCTTGACCATTTAGGAAATTATCATTATTTTCAGCAAATGTTTTGACAGCAATCCTTCACTATACATTTCACACATACATTTCAGTGAAATTTTGACATTATAGCTTATGTGAAAAGGAACTGGTGTTGAATCAATAGTGGAGCGTTCGTCTCATACTAGAAAGATGTAGGATTAAATCCAGTAACAACAGGGTTATTTCAAACAGGCTGAAATGAGAAGTGAGAGCTACCTGTACATGAGAGATATAGAGTCATTTTTTCCAAACAACAATGGCTTTACTTATACATTAAAGAATATCTCCATTGCATTTGTATAGGTACATATCAGATCAAAATATTTGATAACTTATGGAAGCCCCCGTTGTTAGGACATAATGATGGATCTCACCTCTGAATACCTGAGCTGATTTTGCGAGAAAGTTTGCTAGTTTACTAGCAGAAGGCTGACCATATGACTGAAAAAATGCTCAATGTTCCGTAAACATTCAAATTTATATTCAGAATGATACTTAATGACGTGTTCATGATCTTTCTTCATAATAATAACAAAAAAAAAAAAATAATAATAATAATAATCAACATATTCCATAGTGATGACAATTTATTTGTCATACCTTTATACATAGTATAAATATATTAATTCACAATATTAATCGTTAGGAGTTTCAGAGGCCAATATACAAATCTGGTGAACATTGTATAAACACGAATCTCAGAAAATCCTGGATGGGATCAGGTGCTAAGGGGAAGTAATCATCCATTGGTTCGAACGTTGTCACAATCATTGTTGTGGGTTTCATAACTAGATCTATTATTAAAAACCTTTCATTCAAGTGGAACCTTGCCTGAAGTCCATCTGGCTTAGGAGACCACCTCACATTTAAGACCATGAATTTTCAGTCTCATCATTAATATTGAATCAGTACAGACCCACACTTAAGAGGCCACCTCACAAATCGAACCACTTTGAGTCAGTCAGTTAGGTGGTTTCAGTATCGAAGTTCCACTGTATTATAAACATAATTCCAAAGTAATATAGTTTTGCGAAGATCGAGACGATCTGTTCTGTCAATAAGACTTAACGAGCGGAGCTGAAACAACAAGTGGTCTTATACAAGACCAAAATTAATCTAATGATATTCCTAAACACTGTCCAACATTGATTGTTAAAATTGATTCAAGATAAAAATGCGAGTAAAGGTGATTCATTGAAAAAACTTGTAATTTCAAGTGATAAATACATAATTATTTATGTAAGAACATTTAATTGAAGTATCACTTACATTACAAGTGCGTCAATAAATTATGCCTCAATTCTTCTGGCGCCACATAGCTTTTATAAAGTTTCATTTAATTTGATGTTTGATGAAACCTTGTGTTTACAATAAGTTAGAGCCTCTTGCAAATTAATTTAAAACCAATCCGGTTTTTGAATTAAAACACCCCGAATTTCTCTTGGAATTTTTACCGCAGATAAACTGATTTTATTGGTGTCCATTTTTACCGGATTTGTATTTATGTCCTGGACATCCTATTGATTTATACTTTGGTATCTGAGATTTTTATATTATTATAGAAAATATGCAATTTTCAAGGACAATAGACACAAGCCACGTTAAATCTATCTACATGTATATACTTATGAAAGTCAAGAATTTGTAGTAATTCAAAAGATAAAATAATTGTCACAATGCATAGAAATTGTATGTCGAAACGATCGAGCATTAGATACATGCTGATTTAACTTTGACACTAAATATCATACTCCATTTCCCGGAAGTTACAACCAGTCATTGTTAAAACAACGTTTGACAGGATCAGTGCTACCAACGGCTTCTGCCATAGTCATCAATCTGCTCTTGAAGTCGTCAATATTAGCATATCCTCCCTATGTGAAAATATATAATCTATAAATATTTTTGAAACGACTGTTGCTACTTTAAAAAAAAACAAAAACAAAACAACAGTAGCTAAAACAATGTGTTTGGTTTTGACAATTTTGATGCGACAGAAAGTTGCTACAAGTACCATGCGCTGACATATATTTATAAGACAAGTTATTGTTGAATTCTTTTAAAACAAAGTAATTGTGCTGCTGAAAACTATTATTTTGATCCAGAGCGAAATAACGAATATATTTTGTTTCAATATTCAAATATTGTAGTATTGCTATTAAGGATAAGCCGTTTTCCGTCAATGTGAGTAACTGATTTTAAAACGTATTTTAAACGAAGATAAAAAGTGTATCAATATTAGGTGCGATATAATTTCATACTTTCCATAATAGGTACCTGGTACACTTATTCATTATTCATTCATTTAAGTTAGTTATTAGTTACCTGCAAAAATCTGGATCCCTTTCCAACAGTTTGAAAAGGATTTCTTGCATGTGCTGATCTTCGATTGTTAAATGAAATGCAATCTCCCGGTCTCAGACGGACAGGTCGCTGGAAACAAACGAAGAAAATTCCACAGTGTTTATACAGTCTATCTGTATAAGGTAGTAATCTAAATGTGTGATAGTGACTGCCAGAATCTATTAAGATGGTCATTTAGTTTGTTTCTCAGACGTTTAGGGTATAGTGCATTGTGTTGTTTATATTTTGCGGAAAAGTATTATGAATACAGTTTAATTACATTTATAAGTAGCCAACTGTTCATTTGAGCACATAATATTATTTTCAAAAAAAAAACTTTTAAATTTCACGTTCTCACATTTGATTATATATTTGGATCTTTTTTAAAGAGAGAGAGAGTGTGTTTAATTCCCATGAAAATGTTGTGTATGTGACTGTTTCTGAGCGAGGAACTGCAGCGATCACTGTGTGCATTTTGTCTTGAATTCGTCGGAATGCTTCCATTTTAGTCATTCGAAGTCACATATTATTACCAATGTCTGTCATTTTGTCGAAAATTGTGAATACACGAAGGAACATAATTAATTAATTGAAATGACACAAAATTTTATTTTTTGTTATCTTCTTTGCCTTATATTTGTCATCTGCTGACTAGTGTACATATTTTAGCGGTATTCTAATATTAGCGCCTTTCGCGCTCCAGTTATTACGCTTATATATATTCTCCATCCTATCATTCTTTATACACGACAAATCTAATAAAAGGGTTTGTTATGCCAAATGTTTTGTTATACCTTTATTTTTGTTTTGTATATTCTTCTGTCGTTGATTTTTATGAAACGAATCATTCATAGGGATATCACAATTGTTTAATGGCAGAAATCGCCGAGTAATGGCTGGGAAGTACCGTAATGAGCTGTGACGTAAGCGAGCAACATTTTCGTGCGGCAAACATCTGGAATTATGGACTCTTTCATTATGGGAGAGTATAGAGAATGAAAAGTAAAGGTAAAACAGTAGCTTTTAAAATCATGTCATACTTTGTTGACAAGTTATATTGTCACTCTGTCTAACTTACTAACATTCATTTTTTTAAATGACGTGTTTATCACAATTACAGAAAGAAATTTCTCATATGGAACTACAGTAGAACCTGCTTTAGCGACCATCTGTATATAAAGACCACCTTGTCACGAAGACCAATTTTTGCTCCCTACCAATAGTACCATTTGTGTACAAATCAACCTCTATATAATGACCACCCGCTTGTGTCCCTAAGGAGGTCGTTATATACAAGTTTCACTGTATATGGATTTTCTCTACCCTGAAAACTTTTTAGGTATAGGCACGTCACCTACATTCAAGGTACTCCAAAGATTTTGTGCTGATATTACGTCACAAGTCCACTGACCTCGTGATCTACGACTGTCATTTGCTGACCCGTAACCTACCTAATACTTCGGTTGAAAAAAAAAATACATATTTGTTGCAGTCTAAATGGAAAGTAACACAATGTCCCCAGAATTGATGAAAAGATGTCCGATATAATGGAAATCGATCTTAATAAATCGTCACTAAAATAGATTTTAAGTGCAATGCAATGGCCCCAAAAAAGGCACGTGTCTCATTGTAAACAATGATGGTTGTTATATTTTGGGCATGCTTGATGTTTAAAAATATCATGAATATTTTAGTTTGCCCCGGACTTGGGAAAGTTACGTTGACCTATGAAGTTTTGATATGGCTCAATGAGAAAATAACTGCAGGTTTGTGTGCCGAACTACTACAGTTTGTAAAGTAAATTTGCAGGAAATGTTGAAGGTACAAATGTTCCGTTATATGTTGTACATGGCATTTTTGTCCCCTTCAAAGCATTAATTGCCCCGAAATATGGTGACACTAGCCTACTTACAATGTACGGGGATGTCTGTATACTTTTCCCAAACAAATGAAAAGCCTGATAGTACTTCTCAACATCTTCCTGTAAATATACATGACAGATAAAGTGTGTCATATACAATGGGATTAAAATTGATATAATATTAATGTTGTAGTAAAATGCACATAACCTGGCGGGGCGGAGTCTCATGAACCCCCTTTTTTTTCACCTCTGCGAGTTTAAATATTAGGTAATAAAGCTTAACAAAATTGAAATTACACATGCTAGTGTAATCTTTCTTATTTGTGACAATATCTATGAGTATCAAGTGGGAAATGAAAGGTTTTTCCTGTGCACCTTGTAATAACCAAAAAGTGAACAGAATCATCCGTATGATAATCAAAAGGTTACTCCGCCACGCCATCGTATATGAATTGGACAATAAATGTATCTTAAAGAATTACAAATGAGATGTATATACATTGTATTATCTTAAATAAGGACGCAATATAACAGAATATGTATTGATGTCTTGTATCAAACACTAAATGGGGAAATGTGATTATCCAGAATAACTTATCATCTCTCTCTCTCTCTCTCCCCTCTCTCTCTCTCTCTCTCTCTCTCTCTCTCTCTCTCTCTCTCTCTCTCTCTCTCTCTCTCTCTCTCTCTCTCTCTCTTATACACACACCTCATCAATCAATACTGTTCCAGCCGGCGGGAAATGCCAGTTCATGGCAATGATCTGAAAAATTGAAATGAAAAATAAAACCAATTTAATTTAATGTCATCGCTTGGAATTCATTTTTAATTATTTCGTACTATTTTTATGATGTCATCGGAAGCAATTGATCTTGTCAAAATAAATTTAAGAAAATAAGAAATTGGTATATTAATGTTTACTGCATGTACTACTGTACATATTTACTATAATTTGTTGCGAATATAAAATAAAATGGAATAAAACGATCGGACGATTATGTCTTTTATAAATGCAACGATGCAACTTACCTCATCCTCGTTGTTTAAGATGAAGTGTGGTTTCTTCATAATCATTTTAACAGGATGGTCCCTATAAAATAGATTAATACAGCTTTGAATATATCGCTTATACATATATATATATATATATATATATATTGCAAGGTACAAAGTATTAATCGGACGAAAGGATCAGGAGACAATGCAACAAATCAGGTAAAAAAATTGACACACACGGACAGACTTAGAGGTGGCATCAGGAGCCATGGAATAGTAAGCATCTCATGTCGAGAGTCCACAATTAAATCTAGGGGAGACTTGAATTTCCTATTTTTTTCTAAATAATCGTATAGGATCGACTACGTTATGAGAAGTCTTTCGGCAATCGAAATCAAACTGGTGTGAGTGATCTGAACTACATTGCAGAGGTAAAAGCGACTAGTGTCCAGAAATTGCATATAAAGTCATATAAATATAATAAGGAAAATAAGAGAAGACAGGGGATACGTAATAATTGTTTGATGTGAGGTAACGCAAGGATTCATACACTAAGAGCGATAAAATGATACTGTAAAACGTAGCTTGATCAGACATGTTTTGTTACTTTAATACCCCCCAAAATCGGAAAATATGTAGACTGATATCCATAGTCCACTAATAGGAGACAGTAAATATAAAGAAATCTCATATACCAAAGTATAAATCTTTAGGATGTCCAGGATATAGATACAAATCTGGTAAGAATGGACAAACACGGACCTATGGAAACCAAGAAGTAGGGTTAGGTAACATTGGGGAGAAAGCATCCCCCGTCGACCGGTCACACCCGCCCTGATTCCATAGTCAAGTCCAAATGAAATACGTGAGGAATCCTCTTTACAATTGGTACAGACGTCTCAACAACCGCCAACGAAAAGGTAACTCAATGTTTCACCTAGTGAAACAGAGTAACGGTAATTATAAATGAAAAAGTGTTTATTCCCCTTACTTATATGAACAATTACCGGTCTATTCTTTATTGCAGTTTTATCAAATAACATATACCGAATATGACAGGGTCATTTCGAATTAAGTGGGAAGTTTGCCAGTTTTCTTGCGAAAGGTCGGTGGTCTTTACCCGGGTAACCGGGGTTTCTCCTCCACCAATAAAAATGACGCCATCATATGACTGAAAAATTGTTGAGTATGGCGTAAAACATAAAATCAAATCAAATCAAAATCAAAACCGAATATGACAACATTGGCGATCACAGTTTGTCTTGTTTTCAATAATTTTGGTTCAATTAGTTATTTGTGAGTGGAAAATCGTCATCAAGCTATACACAGATATAAAATCTTATCAAAGGTAAATACCTGGCATTGTGAATGCGTTCAAACGAAGCTGGCACCCTACATAATGTCCGGAAATGCTCGGGATATTGATTTCGGAACTCTTCAGCAACTTTATACATATCTAAAAAAAGAGTTTCACCGCCTTTGATGTGATCGTCGAATCTGGAATGAAAATCATAGCTGGGAAATTTAAGATGAATTTGATAATACATTAAGGTAAAATATATGGCCTCTTTCTCTATTGAAGCTATATATTTTCGATTTTTACTTTCGACCTCATCTGTTTAAGCCTATTTGCAGAAACGACCATCGTAATAATAATTTGTAATGACCCTTATAAAATCAAAATTATAACTAAAGCATTGGCCTTAGCTCAATCATACGTGGTTAAACCATTATCATGATATCATTTTTATTGTTTAAATTAGCAAGAATAGCGGTTTACAATTAAGATAAACATTGTTCATTCATCGGTTAGAAATTATAAATTAATATAGTGTCGAGGTACACAATGAACACATGACTAATTACGCATTCAATACTTGTTGAAGTGCACATTCCATATTAGACGAAATGCATCAATGCAAGACCATGAATAAATATGCTCAATACCAGATAAAGTACATACTCGATACAAATCAAATACTTGCTTACTACAAGACCAAGTATATAATTAATACAAGGTCATGAACATGCTCGAAACATATCAAATAAGTACATACTTTTCAATACCAGGGCCCGGTACAGACTCAGTACAAAACCAGATACATAATCAATACAAGATTAAGTATATGCTCAAAATAATATAATATACACACTCAATGCAGTGTAGAAACTGTATTCCTGGTGGGGACTCGTACTGTTGAAGATCCATGTGAAATGTCAGTCCCTCGTTACTGTATGCTAAGTTTATAGGGATATCATGAAGGCGAACATTGTAAAGCTGAAGATAAAAAGAAAAATGCATCATCATTATCAGCAGCAGCAGCAGCAGCAGCAGCAACAGCAGTATGAAAAGAACGAAACAATATCAGTGGATAAATGATTCCGAGATTTCTATTAGAACATATATATTTTGGCAAACAAAGTAAAACAGGTTTTAATGTATTCCTGAAACATACGTTTAGACATTTATCTTCTGTACATAAACATAGACCTATACCAGGAAGTGACGTTTAGGTATAAAAACTTAAAATCAAGGTTCCGTGTCTCGGTGGGCATGTTACTATGAAAAAATCACTGAATACGCCGAAATCAAAATACAGAATCATTTCAAAATGAGTAAATAATTGCCAAAATATGAAAAAACAAACAAAATTAACATACCTCCCCATAATACGTCGATTGAATGGGTCCTATAATACCAATAATCTAAAAAAATAATTTATGTCGATAAAGATTGTACACAAGTAAAATGTAAAATACAACAACAACAACAAAAAGCAAACCAGATATTTATTTAAATACATGTATACGCGAATTTCGTTTCTTTAGTTTTCTTTTGTTAATTGTAGATTATAAAATTTATTAACAGATAAAACAACTAACATATTAAAGAAGTGTGTGGGTATATATGAAGTCCGTATATTTATTTGTGTGTGGGGTGTTTTAAGATGATCATGTACTCGGTACCTTTTTCAGATACTCGTCCTCAGTAGGGACGCCTTTCAACAGACAAACTCCTTCTTCGTTGATTGTTTTGAGCCATCTTTTAAACAAAAATATTAACAGTACTGATACAGAAAAAAAGAAAAGAAAAGGTTTCAGAAGTAAATGTAGAAGTAAAAAAAAGTTGTGCTTTATCTTTATGCTAAATTTATCTTATTGTATCAAATTTATCTTAAAGTATGCAAAATATCTAGCATTGGATACAGACTCACCACACTGCTGGCAAATTATCTTAAACAAAATATCTTCTTTGATATAGATCTGTACTACATTTTCTGTATGTGTTCCCACTCCCCATCCCGTAATCTTGCATTACTAATGAGTAAATCTGGAACTTTTCTTTGTATCGTTACAGCCACGTGACCGCGCATTTAGACTCAGTTACGGTGTCGAATATGTGTTTTTTTTGTAAAAATATACTATATATACATCATGGTTATATAAATATAAAACGTTCACATAAACAACACCTCTGTATGTTGCTCTATTTGCGAGTAATTCAAGTGTAACATATACAAATAAAAAGTAACCATGGATAATCGAAACTCAAAGTCCCCTAAAACACAACAAATTAGATATACTAATGGTCTCAACATGAAGGACAATTGTTTGTTTATTGTTGTTTAACGTCCCACTCAAGAATCTTTCAATCAGATGGAGACGTCACTAAATGGCAGTGAAGGATGAAGGGCTTCAAATTTTGGCCAATGCTTGGCACTAACGGCACTTGAGACATGCGGGTTCTTTAACGTGCCGACACCTACTGTGACACGGGACCTCGGCTTTACTGTCTCATCCGAAGGACAGGAAACCAACCTGCCGCCGGCTGGATTCGAACTCACGACCTCACGATCAAGAGTTGCGCGCGCTACCGCCAGGTTGGCTTCATGACGGACAAGTGCATATCCCAAACGGGATGGGACCAGGCGTCCGGAAGAAGTCAGGGGATGACATGTCACACCCGTTACAAATATTACATGAAAAACCTCTCTATGTTGGTGAAGAGGTCAAGCTCGTTGAAAATTGGATCATCGTTTCATATATTATTGGCGAAAGGGAGTCACTGTATATGGTCGTGATCCAGAATGCTATCTAAAATTCCTGAGAGGGAGGCTTCATGTTGTTTAAAAAAATTCCCGTATTGACATTAAAACATCCTTGGTGACGATTTCAAGCGTTCAACAACATAACCCTGTGTAAGTAGTTAATTGGCGAGTCGTTTGGCTCTCAGAATAAAATATTCATAAGAATAATAAAACATTCATAAAAGTAATAAACATATTTCAGTGGAGACCACTCTGTTAATTTCATTCACAAACTGAGCAAGATATTGAGGTATAATATAAAAAATCTCAGATACCAAAGTGTAAATCAATAGAATGTCCAGGACTTAGATACAAATCCGGTAAAAATGGACAAACACGGACCTCTGGAAAACAAGAGGTGGGATCAGATGCCATGGAGAAATAAACATCCCCTGTCGATCGTCACACCCGCCGTGAGTCCACAGTCAAGTCCAATGAAATACGTGAGGAGTGAATCCTCGTCACAATTGGTACAGGCGTCTCAACAACCGCCAACGAAAAGGGAACTCAACATTTTAATTTTTACATGCTAGTAATCATATTGTATAGTACATTATGAGTAAATGATATATATTATATTGTATTAAAAAGGACATGCTACTTGTAAGAAAGAGACTAATTAGTGATTTCTATTGACGTAACATAAAGTGGTAACTTTGATAGGATTTCTGTAGGGGCAATTTGTGTTAAATACGGCCATTAAACATATTATACACATATTTTAATACATTTCAATATCAAAAGATAAAATAAATAAACGGAAATATGAGTATGTTATTTAAAACGAAGTTGTTAATGAATAAATGAATAGATTAATAAATACTGGACATGTACATACGCATAAGTCAATATCTTAAAGTTATTGTTCATAAATGTGCATGTAGATAAGTCAATGTTATGAGATATTCTCAGGAAATGTGCCTAAACATAAGTCAGTTTTCCGATAGCTAGTATCTGGAAATATAAATAAGCATTAGACAATAAATTTTCCTAATTGCTCCGTTTCCGTCACGGTTTAGTTTGATAGTATGCAACTGTAAAGAAAATGGTGGTCTGCATCACGTCCGGTTCAGTGGTGTATCGCGTTAATAAAGGATCTGGTATGAATTGCATGTAGTGGAAACTGACAGATCTAAAATGCAGGAAAGACATAACGATTGTCATCGTTACGAGAAAGAACATTTAGCTAAACCTTTTCCCCTGAAACTAGATATCATTTAATGTCGTCAAAGTAAATTTTACGAAACCGGAAGTGACCTTGTCAGACTGTGTTGAAATGAATGCTAATGATATGAATAAAATAAAACAGAATCGGAAGTGAGCTAGAACACATTTCTGTTGACTCTTCTTGATCTGAATACAAATTATTCCGACAAATCCGAACGGAATGGAGCAGTCAGAAAAAAGTCCATATCAGAGAGCTATTCTACAGAAATACACATAAGCTGAAGACGTATCCGATGAACAGAAACATTATTTAGACAATAATATGAAGGACCTCATTACATGTCAGTTATAACCATAGTGTAGACTACATATAGATATTTTTTTAGCTTTTTTGTTCCATCGCGATCCGTCATTTCATTATGCGTTTCAAAGGAAAATGCAGTGTAGCATTACTTCAAATTAAGCCTTTGTAATATATGACCTTGAATATGGACAGTTAAAGGTACCGGAAGCGGTCCTTAGGAAAGAAATGGCTTGGTCATCATTACCAGTGAGAACATATATCATTATTTCTTTGCTGATGAACTTGAACATGATATCACTCTTTTGTACTTCTAATGATTAAAATGATATGGTAACAAGTACAAGATGCAGAATACATAATAACTGGCTTACATGATTATAATTAGATTTTGAATGTAGACCAATTTCAGAGGCATAGTTCTAGTTTAAAATTATCTTAATGTATCATCGTCGCAATAATAACTTGCAGAATCTAACATTGTAGTAAAATGGACAGTTAGGTGTTTTAAGATTTCTGTTAGTTACTGTAAACTACGTGTACTACATTTTGTGTTAACACTTTCGAACATACCTGTATTTTCCCTCGTCTGAATCATGTACCTCTGAGTATGGTATTTCTGTGATTGACTAAAAATATAAGAATCCATATAACATTGAAGTAACAGAAGAAAAATAAAAAATAAAGTCTTCAACATTATCTTCAGATATATGTATCGACTTACTTGTCAAATTTTCATTCTCAACAAATGATGACATGCTAAATATTACATAACAGATTATACAACCTGTCCTGAACACACTGTTAACGCAAGAACTAATATCACATTTAAATTCTTACTACTGTCTTCACAAAGTATGTCGTTTGAAAATAAATAAAATTTACGATCATGCAAAATATAATAGAATAAACTATAACTAAAAAAATGTACTAGATCGAATTACATGGCCTTCACAGTTTCTTTTTTTCCTCATACTGAAGTACTGAAATACAGTACTGCTAATACATACAACTATAGGTCTTCATAGATAGAATTACACGTCCGGATCCGGCCAAAAACCAAGAAAGTGCTGCTATTTTCAAATGGGGTTGTTCAGGTAAAATATTTTGTCTTGCTGTGATTCCATACATTGTTATAGCAAAAATATTGATGTTAGAATTTAATTTAGAGGTTCAAATTCATATTAGTAGATCTAGAATTTATGCTTTCTTCATTAAAATTATTAGTAAAATCGATTTTTGTACTTGTGTGCTAAAGTTCGGCTTTGCCCCCTGACGTCTTTTCTGCATAGACTCTTTTGAATAACAATGATTTCTTAGAAATACTGGATCGAATTCACCAACGTGATCTTCTTGGTCCCAAGTTACACGAATTTTGCCATCGTCTTTGAAAAAGAAAATCGCAACGTTTTACAATTCTGTAACGTTCTATATTCACACACACACACACACACACACACACACACACACACACACACACACACACACACACACACACACACACACACACACACATTACTAGATTATAGAATTTTTAAGGAGGAAAATTGATATAGATGCAACGGAACAAGTTAAATAAAATACATACAAATTTAAAATTTTATTATATTAGTTTCCGCTTTTTACAATTTAGTGGTCATTAACCATACCATATGACAATCTTATTTTAAAAATGTCCGTGATCCGAACCCTTTCAACCCTACGGGACATAATTACTGGTTATAAACGATACAAAGAACATACCACCCAGACATTTAGGGATAAAAGGGTTTAAGATATCATTATCATAATTTTGCTAAATAAGCGCATGCCCTTACAACAAACATTTAGCCCATACGTCGGAAGGAAAATTCTTATACCAAGGTGAATAATTTCAATTAAAGTTTACAAAATTACTAAGATATGTGTTTATCATATTATTCGCTTTTGTATAGTTTCAATTCTTTTACCTGTTCTGGTGACTTCTTTCATCGTCATATTAAGAGGAACTTCTTCCATTCTGACTCGTGGCATATTACTATGAGGGTCCCGACACTTGTCACATTTACAGTTAAAACGTAGCCACATACTGTGAAAACTAAAAAAAAATAAACATTTTAGGGCGGTATACGAGTAAAATGTATAATAAATGCTTTAACACACACACATACACACACACACACACACACACACACACACACACTATAATCTTGTATACAAAACGTTGGCTTAATATATATGGAATTTAGAAACACATGCATAGAGAAATGAACTCATATCGAAATTATATATACATATCATCATCACACACACACACACACACACACACACACACACACACACACACACACACACACACGGGATTAATTATTATTGGAAATGCATTTTAAGTATAAATGTTTTCTTAATTACTTGGATGCTTTCCCGTCATTCCAATCGACTGTTATTTTCCCCTTGTCTTGATTCAGTATCACAGTGTTAAACGCACTGTTTGTACTGTTAGTCTGCAATGATAACGGTTGCATAGATTAGATATTTGACCATATGTCATGTAAGGTCAATAAAAAGTTAAATCGACCGGATATTGTATTAGACATTTGACCGTTCAAGCAACATTTTAAATCAAACGTTGTATGACTGACACTTTGTCTGCTCTAAGGATAATGTTTAATATTATATATATATATATATATATATATATATATATATATATATATATATATATATATATATATATATATATATATATATATATATATATATATATATATATATGTGTGTGTGTGTGTGTGTGTTAAAAAGTGTAGATCAACAAAATTTTCTAGTAATGTTTGTATTCCGTTAGCGATTTCACCATCGTATGTCTTCAAACGGAAATAGTGAAAACGCTAACGGAATAAGACAAATATTAATAGATAATCGTATTGTTCTACACTTTTCAGAACACACATATGCGTGTATGTATGTGTGTGTGTGTTCGTGTGTGTTACCGAGATAGAATGATATCATATTTTTACCGTTGATGTGACGTGGCGTACATTCTTCGTTCTAAAATTGACTGTCTGCTGTAAATGTGCAATTACTGGAAGGTTTCCATCTATAACAAAATACATTTTTATCTCAGAACATCCAAGGCATTCAGCTTTCGTAAAGCCTATATCTCGAATTGCCAACTATTCCTAGGCATTCATATATATATATATATATATATATATATATATATATATATATATATATATATATATATATATATATATATATATTTGAATCTATATTTTAGAATTAATCAAATTTACCGCTATTACTGTAAGCTCATCTTGATTGGCGGAACAGCCATATAAGGACAATTGTGGGATATAATGAAAGATGATATATCAACAGTATCCTCTAAATTATGAAACATATTGCATTATGAAATAACGATTTGATTAGATATATTGTTTATGTTTTAGATATAGCCTAATCGTTAGTGCAGAAAGCTTATGGATTGTCAAAATGGCGTACTCACGGCTCTGATAGAAAATAGTTAAGATTTGTTGCAATGTACGTTAAGCTGTGACATCTCCATATATGTGAGAAATTAAACAAAAAACAATAAAACAGACGAAAAAATCAATGAGATAACTACATTAAGACAGTCTGTGAATTATGCTTCACTTCGTGAAAGAACTCAAATTCACATTTAAGTGCAAAATTGAGAATACTGATAAGCACCGTTTTTATATTAGTTTCATTACCCGACGTGTTTATTTTTCTGAAAATTGAACCGGTATTTTAGATGTTATTACTATAAATGACTGATCTACAATGTCTGTATATTGGATCAAATGTTTTTAGAACAACTTATTTATTCAATTATCTTTTCTTGATACTATAAGTATAATGCCTATTTCTAATACAATGACATAACTTGTATTTGAAATAAACGCCGTGCGATCTGTCGACGTAATTTAAGAAATCAGTTTATCCTGATATCACTTACTGACCAGTTGACCAGAATATGTGATATATATGTTTGTCAACTTTATCTAGGCCTCCAAATCAAAGTCAAAGTGGGTCGAGTAGTTAGAGCATCGCGTTTTGAACCATGATATCTCTCACTTCTGGTTAGCGCAGGTTCGAGTCCCGCTGGAACCTATAAGCTGACTTTTGTGAGAAAGATTGCCAGTTTATTTGCGGAAGGCCGGTGGACTCTTCCCGGATACATTGTAATTCTCTCCTCCACCGTTAAAATATGGCCGTCACAATATATCTGAAAATTGTTGAGTGTGGCGTAAAACAACATTCAAAATGCAAACTTCAAATTCAAGGTCAAAGTTTTTTTTTCAATTACGTGCACGTCAAAGCACTTTATCTAAAACGAGCTGTTTATTATGTAATATTGATATTTTCTATCTACTCTGCACTCGATTTATTGTTTGATAACTATTTGAAAAGGTCCAATGTACTTATAATTGTAAATATTGCAATTTATTAAGTGCACGGAGTTGACCTGTCTGTAGTGATGTTCTTAACATAGTTAACATATTGAATAATAATAAAAATAATCGCTGTCAAAATTGGGCCTTTCGAATTTTAATAATGATAATAACAATGAAAAAGTAAATTCTTACTTGTTTGTTTATAGAATATTCCCGATGCCTTTGCAAAGGAACGAGCGGATGCACCTTGACGGAGTATCGTGTATAATGGTCTTTTAAACATGATCCTTACTTTGTGACGTCTTTCTTCTAGACCTGCAGACAGAAAAAGTCCTAATTTTCCATAATATATGATCAATTCCTGAACCATCATGTTTGTTGAGAAACTGAAATGCTTTAATCGCATCACTGTATAGTTATGCTAAATGAAACTATTGACAAACAAAAGTGGGCCTCCCTGACCGAATGGATAAAGCATCGATCTTTAATCCACGAAGTTTCTCCCTTCTTTTCAGAGGATGTTTCGAGCCCCAATGAAACCAAAGCTGATTTCGTGGGAACGTTTTCCAGTTTACTTATGAAATACCGGTTCCTCTCCTTCACCATTAGAAACTGGCCGCCACCATGTACCGGAAATAATGTTGATTGTGTTGTAAAACTGCAATAAAACGATAAAACAAACAAAACGAACAAAAATAAATTATACTTACTAGTAACCCACTGCAGACTGATCTAGTTGTTCAACATACAGTCACAATCGTCTCGACATGTATTTGACCATCCTTTGCACTATACTTCTCCATCTGTTTACATAGTGTGATATGATGAGACATGAACATGCAATACCTTTGACCATTGATATTTTGACGGGACGGTAAAACGTATGCCTGTGACTCTGCAACTGACAATAAAAGAGAATGCACTTATTTCTGAATTGTACTCGATGTGTGGTATAGACTAACTTCCGCTGAATTGAGGACGCAAACTCAATATGTCTTTTAAAGTTTATTAAAGTTCTTCTCGTGTATAAGGTATCTTCTCTCGTACAATATACTCCCTGGTAAGTGTACGTGCGTCTTGACTAGCTGCGTGTATATATATATATATATATATATATATATATATATATATATATATATATATATATATATATATATATATATATATATGTAGGTAGAAAATCAGATTTACAGAAATAACAAGGTAACTACAAACTCACAATGTCCCGGCTGGGGTTCGAACTCTCGATCTACGGCACCAATAGCTTGGGTCTCATGTACAACGTCCTAACCACTTGGCCATCTACGCATTCATAGTGAATATTTCGATAGCGGTGAGTAGAATTCCGAATATTAGAACTCGGTCGAATACATTTAATCCTACTGTAAATGACAATGGATCGATTACGATGCATGTAGTGTAGAGAAATAGATAGATATATATATATATATATATAGCACACATATCATTACTGCAAATTTTGCTTTATGTATGATTTATTTACGCAGATAGTATCATTTCTGATCCAAAGACCATAGTAAATGATATTGTTGTAGTGATATTTGTGCTATATATATAAATACAGCTTGTACTAATAATAGTAACTTACTAAATATGTCTGTAGTTTCCATAGGCGTTTCTATGTATCAATGCATGGGACCAACCCTATTAACTCGAGATATCCGGAATCGAGATAACCAGAAATTTAAGTCAGTCAGGTACAGGTAACACAACATTATAGAAAAAAACATTAGTTATCTCGAAATTAACATTATCCATTCGAAGGATAAGTTAAAAGTATTAGTTTATTTACAAAGCAGCTGTTTTACATATGTTAGTTATTAGACCATCCATCTGTGAAGATGTTCCTCCGTGTATACGACACCAGTAACAAGGAAAGTCATGATACAATATACACCTTGTCTGGAAGATCAAATGAAACTCTAATAGTGGGAAGATAACGCATTTTGGCGATGGAACAAACAAATCCATTGTAAGAAGTAAATTGTACTAATTCAAATGTAGCCTTAACTGGGGTATAGATTAGACTTTAAAGCGATACTAGTATAAGCTATCACAATTATTATTTTTGTACCCTGACATATAGTAGAGAATATGATCAAATGTTTGTTCAAATACATTATCAAACACGTAAAGTTATTTGTTTTATGAGGATTTAAGTTTCCTCGTACCTTAAAAAATCCAGCTGTATTTCCGTATGCAATGACCTTTCAGATAAACTCTTTCGCCATATCAAATGTACTTCGTAATTTGGTCAGGGGATCTCGATCCTTTACGTGCTCGGACTATGTTAAAGTCGGCCGATTTTTATGTATTTGATGTTTACTTTTAAAATACATGATGTAATATTTTGGAAAGTACATGTATTATGTAAAATATATGCTTTTTAAAGCTATTTCAAATATCTAAAGAAAATGATGAATATATGAATAAATATATCAGGTCACTAAAAATCTGAAATTTATCCGATCTTTAATGTTACCCTGAATGCTGACATTGGCAAAATCAAAACAATATAACTGAAAAGTATGCTTACCTCATGTTTTACAGTCGTGCCGCCCTATCCGGTGGAGTTGGGCAGTTCATGATCATATGTGTCAAGGATGACAAAGCCGAGAATGCTATGGGACGGGTTAAAAATGGGTCGAGATCGATCACCCGATATACCCGGCACGTGGACAATTTCAGAAACGAATGTTTTGAAACGACGTAGACCAACTTTGCATGATTTAGGTATGAAATGATGATGTACGAAAAAAAAACCGCGAAGGGTAATAAGAATAGAATGTATATTAACTGCAAATAGCACGTGTTTATTTGACACTCGGTAATCTTCGTTTACCGAAAGTTAATTTGCAATGTTCCATGTAATGGCAGACAAACAATAACTGATATTACGGGTTATGTTTGGCAAAATTGTTGCAATTTTACACATGCATTTGTTATTCTAACCACCAGATGGTCTCTTTAGAATATATATGAGATAAAATATTACATAAAATGGACAGATACAATTTTTCACCAACGACAGCTCATAACGCTTTAACGGTCCCGATGATATGTATTACAACATTACAAAGTTTAATGTCCGATATATTTTAATACATCTACTGATTTTCACTTATATAAAAGTTAACTAATTAAACAAGCTTATTCCCTAAAATTCGCCGAAAATGACTTGTCAAAGGGCGCGTTAGTTGGGAAACTATTTCTCATGTAAACAGAGCGTTCTGTGGCAGCCAATCAGAACATTTCTAACACGATCATGAGAATGTCAACGAAATGAGCATGATTACGGCACCGACTGGTTTCACCGAGATGAAGTACAGGATTTATCAGACGCTCACAGTAGCGAAAACACACACACACACACACGCATGCACGCACACATGCACGTACGTGCAAGCAAGCAAACACACATATTTACCAACATACATGATAAAATTGCCTGAAGCTTCATCGTGTTATGTTTGTTTCGGTTTAATAAAACAGTCAAATCATACCATTGAGAAAATAAGTATGATTCTGGTTTCCCTGAACCAGACCAGAATATTGCTGTCCCCTGCAATGGTCTACATATATATGCTAATGTATTTATGTAGGTGTATGTTTCTGGTTTATTATCTGTTATTCAAAACGCATTTTCCACCTAACATGATAGGTTTCAAATATAATTAGGGTAATGACATTGATTTAAAATTTGGTCCATTGCGCATAAACAAGCGCATGGTCCATCAAATCACTGGAATGATGCAAAATAACCGAGATGATAAAGGGAATAATGCTCCAAACCACCACAAAAATGACATTGATATGATTGAAAACTTTAATTTATAGAAAGTGGCATACATCTAATAATCAAATTTGAAGAACGTGATAGCTGCATTAGTAAACATTTTTTTTCAGAATGTTTTTTTTATGCATAATGCATTAATCACAATTTTGATAGTACATTGAATGGATAATATTATATTCAAATACATGTATTGTAAAAGATTAATGAGTGGGCTCAATTCATGATTTCACATTAATAAATGTTAGCTTGCGAGTAAATTCGTCTGTTTCTTTAATTATAAACATATAATTAATATACTAGCATAGTACATACAAAAAATATGATATACATATAAAAGCTGTGCGATGGTTGATAAAATATCGTATTCGAAAACTTAAAGGAAGTATAAAAACACGTTATCCCTCTGTATTTAGTGATCCAGAAGTAGTGACTGAACTGGATAGATTACATGACCAATATGTACTGGTCCCAGCAGACAAAGCCTCAAATAATATAGTTTTTATTTGCAAGGCACATAACTATAATTGTTTATTAGAGCTAGGGTATAATACGAATTCTGGTAATCCTACATACACACGAAGCCCACTTTCAAAGGACTAGCTCCTTCAAAATCACGTGTCCGTATTATGCTCTTTTGATTTACCTTCAACCGATACTGATTTTGAGCTACCATATTTATATTGAATACCTAAACTTCATAAAAGCCCATATAAGCAGAGGTACATAGCAGGATCTAGCAAATGTTCTACCAAATCTTTATCTTTACTCCTTACCAAGATATTGACAGCCGTTAAGGAGAAACTTCAGCAATACTGTACAGTTGCTTATTCCAGAAGCGGTGTAAATAATATGTGGATACTTAAAAATTCTGAACAACTTTTAGAAAATTTAAAGGCACACAATTTTCTCAAATTCACAGTATCAAAACATACGACTTCATTTCTTTTTACACAACTATTCCACATAAAAAATAAAAAAAAGACCTTTTGGCATCATAGACAACTGTTTTTTCACTAAAGGCGGTACCCGAAAATTTAAGTATCTAGTGATTTGTTATCATGATACTTATTTTGTCAAACACCACTTTGATTTTACACATAAATACACTGAAGTTGATATTAAAAACTTGCTGGAATTTCTAATAGACAATATATTTATAATGTTGGGAGACGGTGTATTTCAACAAACTGTCGGCATTCCTATCGGAACTAATTGTGCCCCTTTATTGGCCGACCTGTTCCTTTATTCATACGAAGCAGACTTCATCTAGAAGAAAAAGCTAGCGGTGTCCTTTAATTTCACATTTAGATATATCGACAACGTTTTGTCAATTAATACTGACAATTTTCATACATATGTCAATGCGATATATCACAGCGAACTAGAAATTAAAGATACAACAGAATCAAGCACACACGCTTCATACTTAGACATATTACTTACTATAGACACAGACGGGAAATTAGCAACTAAGCTATACGACAATCGTGACGATTTCGGCTTTCCCATCGTAAATTTTCCACATTTAAGTAGTAATATCCCACAGTCACTCGCATATTGAGTTTATATTTCACAAATGATCCGATATGCCAGACGTGTTCAACATATGAACACTTCATATACAGATGTAAACTACTCACTGAAAAATTATTGACACAGGGATATCGAAAATCGCGTTTGATGTCAACGTTCCTCAAATTTTACGGTCGGTATAATAGTCTTGTTTGCGATTACTCTGTTTCACTGGGTTAAATGTTTCGTTGGCGGTTGTTGAGACGTCTGTACCAATTGTGACGAGGGTTCGTTCCTCGCGTATTTCATTTGCACTTGACTGTGGACTCAAGGTGAGTGTGACCGGTCGACCGGGGATGCTTACTCCTCCATGGCACCTGATCCCAACTCTTGGTTTCCAGAGGTTCGTGTTTGTCCATTTTTGCCGGATTTGTATCTATGTTCTGGACATCCTAAAGGTTTATACTTTGGTATCTGAGATGTTTTATACAAAATATTTGCTATAAATAGTCACTATCAGATAAGTCAGAGTTACCGTTCATTGCTGTGTTTTGTAAACTTTTTTACAAACAACAGTACGTTTGTCAACTCAAATTTTAAACAAGCACCTAACTGGTTTATGTTGTAAAGTTTTATCATATTACCCAGCGGCACTTTTATCTGAACAGGTTTAACTGTAAGCCGATCGTACTTACATTTGCTTTTGCCCAGCAGAGTTTAAACTTTCACATTGAATAAAGCTAGAACCCGTGTATCTTGAAAATGTAATATATGTCGAGAAAGAGTGCCTTGTTATTGGTTTTATTAAAGTTATCAACGTAAAACAGGCATATAGAGTAATCTTCGTTATTGTTCGCCATTCTACAAGCAGCTGCAGTATTTACGCAAGAGCTGGAATTTAAGCTTTAGACAAAAGACTGGTTTGAAACGCTTATTAAGTTTTATAATATTACCGATTAATTGTACCTCGCCGGATTGAACTGTAGCTAAAGCTTCAAGGTTATCTTTTTCCGGTAGAGTTTCAAATTTCACAAGGAAATAGCCAGGTCTCGTATATCGTGAATATGAGAAATATGTTGACAGTGTACCGTTTTTGTTATTGGAATACAGGAATTCAGCTGAAAGTATCTTTGACAGATGTACTTTTGCACATTTGTGCTGAAAGTCTTTCAAATAATAATTAATTTTCGTGACCATAAAGGATGCAATACTAATGACTTGTGGTTCATCTATAGATAGTTTGTGGGACACGTAGCATGGACAATACGCTGGCCCTATCGATGCTTCGAAACACGATCTGTTGTCTGGAATGTATTTAAACAGACTTATACCTCTATTTTGAGTATTTTTACCGACATCAATCCCGTTGTCTTCGATATTAGACAACAAAATATCCTTCAGTGTTTCATGAAGATCAAATGGCGTGGTAAGGCGTCGTGTATTGCGCGAAAGATTTGTAATGGCATTTGGATATATTTCGTTCAGATTTTCTGGGAAAACAATTGCCAGTAATGGCATAAAGTCCTCAATTCTTCCTGCAAACGTGTTTCTAATTTCCGTTGTTCTTATACCATGGTCACTAAAGAATACTAAAATAGATTTATCCAAAACTCCATTCTGCTTCATCCATTTGAAAAATTCCCGTATATCGTTGTCCGCATATTGAAGGAAAACCGAAAATTCGTGCCCAAGTTCACTTAACCAAGATAAAGAAAATTTGAGATTGTTCTTATATACTTGTGTAAATCGTTTTATATTGTTTATTGTTACCCGATGTTTAGGCAAATTTCTATCACAAAACGTGGAAGATCTTGTTTTTAATTTTATATTTTTATGCTCAAGGAATAATAGGTCGTGTACATCTAAAACAATTTTGTCTACAATTCTTGTAGCATAATAATATGGTCGAATATAGTGATCAAACGACAACTGTCCTTTAAAACCACTAAACACGTTAAATGGTGAATCATTGGGCCAGTCCTCTGAGTGATAAGTGACATATCCATTTTTACTGAAATATGTCCACACGAATTGATTATTATCCTTTAAACCATTGAATGATGGGAACTCTTTCGGAAATGGCAACTCTCCAGTGAATGCAGAAATCAAGTTGGGGAATGAACCCTCTGCTACTTTTGTATGACCCCGAAAAACATATGCCTTCAAGTCCTCTTTTAAGAAACGCATTGTACGGGGAAGGTTTCTTTCAGCACTCAGTCTTGATACCGAATCAAGTCCGAACATAATGACACTGAGCTGGTCCTTTGATTCTTGTTTTATGTTTTTACGTCGAAATACTCTTTTGTAATCTACGTTCTGAAGAACACGATCGTATATCATGTCGTCTTCGTCGTCATAGCATTTGACATAGATGATGTCAGCGGAAACATAAACAGGTGTGACCAATGTTTTAGTTGGCTTGAATATTACACTGGACAAATCTTTCCTTTCAATAATGTTGTATCTGCATCGTAAGTTTTTATATCCGAGAGCGGATATCTCGGATATATTCTGATGGACATATCCTGATGAATTTATATAAATAAAAGACGGTAATTCCGGACATTGTAACCGAGGGATGATTCGATGTAATTGCTTTGCAGACTCATGGAAGGGCTCAAATCTTGGAATAATGCACGGAAACTGTTCTATATTCTTAGGCATATCAGAAGTAAAGGTTGCATAGTTTACAAAATACAAATAAATAAGAAAAATAGTAGTCACAATTAAACACATCAGTCGTATTGGACTTCCGTACATTTTTCTCAGACATTTCCTCATTTTTGTAGTTTTCGTATTCCACTTTATGAAATGAACTTACAGCTGAAACGATAAAACATAAATTACAATGACATTTATTATCCAATTAATAGATAATGTTTAGTCGAAGGATGTCATCAAGTTGTAGAACACTTTGAAAATGACAAGTGAAACATATATTTGGCTTATCTTAACCTTAATAACAATTTTGCGGACCACAACAAGATCAGTGACAACAAGTCAGTTACTACAACATTAACGACGGCAACCTGGCTTAGTCGGTCGTGCACTTGACTCTTGATCGTGAGTTTGAGTCCAGCCGGCGGCAAGTTGGTTCCTGTCCTTTGGATGAGACAGTAAAAACCGAGGTCCCGTGTCACAGTAGGTGTCGGCACGTTAAAGAACTCTCACTGCTCAATGGCCGTAAGTGCCGAGCATAAACCAAAATTTTGAAGCCCTTCACCGGCAGTTGGCGACGTCTCCATATGAGTGAAATATTTTTTGAGTGGGACGTTAAACAAGAACAAACAAACAAACAAACGACGACAACAACGTTGGCTGTTATTGTTATTGTCATGATTATCATCATTAATATAACTAGGTAAATATGTAACTGCAGGCAACATTACTGCCAGTAAATTTCTAAAACAAATGGTTGGCAATGTAGATCATGCCGATTGCTATCTTTAAGGATCACATTTTCAGAAAGGTAAACATTTGAACAAAAACGCTGATATAATTCCTTATACAATTCCAATTTACACAAGTTATTGTTGAAAGACTACTATTCAGTTTCACTTCAATTAGCCTTTGAGGACCCCCGATTGTTTCTCTCTTGCATTTCAATATTTATTTCAGGTTTAATAATTTATTATTTGGCCTTGTCTCAAACCAATTTCTCTTTAGAAAATCTGTTTGAAATAGGAGCTCAACTGCTGAAATCTAAACGACAGAAACGATCGTCTTGAGCATTGAGCATTATAACTTTGGTGTTGTTTACATTATTTAGCCCTTACTTAGTATCACAGGAATATAAACTGTGTTTTCGTTTTTAACTACTGCGTTTGATGTACAATCACAAATAAGAGATATACACAGGCATGGAACTTCCTATATTATATATTTTGTGACAATAAGGTCAGGTTCAGCGTCTTATGTATATACAAATAGTATACATTGGGATTTAATGACTTTTAAGCCTGTGTATATCTCTTTTTTTGTTACAGTACATTAATCTAAGTACTAAAAAGGGAAATGCTCTTTAATGTATAAATGTATTATAAGACTAGTTTTAAAATGGTTATCATTTTCTATTTATTTCCCCATTGTTATCTGTCACTCTATCACATATGACAGTTAAATTCTTATATATATATATATATATATATATATATATATATATATATATATATATATATATATATATATATATATATATATATATATATATATACAAACATTAAAGACACTCTAAATTCAGAATTTTTCGGCCACTCGGCCTTTATCAAGTGAAAGACGACAATATCTGTAAAAGGTACATGGTACCAAAGCTATATTAGTCGTATTTTTTGTACTTAATAAACATTGGAAAACATTTGGAATGAAGCTGTTATTCATCATGCCGTGATGCCATGTACCTTTTACAGATATTGCCGTCTTCCATTTGATAAAGGCCAAGGGGCGAAAATTTGTGAATTTAGAGTGTGTTTACTGTTTTTGTTTGAAAAACGATACTTCCCATTGGATTTCTAATTTTAATCTGAAATAAACCGATTTGCAATATGGAAATGCGTATATTGTTACAGACGTAACGTTATCGTGAAGTCATGATAAAGGGACCAAGAACATCAATAGTTAAAAGTCACATAAGCATTGCTGAATGATGTAATATGTTTCTTTTAAGTTTTTAATTTTCATAACCTGAATCTGAGCAATTTACTCTTCACTTATTCTAGAGATCAGAATACATTCACGGATCCAGAGGGTTTACAGGGGTTGAACCCTTTTGAATTTATTTGGTTATATTTTTATATAAACAGTGAAAAGGGAATTAAATCAATTACATGCCCCAGAAAAATTTTGTGTCTGGATACTAGAGAATGGTCTCTCCGTGCTTATAAAATTAAAAACGAAAATCCGGAACGCCCCTTATGATTATATTTTAAGACTGGAACCCTCTAGAATTCGACCTCTGTCCGTTGCTGATTTTCCTTTAATGTTTTTTCCAATCAATCAATTTTCATATTTTAGAAAGGATAAAAATATCCTAATTCATCGCCGGTAAGCTACAAAATGAACCATCAAGACTTGTTGAATTAAAATAAAAACCTGGAATACATGCACCGACCCCAAGTATTTACCTCTTGTAAAATTCAAAATGTACCGGACGAGCATAATCGCAAACCCCATAGCATTCATCATATATCAGATGATTTTTGCCTTCATTTTAGGAGTTTTAAAATCACTCTATCGATGTAATACTTTTGAATGATAAACGAGTTATAATTGGAATCTTTCAAAATGTCCTCCCAGAGCTTCTACGATTAAGATATCCGGGAGGACCAGCGACCTCTTCGGCATTTGCCTCTTTTGAGACCTATACTTGCTGAAACATTAACACCATTTTAAAGTTTGATAGGGATAATCAATGTGATATCTGAACCCGTTGGTATTTTGCAATAAAACAATGATATTTTTGCTAAATTTGTCCGCTGGACGCGGATTAAAACAACATCTAATTATCATAATGCATTTGGTCAAAACCCCGTTTGATGAATGAAATGACGTTCATCTATGACAATGAACTTTTCGTCGAAAGTAATTAGTTACATCTCTGATAGGTATATATTTGTATTTAAAAATAGACAACAGTTAAAGTATAAATAAAACCATTATTGTTCATCCCATCCTTCCTAAAACTAAAGCCAAATAATCAAAATACATGTATTGAATCACTGTCATCCGTACCTCGTGACCCGTGGTAAGCCCGACAATATTCTTTGTAAAAGTACTTCTACAAAACTGAATATGAACAAACCTAATGGATAAAAAAATATAAAAGTTCACACATGCTACTGAAAGCAATACATACAGAAAAATTGAGACTATATAATTGCATCACACCTATTTCATAGGATGCGCATTTTACGGACCTCACGAGAAATAATAACTATTCACATAGAATTGATGAAATATTCAGTGCTGTAAAAAAATCCTTCTTCGACACTTGTTTTTGTTGGTTTTTTAAATTCATTTTCCAAATTTCTATTTACTAATACTAACCATGTTTCTGATATTTCTTTACCCTGTGTATATTGGTATACCCCTACTGATATTAGCAACAAGCACAACAATAGCATAAATAAACAACTCATGATGCCTTAATGTTAACTTTCGCTGTCCTAAAAAAACATATTTTCAAACTAACTTTTTATACACATTTTCTATAACTTTTAGAAATAAATGTATATGTAGATGAGTCGTTTTATTCTCTGTTTCCCCGAGGGTATACATAAACCTAGTACCTGGTATTTCGGTACCAGTTGTTCATCTTATACTAAAGGAATATTTGGCACAGTTAACACCATATAAATTCGAAAATTTTCTAAAGCTAAGATAGTCATTTTTTTTTACAGTGGTTACTCTTAGACGGATTTCGGCTATAATTTTAGATATATTATTTGGTCCTGTATAACACCACTTTATCTTTAGAAAAAAAAACACATACTTTTACAAATTGGAGCTCAACTGATGAAGTCTAATTGACAGAAACGATATCGTCTTGAGCATTATAACTTTGGTATTATGTTTATAATATTTCTTTATACAGAAACACGATTAATCGTACAACAAAATCAACATTAGAATAACATCTTACAGAAAGCACCATTTAAAATATAAACAAAAAACCCTCAAAACTTAAGATAGTCATCTTTTTATTGGTTTTGGCAATACATTTAGGTTTATTGTTTGGCCTTGTATGATACCAAATCCAGTTTTTGACTCTACATCTACTTTAGATTATAGCTCAACCGATGAAGTCTAATTGACACAAAACGATCATCTTGATAATTTCTGTTGAAATGTTTTGCAAAATCACAATTTTGGTATTATGTTTTATCTAGTTCACACGATGCATCCATTAGTATGAATACGAAATACATGGTAAATCTTATAATAGACAAGGTTATTATTGTATTGTAGATTTAGCCATAGACCAGTATATTAGATTGGCCTTCGTTTCCATATATGGCTCAAAATCAGTTTCGCCAGATTTGTATAAACATGAAAAAAACATGGAATAAGCAACGATGAGGAATGAATGTTTCGTGTAATTTACCCCCGCGTATCAGACCCACTGTTGTGCTAAGAATTATCGTTTCATACAGATCTGCTCACTGTAAGTTATGACATCGCGTATGTTTTGCATTAAAAAAAACCGCGAATTTAACAACACGCGGAATACCCACGTATACAGTAATGGTGATTTAGTATGAGTATCGAAAAAGACACCGCGGAAAGTAATGATCTATTAGATCTGTTAAAAAAATTACACCCAAATGTTCAAAGTTATACTTGAGAACAGAAACCCCAAATGAACAATTTAAATGTTTTGAAACAATGATTCCTGATGTTAAATACGATATATATTAGCTAGCTATCGGTCTGATCATTTCATTATCACAATAACTATGAAAGTAAGCATATCGAAATTTGATGAACATTTAACAACCTCATTTTACATGACCAAAAGGGCACCTCCGTGGGCGAGTGGTTAGAGCATTGTGCTTTGAAGAAAAAAAAATGGATAATAAACCAGTTGTCTTAATACAATGAATGAAAGAAAAGAAAATTAATTTTAAATGAATTAATATGTAGCAAACGAAATAAAAAATCACAAATCAAAATTAATATTGATAAAAAAAATTTCACGAGACAACATACATATCAGATTAAAATTGGACAGACTCTGACTTCTGAAAATCCAGAAGCGGGATCAGGTGCCATGGAGTAGTAAGCATCCCCTGTTGACCGATCACACCCGCCCCGAGTCCACAATTACATTGAAATAAAAAAGGGATATATCTCGTCATAATCGGTAACGAAGGTCGGTAGCTCGCTCGACTCTTGATCGTGAGGTCGTGAGTCCGAGTCCAGCCGGCGGCAGGTTGGTTTCCTGTCCTTCCGATGAGACAGTAAAAACCGAGATCACGTGTCACAATAGGTGCCGGCACGTTAAAGAAGCCTCTATGGTCAATGGCCGTAAGTGCCGAGCATAGGTCATAATTTGAAACCCTTCACGGGCAATTGGTGACGTCTTCATATGAGTGAAATATTTGTTGAGTGGGACGTTAAACAACAATAAAAAAAAAAAAAAAAACATCGGTAAAGACGATTCCACAAATACCATTGAACAATTTAACATTTCACCCAGTGCAGACACTAATTTAAAACAAGTTCATTATAACGACCCAACAATAAAATAATATATTATAAATATTGACATATGATGAGTTCCATGTAAAGTAAAAATGAAGAATCGAAACTTCAAGTCCATTATAACATGTCAAATTTGATATATAAATGTTCTCAACATGAGAAACAATTGCGAATCCCAGACGGACTGGAACCAGGTGTTCGAATGAAGTCAGCGAACCTTGTTAGTATGCCACAAGTCAATTGTCTTTTTCAATTTTAATGATAAATAAATTATTAGATTTAAAAATCGGAAGCATACACATAATCAGTGATCGATTAAATAGTCAGTTATCTGTGAGTTTTGTAACTTCATATATTTATAGTTTTTTTTACACAAGTTGAATATTCATGTTTGATTTTTCAAAGTAAAATATTTTAGATCTAATTGTAATTTGTAAAAGATACAGAGATGAAGAATAATAATTAATGAAAATGGATGAAAAACAGATAATCTAATATTTATGATACATTATTTTGTAGGGGTTTATATTTTAAAACTTTCTGATTATACAATTGTAACAAATATAAATAAAGAAACCAACCTGTATCAGTTATAATGTATCATCTTAAGTTTCATCATAACGTATACCTTTAGTTAATTAGTAACAAAATGGTTTTAAACTTACCTGTCTCTAACCCTTTTGAAGTTACGTTGTACCTGTAGTTCATCAGTTGTGTGCGATTTACCTTTCTCTACCCTTGAGTTCTTAGAGTTACCTATAGTTCATTAATTACAAAGTGGTAATTGTATGGGACATACCATATACCAGTTTCATACCCTCGTAGAATTACCTGTAGTTCATCAGTAACAAAGTAGGTTGAGACTTACCTGTCTCTACCTTTCTTTGAGTTACCTGTAGTTCTTTGATTACAAAGTGGCAGTCGACATTCTTGTACATGAGATAAACTGATCTCGGTTTTTATCAGTACTGAAAAATTGTATCATGAACTTCTGATTTAGAACACTTTGTATCCTTACACACATCGTCTGCATGTTTGGCAAATATGGAGGGTCAAGGAGATTTTCGTTTTGATACTTTACATAGTTAAAATTGATATCAATTACAAAAAATCTTACCAAATATGTTTGAAAGGAAATAAATATGTGTGTATAATGCAGGTGTTTATTTGCGGACATACGAGTCTCTTAACCTCTTAGATTTACCTGTATCTATTAGATACAAACTAAGTGGTTTCGAGCATATCTCAAGCCTCTAACCCTTTTAGAGATATCTGTAAATTAAAAGTGACGAGTGAAGTGCAACATATGTCATTATGTGTCTCTGTTTCTCATAAATTTACCTGTTGTTTATTAATTAGGCCTACAAAGTGATTGTGGACAGGCTTTTTTTCTGTCAAATTTGGGAACATTCCTTTGACAACACAATTGGGAATTTTACATGTACATGTATATGTACATGCAAATGAATCTCTTTTATTCAATGCATTTCCCCCAGAAATAATATATATTTCATATGGTTACAGTCTGTAAACCAAATTGGGAATTTTGTTATCAAACTGAGAAAACACAGATGTATTCTACATTTTGAATGGGGCCGAATTGCGACCCCGTGGAAACTATAATATTACCATTCTTTATCTCTCTTAAATTTACCAGATTTTTATTACCTAGACTTACAAAGTTGAGTCTGACATACCTGTGTCCAACCCTGTTAGAGTCACTTGTCGTTTATTAGTAACAAACTGTTGTAAGGTGTACTTCAAATGTCTAACTCTATTTTCATTATCAATAGCTCTAAATTGGTGTGTGACATTGTCTCTAACCATATTCCCTTTAAGAGTTTGCTGTACTTGATTATTTAACAATACTGTTAAACAGGACAAACTTGTTGGTCTCTAAAGCAGCCCACTGCAAAGCTGAATTAGGCCGAATTTAGTTACATGTTTTGGAAAAATCAGGATTTTATTTTCCAAAACAAGTAACTTAAAAAATCGGGATAACATTTCGGCCTTCAAGTTGAGTGTAGTTAACTATACAGGAGGTGGATACAATTAAAACAGGCTAAGAGTAAAGAATCTACCAAGCCTGTGACAATTCTTAAAGATAAAAGTTTAAGCTGATAACCAAGTAAGAGAAGTTGATTATCAAAATTTTAGTTTATCCTTTTAGTCACATTTCTTTTAAAGTTTAGTTTGTTATATCACTGTTGAATGAATTTCAATTTATTCAGTTCTTTTCATTTTTATATACAACTGCTGCGCTCTCCTATGGGCTTCGTTCATATAAATATTTATATAGCTCACTTGGAAACATACATTCAACATAGATTATCATGAATAATTCGAGGGTTAAATGTGATATATGTACAAATTTTACAATTTTACTTTTATTAAAATTAAATTGCGTTACAAGCTTTTAAAGTATGCATATTCAAAACTCAAAGTCCATTAAATCCGACGAGATAGAACTTACAACGGTCGCAACAAGAATATTCATACACGTAAGTTGTAGAATGTTTTGTTTGAATCTTGCGTTACGCCACACTCAACAACTTTTTCAGGCGTATGGCGGCCAGTTTTTTTTTTTTGTTAATGGTGGAGGTGAGAACCCGGTACACCGTGACCGTGCCCGGGAAGAGATAATCCGTCTTCCTCAAGTAAACTTGCAGACTTTTTCACAAAATCAACTTAAGTTCCGGTCAGACTCGACCTGCACTGACTGGAGATGATAAAAGTCATGGTTCACAGCACACTTTTCTAACCACTGAGTTTTAGAAGATGAACGCAACTTCTGAATTATTTACATGGCTTGAATGAGGATGATTAATTTTGTAAAAAAAAATGAAATTCATTTCAGTCGTCTCCGAGTTAGAAATGACACACTTTTCAATCTAGAAAAAGGGCTAATATTTACATGCATGACAATTAATACAACAAAACAGCGAAACTACCTATAGAAATGTACAAAATACTATATTTACATACCGACTGAAATTCCTTTCATTGCAAGTATATAGAGCGATATATTGTTTATTGTGTATTTGCAGTCGCGTGCCCCGAGTATTAACCGCTTTACTTTTCAGCGTAAGAATACATGAACGAATCAATAAAGAATAGAATATCACGTCTATTTCTTATATATTTAATCTTAAAAGCCATACATTGGGCCTACCACAAAACAAATAAAAAACACAGAAATACATCGGAAACACGAGATTACATCTGTAGCACACTGGCCCATATCGCGATATATCTAGGTCATGTTATGACCAGAACCCACAGACCACAGCCTGGCACAGAAATGAAAGTTCGATTTTAGTTACAACAGAAAAAAAAGAGAGTTAGGCCTAGTACAACTTTGTCAAGCATCTCTGATAAACAGGTCGATTTGTTTGCCTTCACCGGATATTCCTATCAGAAACAATTCGTCACTCGCATCGTGTGAAATCAGGCCATGTGAAATACTTACGTAATTAACGTACCAATCAGTCATCATGGTTCCTAGCTGATTGGTAAAACAATGTCAAATAAAGTGGCTACTTTCAGTTGTCATGAATGAATATTAGCTGTCTCCCTTTTCGAAAGTCACACTCAAACTTTCTGTGGTATATCCCATTAGTAATACATCAACAATCAAACGCAAATTCGTTGTAAATATACTATACAGCGGTCATTTGTATTTTCAATTCATTATTTTCTTCTGACACATTCAACCTTACGGTCACCAAGCAGACGGATATTCTAAAATAACTTCAAAACAAATCTCACACTTATTAATTTTTTTTCCATACAACTAGTTTCTTTCAAAATGATATGAAAATAAGAAAATAAACCTTAATTCCATTTAGTATATCCGGACAGACATGGGGAACTACTTCTCGTCTCGCACAGCTGTTTAGCTGTTACGTCATGTGAAAAACTCCCACCAAAAAACCAATTACATAGAATGAATTTCGTAACCAGGTGACTACAGATTCATAGAAAATGGTAATATATATAAATATAAGCATTGTTTTTTTTTATTTTTTTAATGCTTCCAAAAAAAAAAAAAAATAAATAAAAATAAAAAAAGAAAAACAATCCTTAATTATTCTGAGCAGTGAAACTCAGATGTTCTAAAGTTTCATTAAGAGAGATATAACACGCCAATAACACCTACTTTAACGAGAAAATGATCATATTCACCAGGTTGCATGTCCATATTCCTGTACAAAGTTAACTGTCTAGTTCATTGAATTATAATTTACACAGGAATGCTAGTAAATTTGTTATGTGTTAATCAAAATGCTGAGCAGTGATATACATTTCATTATAAGTAAATTGGCAATCTTAACATTGAAATGCCGATTACTTCAAACTTAAAGAGAATTTATCCATCTTGAAAGTCATACTTCTTTTATATCTATATCTATCTTACTTTCGTGAATTTCGAGGTTCGAAGACGAAAATTTGAAATTGACGGACGGATAATGAACAAAGAACGGCATGTGATGGACAATATACATGCACCTCCGTATAAGCACCTGCGTTTTAAAGGCATACAAGCATCAGCATGGATTTCTTTTAAGTTTCAAATATTCGATGTTTTATATAAATTATATGTTTAAAAATATTGCAGGTTGTAAAAATACTTCTGATAATGTAATTTGTGAACAAAACTCAATCCAAATAACAGGCAGGTAAATATTGGATCCTTTCATTACTGGACGGGATATCAATCGTCGGCGTATTTCATTCATTCTAGTTAACAAAAGCAAGGTATGTTAAACATTTCTACAGAAATATATCTTTTTTTAGTATTTTAATCAGTTTAAGTCTACTGGATATATGTTCTATCCAAATGACAGCCTCTATGCCTTTAAACAAAATGTTAGTTTCTTTGATTGTTGTTTTACATCCCTTTAAGAATTTTTCAATTGTATTGAGATGTAACCTGTTTTAAGTGAAATGCTTCAAATTTTGGCCTGTGCTATGGACTGACGCCATTGCAGTGAGGTTTTATTTACGTGCCACGCCTTCCACGACACATGACCTCGGTTTTCAGTCTTATCCAAAAGACTCGTGATTTTTACTCCGTATGCCGAGCGCTTGGAGAAGGAACAGTCTCTGCTATTTTTAAAGTCTTTGGTATGACCCAGTCCAGGAATCGAACGCTCTACCATTTGACCACCCCACGCGGTCTTAAACAAAATAAATATTCACATAAAACATTACTTTTATTTCAGACATCAGTAATAGCTCAATCTCATTCCGTTTCCTAATTATATTATAAAAGATGCCATATTTCGCTGGTGTTTTATTCTAATGTAAAAGGTTGGAATTAAGTGTGTTACACAATACTGATATAAATCGACAGGCTTACCTTACTTATTCGCTGTAGTATGTGACTAGCTATACGACAGGAGATGAAATATAATAACACACACTTCAGAAGTTCAGATGAATGCACCCGTCTTGCTTGGCTTCTAAATCATCTCTGGCTTTCGTGGGTCATAATGTATTCCTGTATTGATGCCTGTGCAATACACACAGAATAAAAAAAGAACGACCCATATATGCAGACACTACGCATAGATAAATCTGATAAAAGCATGCGTTTTACTGATCACAATTTACAAAACACTATGGTTATGAAACTATTTAAAATGTTAATTGACTTGTTCGGAATAAACCTCTATCAGATCTTAGTATTAAAATCAACGAAAATGTCAGCGACTTCGTTCTTGAAAGAAAAACCACGAAAACATAAACCCGCAAATTTAAATGATGTTAATATATTGCTTTTCATGGATGAAAATTTTAATATCTTCACCGAATGAAATTAGACGATCAAGTTTTTTCACTTGATAAAGGCCAAGTGGCCGAAAAATTGTGAAATCTGAGTGTTTTTCGCATACTGATACTTCCCTTTGGAGGACATTAAATTTTATTCCAATGAAATTATATTTTCAAATATTCCAACTAATAACACCATTTAAAATCTAAATTCCTCAAAAGCTAATACAGTCATCTTTTTACAGTGGTACTTAGACAAATTTGGCTATGCATTAGGATTTAGTATTTGACCTTGTATTATACCACTTTCTATACCACAATCTATTAAAATTTGAAGCTCAACTTATGAAGTCTAATTAACAGAAACGATCGTCTTGAGCATTATAAATTTGGTATTTTCATGATTATGCTTATAATACAGGTGACTCTCGTTGGCTCGAAGGTTGAAACCTCGAATTTTCGTACAGGTTCCATTATATTTCACTCTCGAAACCTCGAGAGCCGGTCTGGCTCAATCGGTAGCGCGCTCGACTCTTGATCGTGAGGTCGTGAGTTCGAGTCCAGCCGATTGCAGGTTGGTTTCCTATCCTTAGGACTGAGACAGTAAATACCGAGGTTCCGTGTCACAGTAGGTGTCAGCACGTTAAAGAACCCTCACTGCTCAATGGCCGTAAGTGCCGAGCATAGCCCAAAAATTTGAAGCCCTTCACCGGCATTTGGTGATGTCTCCATATGAGTGAAATATTCCTGAGTGCGACGTTAAACAACAACAATCAAACAAACAATCGAAACATTTATGTTCGAGTAATTACTGGTGAATTAATTAAAAGTCATTGCCGTAAGCCAGAACGACATCGGGATCCTTACCTTGATTGGCTGGATTGTTAATTAATTAAGAGCTATCTAAACAGAAGAACTATGTAAAGATGCGTCCTAGACTACGATGTCGAGTACGAGTGTCACAGTCAAGTGAAGTCAAGTGGCCGTTTAGTCTTTAGATCAAGCAGTACTGAAGCAGTAGTGAATGGCACTGCAACATACCTTATACGTCGACGACAATTTTTATCCAAATCGGATACATAATAAAGATAACGTATTTACACGTTTTTTATTTTTGAAACTTAGGTACGGGGATTGTTTATGACAAAATTCATAAGAATTACGGAAACAAAATCCCTCATTTTGTGTAGAGCCTATATCGGTCGAAATGTCCATTTCCGAAACTCTCGAAACCTCGAACTCCTGAAACCTCGAAGTTTTTCGGTGGTCCCGTGGACTTCGAGGTATCGAGAGTCACCTGTATTTATAACCACTGGGTCGTTGCCACTGCTGGTGGACCGTTTCAGTCCCCGAGGGTGTAAATAAACCTAGTACCTGGTATTTCGGTACCAGCTGATAATCTTATACTAAAGTAATATTTCGCACTACTAACACCATTTAAATTCTGAACTCCTCCAAAGCTAAGATAGTCACCCTTTTTACAGCGATTACTCTTAGACAGATTTGGCTATTTCTTTTATTTATTTATTTTTATTTTGCCTTGTATTTAACTACTTTCCGTTAGAAAATATATTTAAATTTGGAGCTCAACTGATCGACAGGGGTGGATTCAGGATTTTTGTAAAGAGGGGGGGTGTTGAGTATTAATTTCTACAAATATAGCAGACATTTAGGTATAGTACGTACAGTAATGCACCAAACTGTGCATGCGATCTGGACCCAAAGTCACCAAATTTACTCAGTACTTAAGCTCAACTGACTTTTCTTGATTTTATGGCAAAACCAAAATTTATTTTGTAAGTGGACATGTTTATATATTGATGATTTAGATAATTGTAAATAATGGCGAAAGTTTTTGCTCAGTTGAAGAAAACTTCCGAAATTTAAAAAAATAGTTTGAATACGTACTTAAATTTTGAGTACGTACTCAATATATTTATTCAGTTTTTACAGGAAAATAATAAGTTTGATGCAAAAATTTATATGTGACTGATGTAAAATTGTAACATTTTTTTATTCACTTAAATTCGAAGTTTTATGAGTGACTATCTGCTCAAAATAAAAAAAAAAAATAAGTTGAGCTTGAGTAAATTTGGTGACTTCGGGCCCAGTTTTCATTGTTTTCATATGCCTTTTGATTATGCAATAAAAATTTACAACAGTGGGGAATCTAGAAATTTTTTTAAAGTGAGTGTTTTTTAGGCTGGCTACATAAAATTATACTTATTGTGATGCAATGCATACGTCATCAAAAGCCGACTAAGGATTTAAAGTTTGAGTGTGTGTATATTTTAAAGTTATTCGCCGAGTGGAAAGATGCGCAAACATTTTAGGAAATTTGTTTTTAATTTTTCGACCTTTTATAAAAAAATTAAAGGTTTCATACCTATTGTATGGACTTTTGGGGCACGCTCTTCCTGCTCACTGCACATAATTTTAAGTGTTTAATTATTTGTGAGGCAATATTTCATGAAGGGGGTCGTGTTTTATGCATGAAAAACCCAATAATTTTTTTAATTTAGAAGCCCGCAGAAGCATTTTTTTTCTGCGTCAAGACGCGAAAATACGCTTAGTAATCCGCTAGTAAATCACATTGATTACCCTTCTCAAAAGAAGTTTGGATCAAAATTTTCACAAGGGGATATCGTATACATTTTGATGTATAATTTATTTTATGTGGAAAGTCCTATTCTGCAACTGGATCTACCCCTGGACCAATCTGGCTGAAAACTACAAACTTGGTAAAGGACCTTAAGCCTTTGCTTCCTGTAAAGTTTCATCAAAATCCCTTCAGTGGTTTAAGAAAAAAATATGAAACGTTGACCTACGGACGACGGACGGTTAGTGATCAAAATAGCTCACTTGAGTCTTCGGCTCAGGTGAGCTAAAAAAGCCAAAAAACATCTCAAGACGGTCGTTTCTGTCAATAAGACTTCATCAGTTGAGCTCGAATTAAATGTAAATTTATGATTCCGACAGAAAATGTTGTATCATATAAGGCCAAATAATATACCTATATGTATTGCCAAATCCGTCTAAGGGAACAAAATGAATCTTTTTCATACACATACAGCACTTTACTGTATGAGTATTGCCGTGCAATAGTATGACAATGCATATGTATGTGCGTGGTGTTATAGTAAAATCAATATGACTTAGTGAGTTGGCGTCTTCTGAACCCTTTTATGACCTGGACGAGTTAAAAACTTTAGGTAATAAAGCATAGCATAATTTCACTGACTAGAGTAATCGTTTATACTTGTCAACATACGGAAGATGGTATCCAGTGAAGAACAAAACATGTTTCATGCAACTTTTCATAACCGAAAAATTAGTAGATTATCCGTATGATAATCAAAGAGTTACTCCGACCCGCCGTAATATTGAATCAGAAAATACCAGTGGATTTGTTCTACTCAATCTCTGAATTTCCACTGTGAGGAGACACCAGGTTGGGAATGATCCTTCACCATTTTTGTAAAATTCCGAAAACAATCTGGCTGAAAACTACAAACTTGGTAAAGGACCTTAAACCTTTACTTCCTGTAAAGTTTCGTCAAAATTCTTTCAGTGGTTTCAGAGAAGAAAATATGAAAAGTTGACCTACGGACGACGGACGGGGAGTGACCACAATATCTCACTTTAGTCTTCGGCTCAGGTGAGCTAAAAAGTCAAAAACATCTCAAGACGGTCGTATCTGTCAATAAGACTTCATCAGTTGAGCTCGAATTTAATGTAAATTTATGATTCCGATAGAAAATGTTGCATCATATAAGGCCAAATAATATACCTATATGTATTGCCAAATCCGTCTATGTATGTACGTGGTGTAATTGTAAAATCAATATGACCTAGTGAGGTGGCGTCTTCTGTACCCTTTCATCACCTGGACGAGTTAAAATCGCAATGAAGACCAAAACATTTGAGTTCAGGACTTCTTTTAAGAAACGTATTATATGCGGAAGCCTTCTTTCAGAACTTAGTCTTCATATCGAATCAAGCTAGAATTGAGTTGGTATTTGGATTCCTTTTTATGTTTCTATTATGAAATACTCTGTTGTTATCTATGTTCTGAAAAGCATGGTCGTATATCATGTCGCTTTGTCGTCATAACATTTAACATAGATGACGTCAGAGGAAACAGGTGCGGCAAATATTTCAGCTAGTTGGAATATCACGCTTGAATCATCTTTCCTTTCAATAAACTGGTATCTACATCGTAATTTTTATATCCGAGATATATATTTCAGATATATTGTGATGGACATATCTTGATGATATTGACATTTAGATATATCGACGATGTTTTGTCAATTAATAATGATAATTTTCATACATATGTCATTGTGATATATCCCAGCGAACTAGAAATTAAAGATACAACAGAGTCAAGCACACACGCTTTATACTTAGACATTTTACTTCATTTAAACACAGACGGGAAATTAGCAACTAAGCTATACGACAAACGCGACAATGTCGGCTTTCCCATCGTAAATTTTCCACATTTAAGTAGTAATATCCCTCTGTCACCCACATATGGAGTTTATATTTCACGATATGCTAGGGCGTGTACAGCATATGAAGATTTCATATAAAGAGGTAAACTACTCACTGACAAATTATTGACACATGGACCGCGAAAACCGCGTTTAATGTCAACGTTCCGCAAATTTTACGGTCGGTATAATAGTCTTGTTTGCGACTACTCTGTTTCACTAAGTAAAATGTTGAGTTTGCCTTTTTCGTTAGCGGTTGTTGAGACATCTGTACCAATTGTGACGAGGATACACTCCTCACGTATTTCATTGGACTTGACTTTGGACTCACGGCAGGTGTGACCGGTCGACAGGGGATGCTTACTCCTCCATGGCACCTGATCCCACCTCTTTGTTTCCAGAGGTCCGTGTTTGTCCATTTTTACCGGAGTTGTATCTATGTCATGTAAATTCTATTTATTTATACTTTGGTATCTGAGATTTTTTTATATATTAAAGAAATAAATGACGGTGATTCAGGATATTGTAACCGAGAACATTATAAGTAAAGGGCGCATGGTTTACAAAATACAAATAAATAAGAAACAGAGTAGTAACAATTAAACCCATCAGTCATGTTCGCCTTCTGCATGTTGTTCTTAGATATTTTTTCATTATAACTTGCAGTTTTCACTTTATCAAAATTAAATACCTTCATCTGAAATTACAAAACAAAAACTTATATATGATATAAAACATCATGAAAATCTTTTTTGTCTATTATCATTAATGCAATTTCAATTATTATCATTTTATAGCTAGGTAAAATTGTAATTGCCAACAACTGCCAAACACCCCCCGCGAAATTGTTTGTGGACGACATCCTTGATTTATTTAATGACCCAATTCGTAGAACCCCAGTGGGGGTTCCGGGGTGATAAGAATAGGCCCCCGCTTCCCTGCGTGTTGTAAGAGGCGACTAAGTGGGAGACTTGCTGGCCGTGGAATTATACCCGTGTCGTGGGGGAATGAGGAGTGATGACCCTCTGAAGCAACACTCCACTTCTGCTAGACTGGAGGTTGGATTGGGCCCGATCCAATCAATCGGCTGGTCACGTCATGCCCTGGTCCGTTTTTACGTTAATTAACATATTTTCAGTCATGAGATTTGTTTATAGATTGGCGGAATTTATAAATATAAAAGTTAGTTACGACGTATTATATTTTGTCCAGAAGGCGGTGGCTGTAGGGTCAATTAGGTGTAATTGAGGAGTATTTGCATGCCGTGGACTGATCATATTGTTTGTCGTTTGATAACCGATAAATTGTTATGACCATCTAATGCATTGCCTTTCTTTATATCTGAGTATACTTTTGCACGCCATTTCAGGGCATTGCTGCTGGAGACCCGCAGTGTACTGCCCGGTCCATGTTGACACTCCCTGGAGGGTGAATGGTTGCGGAAATGAAACTTACATATATCTCCATGAATTCTCAACTCACTCACCAATACATTATCAAAATAAAAAGATTAGGTAAAAATTCTGAACTAGTAGATGATGCAGATGCATGGTCCAGATATATTGTTATATCTGCATAAGAAAGAACCTTGGCTAAAGCCTCGCCATTCCTTAAAGATAAGTCTATTCAGTCCATCGCCGGAACCGTTAAAAATATTACAAAACAACGGAATGGAAATTTGTTAGTGGAATGTGCGAAGAAACAACAGTCTCTCAATTTACTGAAATGTAAGAACATCGGTGACATAAAAGTAAATGTTTTCCCTCATGTAGCTCTGAACACAAGTAGAGGCATCTCCTTGCTGGTGGTGATGTCATACTTGATAATCTCAAAAGCCAGAAAGGAATAGGTGTAAAACGCTTCATTATTAAACGAAATGGTAAAGAGCTGAAAACAAACACTTTTTTACTTACTTTCAGTACACCAACTGTCCCGTCGAAAATTAAACTTGGTTACATACTTGCTAGTGTTGATATATACTATCCATCATCCTTGCAATGTTTCTGTTGTCAGAAATTTGGCCATAGTAGGGATAATTGTCGAGGCATTAGAACATGCCTCATGTTTTTACTTTTTTAATCCAAATGAAAGACCATGACGGTGATGAAGAAGACCACTTTGCAGGAGTTTGCCATAAAACCATGTGCAAAATGTGCAATCCTTGTGCTTCATGTAAAAATGTCCCCTTTCCTTGTGATAATCAAAATTAAGTAAAGAATGTCCTGCCTCTACATCAGGAAGAAATAGAGATAACTGTTCAAAATTAAAGTACACTGTAGATGTCAGACTGATTAGTAAAATCTATCTACTACTGTAGATAATTCTAAAAGTCAAGCACGTTCACAAAACAGGATAAACAACACAAATAGTTTCAATTACTATTACTGTTACAAGATCACAAAATGTATAAAGCAACTAACAATGAAAAATCGAAAGTACTACTACTGTAGCATGTCAGACTGACATATTACGTATTGGATATAGAGACGGAAGATGACTTTGTTGACTATTGTAGATAATGTTCTGCAAAACTCAATCTGCAGGAAAATCTCTTTAACAAAATAGTAACGTACAATGGAATTGTCGAGGATTGAAATCCAGTTTGCTATTAACTTTATTGGTTCAGAAATTTAACCCAGCCATTATATGTCTTCAGGAGACGCATTTAATTAACAATAATATTTCTCTTCGGGGATATCAATTTTATAATACAATTGATACTACTCATAAGAAGCTGCTGCTGGAGGTTCCTTTATACTAATAAGTCAAGATATTGTCCATAGTGCAAAACCAGTTAACTCAAATATACAAGCTGTTGCTGTTAGATTAACACTGTCATTTGTATTTACTGTTTGTTCTGTTTATATTCCTCCTAATTCTGACATTGATGGTAATATTTTAGATAATTTGTTAGAACAAATAACTGGACCAGTACTTTTACTTGATGATTTTAATGTCCAAAACCCGCTATGGGGTAGTAAAATAACAAACACAAAAGGAAAACTCTTAGAAAATATAATAACAAAAATTGATTTTTGTTTATTAAATGATGGATCAGATACGTATATGCATCCAGGAAATGGATCATACACAGCTATTGGTCTTTTATTTACAATTTTTACAATATTTTCAATTATTTTTCATGGGAAGTACATGATGATTTATGTGGAAGTGATCATTTTCCAATTATAATTAAAACAATAAATGACAATGAAAATGATAAACACCAGCGATGTAAACTGAAACAAGCGGATTGGTCCACTTTCAAAACATTGTGTTCTTTAAATATCAACGAAAATATTCTGAATTGTGAAAATCCAATGGACGAATTTCCAAAAATCATTAAAGACACAGCGACAGAATCAATTCCTCAAACTTCGACAACCATAAAACTTCGTAAACCATGGTACGATGATGAATGTAAAAATGTAATAACACTGCGTAAAAATCTGAAAAATTATTTAAACGCAGACCTCTAAAAACACCTCTAAATGCTGTCCGAATAGCCCGAGCAAAGGCACGACGAACAATAAAACAAAAAACGGAGAGACTGCTGGAAAACATTTGTTTCAAAACTTAATGGTAACACTCCTATGATCAAGGTTTGGAATATGGTTAACAAAATAAAAGGCCGTGGATCAATTGCCAAAGTACACCTCCTAAAAACTAACAATTCTGTTATTACACAAAAAACTGATATTGCTAGTTAATCAGCAGAAACAATTTCAAACAAATCATCATCCAACCATTGTTCGGATTCATTTAGTAAATATGAAATAAAAATTAAAGAACAAAAACTAAAATTTGATTCTTCAGATGAAGAATTTTCTAATAAAGAATTCACCATAGATGAATGAAAAACATCTTTGCACAAAGAACACGGCACTGCTGAAGGTGCTGATAAAGTACACACTCATTTTTAAAACGTTTACCCTCAGATGTTCTTCATATTTTACTACAGTTGTTTAATGATATATGTATATGCAACCATCATTCCAATTCCAAAACCTGGTAAAGATCATAGTGATCCAAATAACTATCGCCCCATAGCTCTTACTAGTTGTATTCGTAAGACTATGGAGAGAATGACAAATGATCGATTGGTATGGTACCTCGAATACAATAAAATTATATCAAGTATACAATGTGGTTTTAGAAAAAAGAAAAGCACGACAAACCATTGTAACATTTATCAGAAAAGCTTTCCAACATAAACAACATGCCGTGTCGACGTCAGTCTTCGTTGACCTTGAGAAGGCCTATGACACGACATGGAAATATGGTATATTAAAAGATCTACATGAAGTAAGATTACGTGGCCGAATGCCAAATTTAATTTCGAAGTTTTTAGAAAACCGTAACATTAAAGTAAGACTCAATAACATATTGTCTGAAAGACAGAGTCAAGAAATGGGCGTCCACCAAGGTAGTTTATTGTCAGTTACACTTTTAATTTAAAAATAAACAGTCTGAGTAAAGTTTAAGTCAAGACATGCAAGGATCATTATATGTTGACGATTTTGCCATGTCTTACAGAGCCAAACACATACCGTTCTTCACCAAGGTTTACGTCTTGCACTTGGTGCATTTAGAACATCTCCAATAGATAGTTTGTATGTGGAAGCTATAGAGTTAGCTATTGAACAACGATGGATCAAATTGATCTTACAATATATTACAAAATTAAAACCGGATCCTAACAATCAGCCATACGACTGTGTCTTTCAACCACTGTATGAACAAATGTACGATAATAGTACAAAAACTATTGCTCCACTTGGCATTAGAATTAAGGAACATAATGAAGAGTGCGACTTATTTCTTTACACTATTTCATACATAAATGTATACAGAACACCTCCATGGGAACTAACAAAACCAACTTATTTATTTATCTCTGAACAAAAATAAAAAATCTGAATCAAGACCAATAGATTTAAAACAACAATATTTGGAATTGAAAAACTTTTGTCAACAACAATTTTTTACCTATTTTTACCGATCCTCGACCAACGTTTCAGCTGCAGCTATTATAAACTTCGAAATTCTCAAAACAAACATGCCACGTGACGCCTCTACTTTCACCACTGAGGCCACAGCGATTTTACTAACACTAGGTTATATAAAGACAAAAGCTATAAGAAAATGTATTTTTTTCTCAGATTCTTTGTCTTGTTTAAAATCAATTGAAAGTGTAAACCTTTCTAATAACATAACATTTGAAATTATAGAAACAGTGCACTATTTAACATCTGTTGGTACAGAGGATGTCTTCTGTTGGATTCCTAGCCACATTGACATAAAAGGAAATACCAAAGCTGATTTGCTAAATTATTCATGAATAATTTAAAGTCTGAGAATAGAATACCTTTCACACATCTTAAACAATCTATAACAGATTACGTAACTACAACATTTCAACAAAATATTGGATCTACAAAATGTAAATAAATTACATGAAATAAATACAAAATTTGTCAATAATACACCAGTCTGCACTAGTAATAGAAAAGACTTCGTATTGGTCACAATAACCTTACACATAGATATTTATTATTTAAGGAAGAATCACCGGAAGGTATACCGTGTGGATCCAGACTAACAATAAAACATATTTTAACGGAATGTACTGATTTTAAACTTATTCGTGAGAAGTATTACTCCGAGACAGATCTTCATAGTGTTTTTAAAAATGTTGCTCGCGACATCATTTTAGAATTTTTAAAATAAATTGGTTAACATTAAAAAAAATGTTTTTTTTTTAATTTCGAAACGTGTAGATAGTCTTTTATTAATAAATATTTTATCTTTTATAATTTTTAATTTTAATATTTTTAAAATGAAAATGTACTCTGATTTTACTCCGAAGTTATAATTGATGCATCGCCACGATATACTGAAATATTGTTGAAAGTGGCGTTAAAACAAATTACCTAACTAACCAACCCAATTGTAATACGACAAAACTTGGCAAGTTAATAGTTCGATATCATTTACAGTCACAATTGTTTTTCACTAAAGGGGGTGTCCGACCATTTAAAGCTGAACTAAGGTCATAAAAAAGCTTTTGAACTTTTAATAAAAAAATTGTGTTGAAAAAAAGGTTTTGAAACATTCCTCACTACATCTCCCCACACAGCAGACATATTTGTAATTCTTTCACCGGAAAACAAGTCCCACAACAGGTATAAAGGGCGGATTTGTTATATCAGTCGTCATTGTATATCTGTACTCACAACGCGAAACGTGCGAAGTCCCAGGGGCTGAATAAAACTCACGGACTTACTCTTACCTGTATTTTGTCAACGAAAACAATCATCTTTGTCAAAAATAGAGTTTTCTGCAACGTTGAAACAGCAACAAACAGAGAATTAATATTTCAAATTTATTCCATTGCGCTAAATTTCAAGCACATTTCAAAACAATAAACAAAGCGATTAGTTTCCTACTGTCATTTATCCAGAGAAGTGTTCCGAAAAACCGGAAGTTGAAACATTCCTCAGTGTCCGAATAGAGATGCTAGAGTTCCGGATTTTTCCGGATTTCCGGATTTTTAATACCCATCCGGAATCTTTCCGGATTTTGATTACTATTCCGGTTTTTAGTACGATCCCATTTCGTTCAATTTCGGTAATTAGGCGCAATTTCGAGGTTTACCTGACGACATTTGCTATCTGTATTTTCATTCGATGACAGCATTTGAATTGACTAATCAGCATCAACGTTACATTGACTCATTGTCAAAGCGAGGTTGTTTACGAACACATGGTGATTGTAAAAGATTTAACTGTAAAAATGAGCGTTTTGGATCGTTCCGCTGATATTAAGAGGATCGACGAAGGAATAAGAAATAAGTTTCGGTGGTCATGGTTGGAGAATAAGGACAACATGGGCATATTCCCCTCAATACGTCCGTAAGATAGATGTAAAGGGCCAATGTTTATGTATTGTTTGTAATGATCATATCAGGTATGGTACCGGGGGCAAAAAAGATCTGATGACGCACGCTAAATCTAAAAAGCATGTTGCAAATACGAATGCTAAAAATAACAATCAGACTCTTCCGGCTTCATTTTTTCAGCCTTCTTTAGAAAATAACGCTAGTACTGCAAATAGATCCAGTAATACTAACTTTGGTATTGGTGATGGGTGTGTAAAGCTATACCATATGGGGCTGCCCCTAATGTTCATGATTATGCGAAGTGCTCAGGTGCTGTTAAACCTGACATACCAAATGTCAGTTTTCTAGACAGAAAATCAAATCAAGAAGCACTGCTGGTAAGTTTTGTTGCTGAATATAGCCTGCCTCTTAGCATAACTCCTCATATACTCGAGCTTGCTAAACAAATGGCTAAAGATCCTAAAGCACTGGAATCATTATCTGTCGGGCGACAGTGTGCTACCTACAAATTAAAGGAAGGTTTGAATATTGTATTGCGTAAAAGGCTTGTGTGTGACCTTCAGAATTCACCATTTTCAATAAACCTTGATGAAAGTACTGCTAATAATAATGAAAAAGTTTTGAGTATTTTAGTATCTTATTTTTCTGAGGAACAAAATGAATGTGTTGTCAAACATTATGCTTCTGTTTCAATGATAGTTGTGAATGCAGAAACGGTTTATAACACTGTGGTTGACCTGCTGAGAAAGGATGAAATTCCCTTAGAGAATATAGTCTCATCATTATCTGACTCTGCAAATTATATGAGAGGCAAAATTTCGGGATTTGAAACAAGATTACGCAATGCTGTCCCACATTTACTAGATATCGATGGTGATATTTGCCACCATGTACACAATGTAACCGCAAATTCTGCAGCCATTTTGATGGCTTCGTTGAGTGTTTAAACGATGACTTACACTCGGACTTTAAGTGGAGTCCAGACTTGAGACAGTTTTTGAAAGAACTTTGTTTGATCATGGGATGCAGATTCCATGTTCCACCCCAGAGAGTGTCACATAGATGGTTATCCATGTTTGATGTCACCACAACCAACAAGGAACTATTTGATGTGCTGACTGTTTTTTACTTTGCCTGGGTAGACAAAGATTGTAAAGAAGCCTATTTTGACCTGTATAAAGAAAAAATAAAAGGTCTTTCAAAGGAAAGTAGAAGGAGATTATTTCAAAAAACTGGCGAACTTCGCAAGAAAAAACTTACAAAAGAAGGTATGGAAAGAAAAAAGAGATTAGTTGACAAAGTGTTTTATAAGCGGCATAAGACATTGCTTCTTGTTAGTTTCTATTTAAGTGTTTTACCATTATTCAAATCATTTGTCTTGACATTTGAATCAAAAGAACCACCAGCACATAAATTTCATGATGAGCTTTATTCTGTCACAACCCACTTTTTGTGTTGTTTTATAAAACCAGAAATAATGACATCATTATCATCTAAGAGACTTCTGAAGCTGGACCTTAAGTGTAATTTACACCAATTACCACTGTCCCAAATATATGTTGGTGCAGAGACAGAAAAACTCTTGATATGCTTAGAGTCCAGTGTAGTTCATTCTTTTCTTAAAAATGTGCTGTTAGCATATGTTGATGCAGGTTGCTACATGCAAAAAAAGTTTCCTTTGCAAAATTCTCTCTGTAGGCATCTGTCTGCCGTAGATCCCAAGGCTATTGGACATATCACTACTCATGGTGCTCTTAAGGAACTTCGAAAATACTTTCCAACATTTTTAAAAGAGGAAGACCAATACCTGAAAGAGATTTCCAAATTACAAGTAGACCCAAACTTACCTGACACTAGTACATATCCACGTTTAGATTTGTGGTGGGCTCAGCTATTTGACAGATATCCAGCCATTGCAAAAGTAATCAAAGCAGTGTTAAGTATATTTACAGGACCACGTATCGAACAAAGTTTTAGTGTGATGAATGATATCATAAACCCTAAGTCCAACAGAATGTTGATTGATACCTTTTCTGCTATTCAAACAGTAAAATATGACTTAAGAGCCAGACAAAAAACTTCCCTTGAATAATACAAAAGGGAGGACAAGTTCAAATCACCAATAGATACTGGAATGTGCTATTTCATGCAGACTGCACATGGAAGATACCAGAAGAAAAGAAAGGCAGAGACCCAAAAAGCTAATGATCAAAAGAAAAGACTGAAAATTTCACAAGCAAAAACACTCCCAAGTCGAAAAAATATTCACAAAATTGCTACTGCCCAAAAAAGATGCATAATTGCAAGAAATAGGTTGGCCTTCAGAAAACAAACCAACAAGCAATAACATCATTTCATATGGTATAGTATTACACGTACTTGATTGTCCTTTTTGTTTTATTTATGTTTTTTAGTTAGTATTCATGTTCATCTTTTCTCTGAATAGAACCAGCCTTTGTATGTAAATGTATATTATTTAGATTGCAATAACATTTGTAGATCTATAGTGTATTATCACATTAATTATTACTAACATGTCACATTAAGACTAATACATGTACATTGACATGCATATTCTAATATGGTTTGAATTGCAGCTGGGGTATCTCAAACTGGTGGTGGTTTGCACCATTTTTATAAAGAATATGAAATCAATATTAAATTACACATGAGAAAACCATTATTTTTAAGTCCTTTGACATAGTCAAAAACACTAGTAAACATGCAGTCTATCAACAGGGGGTGTGGTGGAGGACCCCGACCTTTGTTGGATGAGTTAGTAATTTCAGGAATTTTTCAGATAGCCTTTGTTTTTTGTTTTGGAAGATGCTTTATAATTAGTGTTATGGAATAAATTTTGGATTTATTATGGGTGAAATATTCAAACTTTGTTTGTTTCTGATTGTATGAATCGAGGCACAGATGTTTATTTTCGTTGAGAAGTACAGGTAAGACTAAGTCCGTGAGTTTTATTCAGCCTCTGGGACTTCACACGTTTTGCATTGAGAGTACAGATGAGACATTTACAATTATGCCTGCGTGTGGGGAGATGAAGTTGGAATGTTTCAAAACTTTTTTTTTTCAAAATACTTTTCTTCTTTTTTAATAGTTATGTAATAGTCTTGTTCGCGACTACTCTGTTTCACTAAGTGAAATGTTGAGTTGCCTTTTCGTTGGCGGTTGTTGAGACGTCTGTACCAATTGTGACGAGGATACACTCCTCACGTGTTTCATTGGACTTGACTGTGGACTCACGGCGGGTGTACCTAGTCGACAGGGGATGCTTACTCCTCCATGGCACCTGATCCCACCTCTTGGTTTCCAGAGGTCCGTGTTTGTCAATTTTTACCGGATTTGTATCTATGTCTTGGACATTCTATTTATACTTTGGTATTTAAATTTTTTTATATTTTAGAAGTTCAACAGCTTTTTTATGATTCTAGTTCAGCTTTAAATATCTAGTCATTGGTTATCATGATACTTATTTTATCAAACACCACTCTGGTTCCACACATAATTACACTGAAGTTGATATAAAAATTATGCTGGAATTTCTAATAGACAATATACCGGCATTTGTAATGTTTGGAGATCTGGTCTTCCAGTAAACTGGCATTCCTGGAACCCTAACTAATTTTTTTGTGAGAAATTTGCCAGTTTGCCCGCGGAAGGTTTTCCCATGTACATTGAAACCGGGTTCTCTGGCCACCCCCATATAACTGAAAAAATGTTGAGTGTGGCATTGAACACTTCAGAATAAAAATCCAATCAAGCCTCTTTCTCTACTTTCTCGCGTTTGTAACCCTAGAAACCCTTGCGGGGATATTCATGGATGGGTGAAACCGGTAGGAACTTTAGAGATGTATTTTATTGTATTGTGCCTCTAGGGGTAACCAAATTTTTCTTTGTGGGAGCCGACCAATTTTGCTTGAAGTGGAGAATCAGCCTTGCGCATTCCAGATTGGTCTCTTTACCACACAACATTATGACATCGTAATCCCCAAAACTGTTCTCACAATTCATCTATAGAATACTTTGCCAATGAATAGTCCTTCTTAAATCTTGCCCTGTCTTCATGACATGACTTCCGTTGTAGAATTACTGGTTTTAACGACTTGCCAACCAACGAGTGACGCAGTTTTAGTACTTTTACACTAATACTTGTAGGTGTAGCCTGGTCTAAAACGAAAAAAAAAATCAAAAATAAATAAATAAATAAATATATTATATTTGAGGCTAAAATCATTTGCCATATAGATCTTCACATTTAAACAATGTACTGCCAGATCCGAGAATGTACTATTATATCAAATTTTGTGACTACATGATGACAGAAAACATGGCCAGCAATATCGCGTCAATAAAACCAAAGCATCACTCTTAAATTAAAATATATCTCTATCGTAAGCGTAAGCCATAATGAAAATATGATGCCACTAGATTTTCTATGTCAAGTACAATACCAGAATTAAAATTAATACCAACCAACTATTACCGGTCAACCACGCTCGTCACTACTCTCAGTGTCCAAAATGACACTCAGATTACACTACAATACAATTATAGATTAAACTACCTATTTCAGGCAATTAAGAAAACAAATTCACTTACCTAAATTCGATAGAAGGCCAAAGCCAACCTCTGTTGCTTTCATATTTACGTCTTACTGGGTCGGCAGTTGTGCCGAGAATAATTATTCACCTCGTTAACTCTAGCATTGCCTCACTTTAGATCAGGTACAGCTCCTGTCGACCATTCACCTTAAACATGTATAAAATTCCTATGCCCCCATGAATAGGATTTAGGGTTGTAAGTTGTCTGAAAACAAGCTGTATTGTCGGTAATCGGAAAAAATCACAGAAAAAATGCTAAATTCAGGTAAGAAAAAAGTTACAGGAAAAAAACGCCGCAAGAAAAATACCACAGGAAAAAAATATTTATGTAACAAAAAAATAATAAAGAATAAAAATCATACCTTTATTTTTCTAAGTGTTCCCTTTTCCTTTTTTCAGTTTTAAGAGACAATGGATTTGCGCTTTGTCAATCCTTCTGACATTGTAACTGGGATAAATTCTGTACAAAGATTCTAGGTATTTGAAGTGAAATATTGTATTTTAAGACTTTTATTTTTATTCAAGATGCTCCAGTTAACCCATGAAATATCCTGAATATTAAGATCCTTTAAACATTTAATGTCAAAACTCGTATTTAGAACTTACGGTCATTTGTCATCTTCGAGTGATCATAGGGATAATTTTCTAATAAATCTCAAATATAAAATATCCCGATATATAAAGAGAGTAAACATGTTTTCTCTCAGATTGTTATGTAAAATGTATCCAGCAAATCAAGTCAGTATCCGGGGTGAACATCAGCGTTTCAAAAAAAAAATTGCCATCTTAATTTAGAAACAAACAGTACCCCAACCAGCTGTGATATACATGATATAAGCCGATAAGTTGTAACATTAGTATACAAACCTACCCATACATTTCCAATTTCAAGTTCAAGAAAAATCTTGTGATTAATATTTGAAAGTGAAAATATTGTTCTTTTTGAAATAACAGGTCAATCTTTGTTAGCTAAGATAGTCATCTTTTTACAGTGGTTACTCTTAGACGGATTTCGGCTATACTTTTAGATTTATTATTTGACCTTGTATGATACCACTTTATCTTTAGAAAACACATATACATTTCAAATTGGAGCTCAACTGATGAAGTCTAATTGACACGATCGTCTTGAGCGTTGTAACTTTGGTATTATGTTTTTAATATTTAGTACCTATTCCATAAAATTGGTGGTCATTCACAAATTGACACATAACCTATTCTTCTTCTCAGCTATGTGTGTCGCTTACCATCATGACCTCCATTTTATTGATTTTTGACCTCAAGGTCAAAATATGACAAAATATCACTGTCTTGGTCATAACGGTTTTGTTTGTTGAACTCGGTAAAAATCGTTTTGTATATAAGTGTATAACTATGAGACGATGTTTGGCGTTCCATCATGACCTCCATTCGATCTTATACTTGATCTCACGGTAAAATGCTTGATGAAATAATGGTGTTTTCTTGTCCATCTTGTAACTTTTTTGTCTTTTGGCATATGGTATCAGTATGAGGGTGTAAAACCATGAGACGATATGCTGCGTACCATCGTGACTTCCATTAGACCTTGAATTTTAAACCACAAGGTTAAATAATGATTAAGGATATAGTTATTGTTTGTCAAGATTATAACTTTTTTGTCCTTTAACCTATGTGTATGCGCTTTTATCTAAAGGTGTATCATCATTTTGTTTATTTGATCTTTGACCTCAAGGTCATATAATGATTAAAATCATAGTAGTTCGGTTGTTATTTTTTGTTTTTAACTTAGGCTTGTGGTTTTTGAGGTATAGTTGTAGAACCATTGGGAAGTATGTTAACTCCCATCCTGATTTCATGTGACTTTGACCTTTGACCTTCAGGTCAAGTGATGGATATTTTTCATAGTCCGGATTGTAACATTTTGTCTTTCACCCAGGCTTATGTCCTCTGATATGTAGGTGAAGTGTGTCTCATTCCATCATTACATTTACTTTAGCCTTTTGATCAAAGTCATCTTATACTAAAACTTTATTTACTTGTATCGGTTGTGAAGTTCTTGTATTTTGGCTTAAGCATATGCCCTTTGGTATATAGATGTATAACAATGAGACAGTCATTTACCACCATAACAACCATTTATATTGTACTCATTGTTACATATTTTCCATGATAGATTGACATTGTCCTCTTTTCAGTCAGAAATTAAGGAAAAGGGTGGGAGCTAGGGATATATTTGGGAACTTAATTTGCTCACATTTCTTGTGTAACTTACCTTAGTTTGGATAAAATCCCTAAAATAGATATTTTCTCATTATATGTGATAAAAAGAGGAATGAAGTACGTGTGTAATACCAATAGAGGGGGCTTCAAATGTTTCTTGCATGGGTTATTTGTGTTGTCATTACAAAGATTAGTCGTGTTTTCGTTACAGGTTCTTGGCAAAAGATGCATTCGTTCCAGTCAACCGATTTACCACCTTTCCTCAGTGACCGCCTTTTACCACCACATACTCTGGGAACTGGATTCTCCTTTTGAATGTTCTAAAAGAGGAATCTCTAATCGCTTGACTCTACTTTTATCTGTGAATTTTGCATAGCAGTTTGTATGCCAAACAAGGGTAGCGCTCAATCAGAGCCCATGACGTCATAAAGACGATTGATTATATCTGTGTTCTTGTAGTCCCTCAGCTTCCTCCTACTGTTGGCTGCAATTCTGATGTTATTGAGTCCATTGTCAGTTGCTCCATGAAGTAAGACACTACTTGGTCTACCTGTTTCACAAAATATGCACATCGTCTTATAAGGTTCACTACTGTATCCATGATATTCACAAGTGCATGTACAATATATCCGGCGTCATTTGTTGTCTACATCTGCAATAAAAAGCATTTCTTCAAAATCAGAAACAATGACTGATCATGGAAACTACTGTTATTAGTCATTGTGACTAACAACAAGGACTAACGACGGTGGATTCCATTTGTCAGTCACGGTGTAAAGACATTTTTCATGTCATAAAATTTCGTACAGAAACAAATTACACAGCCTAGTAGTATATCCAGTTAACACGCGATTGTGGGGTCGATTACCTATATGTCTATTATATGGCCAAAAATCGATAGTTAACGAGATACAATCTAGTATATTTTGGCAGCTATTTTGTATTTATGCAAATTTCTGAATAACTGTAATTTATTATCAAATATTTCAACGACATTTAAACTTAATTTTATTCACAATCTATGGGGTGTCATTTATTAATATTGCAATTGCACATCACGTGGAACTGGAATTCATAGGATTTTTACACAATTAAGTTAACACAGAAATGAAAGATTACTGATAAAAGATATGCAATAACTCCAGTAAGTTATCAGAGTTTTTTTCTACTTTAAGAATCGAGCTTAATTTCAGTAACCGTTACGATTTCCGAAGTGAGCCGTGCGAATAGTAGGAACTTATGTTACTTGTGTAGTCATCATGTAAACTGCTCACTATATAGAGCGTGGATTTAATAGTATTTCTACACCGGCAAGAACATGTCGAGACACCCATGGAAGACATGCTGATCAGAAAGAACCTTCGATGGACAGGGCACATCATGAGGATGCCGCAAGACCGACTCCCAAAACAGATCCTGTTCTCACAGCTTCCAGTTGGTAGTAGGAAGAGAGGCAGACCCCGACTACGGTTTAAAGATACAGTCAAAAGAAATTTGAAACGGAGGAACATCAACTTGAATTCCTGGCCAGAGTTGTGTAATGACAGAAGCTTATGGAGATCAGCGGTTGGATAGAACAGAGGAACAGACTTTGTCGCATTGCGACCGTCAGCATAGTAGTAGTAGTATATAGAGCGTGGATGTGTAATTGACTTGTACATATGTACCTCGTTATGGCATACGCTGGGTAGACTAGATGCTGGTTCTGTCCTTACATGTAGGATCCATACCGTCTCCGTTAGCTTGCATCACAGTTGGGTGAGTAGCATATTAAGAAGAAATATACAGTGTTATCGTTCTCAGTTTATGTTTTAATTTACTGTTTATTTTTTTCCGGTGTCCATATCAAAGACAATTACCTAACTATTATTCATTGTGGTAGTAAACTGATGTTTTGTGTTTTCGTGATACTAATTACAGAATTATGTACAAACTGATGTACACAATGATAATGCTAGTATTGGTGAAGTAGAATGTATAGTTCATTGCAACTTTTGAGTGTAATATTAGACGAGATAATGAGTATGTGCGAAATATATACATATATAATGTGGAACATAAAGCAAGCGCCAAATATTCAACATCAAGTTATATGTAGCATATATACGAAAAGTGGTATAAAGAAGGCATTTAAGTAAAACATGATACTCATCCGCAAAGTCAGGAAGATCATGACATATAGTTTCATTACTCTTATTTCAATCAGCATTCAAACAATAAGCGTTTGAATGCCGGTTGAAATAAGAGTGATGAAACTGACATTTCATCGACGTAGATTTGAACCGAGAGAACAGCAACAGGAAGCGGGAGACAAAATTCAACAAATTGACAAAATTAATACCTAGTTGTCTAAATACATGTATATTTCCCGAGCCTAAACATTATGCTCACTTTGATAGAGGGTGAAGAATCAAATCGACGCACAGAACAGGTTAAAAGCAGTGTCGAGTATCAAAGACAGTTTGTGATACAAACATGATGAACTTACGTACAGTATGTTTTTGCATGGATAAAATTATCTAATTACCAAATAATACAAAAACGAACTGTATGCGCATCCATTTCTGCGCATGTGATGTTTTATTTTCAATATCAGCCTGCTGAATATCACCCTGTAATAACGGTCAGTTGAAGATATTCAAAACTCTTGATCTATTTCAATCGCAAGATTTCAGGAATATATATATATATATATATATATATATATATATATATATATATATATATATATATATATATATATATATATATATATATATATATATATATATAATGTAGACGATTGACCTGCATGAAATATGAAATATATTCAAGGTGGAGACTATGGCTCTAAATTTCATTACGCTCTCACCTCTAGTCACCCACTTGAATATATTAAACTGATTCTTTAAGAATTTTTACCACTTTACCGGTGGAAGGCAAGCAGGTGGTCTCCCATTGCTGGCATCATTGTAACGAATTCCTCGCCCACCATTATAAAATGGCCGCATCCATATGATTGAAAAATACCTGAGTGTAGAGTAGGTAAAACAACAATTCATTAAATTAATTTTTGTACATATACGCGAGGACGTCTTACAATACATACTTAAGTCAAACATAAAGAGGTTTCAATGATATACGTTCTTCGTACTGGTTTCATCTGTGACTATTGAAACATAATTATCATCGTCATGTTCTGGTTGTATCAAATATGTAATAAAAAGCGCTTTGCAGTATTTTCAACGGATAGCGATAGATGTAAGGATACAAGCGAATTGTCGGCATATTTAATCTATTTCAACGTGTGAGGTGTGAAAAATCGCTGAAGCGTGAAGACTGAGTAGTCTTATCAATAACTTACCAGGACCGTTGTCCGTATTTTACTAATAAACCAGTGAATATTTATTAGAAGGAAAGTTTTGATAAATTAGGAAGTAATTACTTTTTATATGTTTAAGCACTACATGTAATCACCAGTAGATTTACTAAAGCTGTATATTTACATGTAATAAAAATTATTATTTTAAAAGGTTGTTAAAAATAGACTAATGTACAGGTATCTTTATTTTTTTTTAATTTCTAAAATGTAGTAACTAACTTTTTATACATGCATTAGTTCTCTGTTATTTATTATTTATGTTTTGTGGAAAGATGCAGTGAAAAGGTGTTGAAATCGAATATGAAAGTCCAAATGCTTAAAAAAATATGTTAATATAATAGTTGATATGAAAAACTGATCATTTCTGAAGATAAAACTTCAATTTCTCAATTAAAAAAAATTAAACGATACGAAAGACCTAGTAATTGCAAACGTAAATTTACAAATAACTTTATTTTCAATTAGAATGGGTAACTCTTACGGTATAGAAATGTATACAAAGCATCTCTCCCTACACAAAATATTTCAATCGCCACCTTTAACATACATCAGTTACTATTTTTTTCACTGTAAACTACATTTACACATTTTTATTGTAATTTATCATAATCTCCTAAAATTGCAAATCATGAAAAAGAGAGCCATAACATTTAAATGGTGAAATTATATCTATGTCGGATTAGTTAACTCATGATACACATGAACATACCGCAATCATAGTCACTGTGGTTTGAGTGTGCAAAAAAGCGACTGGATTAATCGGAACTGTAATTGTATGACGTCAAATCAAGGGACAGGTATCACGTGACGACAGTCGCATGCGTTTTCGCCATCAGGCGGGTCGGTTCGATCAAAATGGGAATGAATTTAATATGAAAAAAAAATATAAAGTATAATGTAGATTTCGTTCAATGACATGATATACCAAAGGAGTGAAAAATTTTCCTGACCATGTCGAGTTAAAATTTGGCTGGACAAGTTCGGCGGCTAACTTCATCAGAACACGGCAGATGCTAGGCCTAGAGCCTAGACTAGCTGTTCGATAGGGCGAGTTAAAATCCTGACCTATTCAAGTCTGACACCTTAATTTCCATAGATCTAATTAACTATATATAAAATATGAGATAGAAAGCAAAGTTTTATAAAATTCAATAATTCAACCTTTTTTCCAAATATTTTTGGATCACAAGTCTTGACAGGAAAATGTTCTACCGCAGTAGCGTAGAGTGGTAGACTCTGTACCGTGTGACGGCCTAAATAAAATTTGATGGCAGAATAAACAGGTATCCTGTCATTTTTTTACCTCAGATTATATGGCTATATAACTGTTAGATTGTTATCTTTGGGAAGTTAAAATAAAAGACAAACTTAACAATCGTGTCCTTTATACTTTGGTATCTGAATTTTTTTTAATATTCCTATGAACTTTAATTTTGATCTAAACTCTATGTGGGAATTTTACATTTCACTGTGTTTAAAGTTTCAGTAAAAATGCTTGTGTGATATTGCAAATTGCAGAAATAGATATGAATAAAAATAAAGATATTTAGAAAAAATAGTAAATAATTATATTAAACGGTAGGGTTTATCGCCACATATCTGTACTTTTATACCAAAATCAAATATTGTTAAATACAACATTAAACCTGTTTTCTATACAATTTGACAACGCCGCTCCTTGTATTCAGAATGGGTGATGCATACATAAGTCAGTAGCATTTATCTAAATAAAAAATAGATGTTAGAATAGGGATTCATTGTGCAATTGGCTTGTTAATCATTCATAAGGCTTCACTTCATCTATAATAAATAGGCATTATTTTTTCATTTTCCGTATGTTTGGTAATTAAAATTCAACGCAAAAAGTCATTTACAGAATTTTGTCACCATATCTCTTTCTTGAATGTTTTGCCTATCTATCTATCTATCTATCTATCTATCTATCTATCTATCTATCTATCTATCTATCTATCTATCTATCTATCTATCTATCTATCCGCCCGTCCGTACGTTCATCTATCTATGTATGTATGTATGTATCTATCTATCTCTTTTTATTTATATATCTAAAATCCTAAGGATTTAATTATTTCGTATAGAAATTTATAATAATCTTACAGAATTTTTTCCCCCTAGGAATGTTTCTTACAGGCATTTATTTTTTGCTGACATAGTAATATTAATCCCTTAATGAAAAATAAATTCTATAGGATTTTTTATACCTGAGGATAAATATTATGTGTGTACTAGATATTTATGAACTATTTTCCAAAATCACTTCAAATATACTTCACTAATTGTAAAAAGCAATATATCTGTATTTTAGTATGAAAAATTGAAATAAATCAAATCAATTGAGTGGTGTATGACTTAATCAAAACAGAACAGTACAGCATTACTAAGTCTAGACAGAGACATATATATGTTGTAAATGTCTCTGGTCTGGACTTTCATCTACATTTTCTAGATGTGCTGCATAATTGTTTATCATATAAAATAAACAGATAAATAAATATAATAATTTCATCATCATTACAAGTTATGTTTTTTCAAAAAAATTTAATCTGATATAATTCTATTGTTTGAATATCTGATAAAATGCACTCGCGTAACTGAAGCATTTATGATCGATATCATGTGCAAAGTAATTAACTTATCAGGGTTGACACACTAATTGAATTTTTAAGTTGATCTTAAACTAAAAATTCTAGTTTGAATATAATAAAATGTAGCCTAATTTCTTGAATTACGTAACTGTACTGTATCAATTATGTTCGATTTCATGTTCAAAATAATGCTATTTATCAGGGTCGACACACAAGCCTGACTAGGCCAACTTGTTAACTACCCCCAATGTAAAGACAGGATTCGGATTGGTGCATATGTACATGTATATCTATTAGGAACTTATCATTCATCCGATGCTGAACAACGATTTTACACTACATACATTTTCTTTGAACAGTTTTATATGATTTCGGTGCAATGTTTAACAGCTGGATTAATTTACACATCTTGGGAGTGTAACTGAACATAGGGACAAAAGACCTATTACATAATATAGGAAATCCTCACCGAACCATTTACATTTTGTAGCACAAATTAAGAAAACAGTATGCAATATTCAAAAGAGATATAATCCATCCCTGAAAACAACGGTTGTTGTCACATAGGGAGCACAAAAAAATTAATATAAGCTCTAACACTTATTTCTCTGTAAATTAATAAAAACTATATTGCTTCATTAATCTGTCTTGACTGAAATCAAAATTGTATCCGAATTAACACTCAAAGTCGTTGTGTTCTGACAGTTCACGATTCAGTACCTACTAATATCTTATCAAACAGCAATGTCTTTAATATCTTGTCATGGTATGAACAGCGGGTAGGAAAACTACTGCTGGTCACAAAAACATATAGATCTACCGATATTACATATTACCAGCGATATATAAAGCCTTTTATTATATACCTATCAATATTCCGAGTTTTGATACTGTTGATTTCACAGAGTGTGAACCGACTTTCTGAATCACCACAATGCAGTTCACCCATCTCTGAAACTGATGACGTAGTACACAGAGCAGGACTACTTTCCCATGGTAACAATACCGGAAGTTACCATGATCAACGAACAAACTTCATATTTGTACAATTTTCTTGCGCGACCTACTTCTCCCATAGGAAACAGTGCCGGAAGTTACTTAGCTCAATGTAAACAAATCTGAATTTTACAGTGTATCAATACAGTTGACACATTGGTATCTGGTTGATTAAAAACGATTGCATAAATTACATCAATAAACCATTATTTAAGTTTCTTTGTCAATTACGAATAATGATGAAAAAAATAATCGTCTGCACCTTTTAAATCTATAGTGACTATACTTACAAATATCAATATGTCAGATTTACTAGAATTACCTCAATCAGAGGATTTCGACGTTTTCTGCTGATTTCGATTTACTAGGAAACACCAACAAACTTGAACTTTTTTGACATTAAGACTTAAAACAATTCAGATATTCAGCCTGCAGAAGATCAGGTAATTGCAGGTGATGAGAATTTAAATGAAAAAAAAAAAAACATCAATTAAAGACATGCACCAACTTTTGTTAAAATTACTGATGACGGCAAAATCTAACTTTATTGAAAATATAAAAATAAGAACGCAGTGAGAAAAAAAAAACAACCGGCAGTGAAATAATTTACCACATGGCTAGAGATGAGTCTGATATATGAAACTCGTGAAATTAAAAGGATACGCCAAGTCAACTGCATAACTTCTTAGGGTCATTTCTGCTATCAATCCGAAAAGCTGACGAATCAGAATAGTAGCAAGACATACTCACCAGCTATCATCGGTCAATTGATCTGTTCTTCAAAGAAAATGAAAATTATATAGTCTTGTAAATGATAAAGAATTTGATACAAACAGCTGTGCTAATGTCAAAACGGAAATAACTTAAGCAGAAAGGCAAAGGGTGTCAACCAAATACAGCTGAACAATTGACCGTCTCTGAAGGCAACAAGTTACAGGAATTAGGCTGCATTGGTTTACACAGTCCTAAATCACTGTTGAATAACATATGGCTACAAAACACTATGCTGTTTGGCATTCGTGGGGGCACAGAAAACCATATAAGGCAAATTTACCAGGATAAAAACGAATCAATCAGCAAGGAAATCAACATGTACACGCCTCCTCCAAGTAGGCATTACCCCGACCACTATCCAACAACTTACAGGTTACTGAAATGTCCAAAATTTTAACAATTACGCAATCGCTTCAATCGATATGCAGAAAACAAAATGAACGATATCTTATGTAGACCTGGCAAAGAAAATTCTCAGAATCAAAATTCTGTATAGAGTATAGGGAGTCAGTTTCGATTTACCGTAAAAACTACCCAAATAGACCTAATGCTAATCCATGCAATACACCACGGGGAAATTCAAGAATGCCGGTTGCCAATAATTTGTCCAATCTCTTGGCTAATTTGTCTTTTCGCCACTCTACTAGTACTTCCGAGGGTGCATACATGCCAATGCCAAAATAATGAAATGCACAATAAATGTTAATAATTATTCAACTAATGATGCTCCAAAGCGAAAACGCATCCGTTGCATTGAAAGTGACGATTCTGAATTACAGTTAACCGGATTAAATCCGTCTTGAAAGGTTAGTACTCGTTGCACAATAGTTCTTGTTACAAAAATTTATCAAAATATTGATTTTGTTATTTTTAGTTTATTACGGATGGGTATATAATTAATGTATCTTGTTTACAGGGCCAGATCTGCCCCTGTCAATTCGACGGGATCCGGCTCTTAGGGTAAAGTTACTGTTGTAAAAATCTCTATTTATCGCTGATGTTACTAAAGAGATTTGATTCTTCCGGTAATTTCGTTCATTTATAATATTTTAATTTGTTTATTTATGCAAACCAATGGATACAGCAATAATTTATAGATAATATTTTTTTAATTAAAGAATAGATATAGTCAAGTTACTAAAATTCTGGACAAAATTAAGATTATTATTATTCCCAATTATCTTATTAATATTGCAAGATCTGTAGGGGTTTTATTTTAAACTGTGATAATAAAAAAGTAAATGGCATGCCATAGTGAAATTTATTCCATACTTTTTTTAAAAATCAATTTATTGAAAAAAATTGTTCTTTTTTATTATGCAGGTGTAGATTTTTATATTCCATTTTCATATTGCTCGTTGGTTGAGATTTTTGTACTATGGAATATGGATGGATTTTAAATGGTAATTGCATTCATCTTATAAAATATGTCTTTAAAACCAAATCAATCTCTTTTTTCGGCAGGTAGAGCAACTTTATGAATTTTCTTGACTCAAATAATTACTGTTCTATAATACAGTTTTCATTCTCATATCGCGGGTAAAGATTATGTATAAAACATGACAAATATAAGAGTTCATTAAATTCTCTCTCTCTCTCTCTCTCTCTCTCTCTCTCTCTCTCTCTCTCTCTCTCTCTCTCTCATATTTGAACAAAGACTGTTCTGTGCATCTAGTTTGTTTAGAACGACTCACAATGCAGCTTGAAAGCAAATCTTATTAAGTCTCGCGCGGTCACATGATTGCGAATTCATGTTTTTAGATCGTGTTGTAATATTTTCTTGACTTTGTACTTGTTTCAAATTTTTTATTCGCTTTATTTATTTGATATAAATTTCATTTTCACATGCACATCAGTGGACAATACACATACGTTGGTACACCATCACGATTAAAAAAAAAAACCTATGTTTTGACATACCCGTGTCGACATAGTGACGTACCAGTAACCGAAGTCACCAAATTTCTTAAATATTCATTGGCGGATCCAGAGCAGGGTAATGGGAGTCAGAAAGGGTTTTACTATTTTATCGAAGTGGATATGAAACAGTGTTTACTGATTGTCTTTAAAAGGCCTACAAGCTGTCAAATTTTTGTTTGTATTAAAGCGTTATAAGCTGTCACAATGATTATTTTTGCCCCTGACATATAGTCGAGAATATGATAAAATGTGTGTTCAAATACATTATCAAATAAGTAAAACGTTGTAAAAGATCATCTTTTCGAAATTATTTGTTTTATTAGAATTTAAGTTTTCCCGTACCTTAAAAAATCCAGCTGTATTTCCGTATGCAATGACCTTTCAGATAAACTCACCAAACGCTATCATTCTATGCTTAATACTACATATGAGTGCTCCCAATTATGCAAATTCAAATTCAATGCTGACCAATCGTGTGTGATGAAATTCCGTGCTAAATGTTCTCATGCTGTTCATACTTGTCACTCTTATTGATCGAGTATGTAAAGAGAGAAAACTCTATGTAATTTATTTTGAAAGTCGGACAAAGCTAGGAAGAATACTTAGCCTCTGTATTAATATGGTGGTAGGAATAACTTGTATGCAGAAACAGTTATGCCGGTTTAAATCTTGTGAATAATGATACTTAACAGATGAAATGTATCTGATATGTTGTTATTCGATAGTTTAATGCAACGTTTATGTTTTAACCCGTCATTCAGAGATGAAATATGATTTTCGAACGCTCGGCGAGTAAAACTTGTGACCAATACGGCTGAAATATACCTTTATTTAAGCTCTCTCTCTAAACATGAAAGCAGACAGATACTACTTTGAAATGTTTATGAAATATTAGGGATATATTTTTCAATCAGTGTAAATCTCAAATGGTATTAAAGTTAATTATTTGAACAAGAACACATTTTAAATGACCTTGTTAATAATATATCGCGGACAAGTGAATCTGATATGATTTCATACAGTTAAACAACAGTCAGGCTGAGTCTTAAATATGATTTTGAATTATGAATTGCAAAATAATAGAGAGTATATCTTGTAGTATTAAAGGTAGAATCCCAAAGATGTACTGTCTTTAAAACTAATATTAAGAATGAAAACGGTCACAGTGGGGAAACATATTTATATCTTAAAAGTTAAACTCTCTAGATGTCAATCAGTGTCATTATGATATTTAAAAAAAATGAAATTTCTCCTCTGTTGCCATTTTGTGTTTGCCCTATGTTAATCGCAGAAATTACAGTTAATGTTATTATATTATCTGACCTCTTAGTCAAACTCACCCATTACATGATTACTAATGTGACATTGCCACGCGCAACATTTGATATAAATGTATATAATATGCTATTGCATTCTGTTTGTATAATATATGACATTGATGAGACGTATGTCCCAAAATAAAATGAATTGTATTTTCAACAACAAAAAACAATGAGTCAGTAAAGTGTAAAAATCCAGTAACGTTTTAGTCATATGTCCATTCTGAAATTGATGAACTAGTTTTAATATGGGTCACTTTTTATAAAATGACAGTGATCAGCTATCATCAGTACCTACTGTAATTTAATCTAATAATTAAATACATTGGTGCGATGTGTTTGTGTACGTGCACCCAAGTGCGCGCGCGCGTGTCGAGAGGTTTCTGGTTACGGAAATTAAAATCAAAGTACTGAAACTACTAAAAGCCGGGCTTGCAAATATCTGAGTAATTCATCGATACTTTTAGAAAGTTTTTTTTATTGTTTTATTCGTGCATAAATTCATTTATATATTCATTCATATATATTTTATTCATTTATATAGCTATGTTACTATTTGTTTATTCATCTATTTATCTATCTATTCATTTACCTTTTTATTTATTTACCTATCTATTTATTTGTTTATCAATGTACAATGTATTCATTATTTTGATTATTTATACGGGTATATGCAGTTTTGTGAACATGTGTAATTATGTAGATGAAAAGTTTTATCTAATTCTTAATATCATTTATTCATGAATTTCTGTTTACATCGGTGCTTTGACATTTGACTGCATTCCCTTAATGTTTTGTCAATGTAATATTCAGATATTTCCTACCATCCTTCTCATATATTAAAATTGGCCGACTGACTTTTAATTTAAGTAGCCATAAACCGTGGGTTAATAAAATGAAAAAAGCTATTTATATACAGAAACCATTTGCGAAACTATATCTTTGGAAAAAAACAGGTTTGAATATTGTCATGCTTCGATTGAACGTTTATATAGATAGAAATGGTGATTTTAAAAACCATTCATGGTTATCATTAAGTGTATAGTCGTTATGTTTATGAACAAATTAAAATAGCACTTAACTGAAATAGAAAATTTATAAATTCAAAAACATGTCAGAACAGAATTTTATTTATGACAGAAATACATGTATCAGCAGTTGCAGCAGAACGTTCATGACCGGCTCAATTAAGATACTTTAACAAGTAAATATTGAAAAATATAAGTCCCTTAAAAATAGTTTCATTTACACTAGGTATAATTTTGTAGACAACTTTAATTTTGCAAGGTGTGATTTATATTAGTTTTTTGGGGGTCTGTGTGTGAATTTACGCGTTACGGTAGAACCCTTTTACACAACTCTTTTATACAATTCTTATGAAACATAATTACCACAAAGGACCGTTCACAACAGGATTAATTTAGACGATCTTTTATCAGGTGTGTATGCACATCTTTACATTTGCCATGGCCACTAATATCCACTGGCTTTACACAAGTTGACAGACAACATTTCTTTATAGATCAACTTAGGTTCCAGCAGAACTCGAACGCGCGCTTTACAAATCAATGATATATTTAGTTAGTATAATAAGTACTAGTTTTCCTTTAAAATATCACATGGCAGTATATGTCTTAATAAATGTATTTGGTATAATAAGTATTCTTAATAGTTTGAATAAACTTGTTTTATTCAAAATAAGTTGGTACAGAAATTTACTTTTTATGACGTTTCAAATATAGTATGTACATTTTATTTCATGCGAAATATGTTTGAAAATAACAATATAATGTTATAATAAACTCTTGTCACACACTATTGTAATGTGCAGGTACTTTGAAAACCAAATTAATGTAACTCTTTTGAAACGATTTCATTATTTTGAGGACAGCAAGTATTACATTAAAGAATAGAATACATAGAGGAAAGATGGGAAAAGATATGTTTGTGATTCATTATATTTTAGATGTCTGTCAATGGTTGTTATCATTATCGTATCTTCGTTAAATACCTCCCTATGAATGCTTCTTAATCTTAGAGTTTACAAATCGATTAAAAATCGAAAAAAAAATCAGAGAAACAGGTTGTTAATCGAAAGAAGTTGCAATTGACAATACACAGATCAGGTAAAAATTGCTCACACATGAAATTCTAAAACTCCAGAGGCAGGATCAGGTGCCACGAGTGAGTAAGCATCATACAGCACATAAAATGTATTTTAAAAAACATGCAGAATACATTTCCTGTCATCACGCTTCGGTGAAATCCAATTGTATGTACCCCGTTTTGTCTAGCATTGAATTTGACACAATTCGGGGCACAAAATGGGTGAACGATTGGTGTTTACGTTTTGTATCATTTGACGTGTTACCACTGGAAATCTGGTGGATCCATATATAGGCAACATAGTGGTAATCTCTCGCTCAACATTTGTTTCAAATAAAATAAACTCGTCCAAATTTATCTCCAATTCTTCTGTTGGCGATTTTGCATTTATTTTCAAATCATTTTCCCCAAATCGTCTCCGAGGGCGGTCTGAGCGTATCTGACTGTAGGGGGCTGCTATGTTATCGTTGTATACGCCTATTTGTTGCTGTGGTGTGACAGTCGTGTATCCATGCGCAGTGTGATCAGACTCCCATTCGTTTCAGTTTTCGATGAAACGAATGGAAAATACATTCAATCTCTATATAAAGAGTAGGACAAATATTTTATTGAGTCTATTGAAAGTTTTATATAGATTTTTTTTCCAATTGCAGGTCAGTACGGGGACTAGAGAACGTTGAAAAATTTAACAATGTTTAGAAGACCATTACTTACAAAATTTCGCAAATTGGAATTTGCATGTTTCCATGGAAATACTATAGGAAGTATCTTTAAACTAAAACGTAAGATATCATCATCATCATTATCATCATCATCATCATCATAATCATCATCATCATCATGTTTATTATCGGCATTATTGTAAAAGATACAGACCGACTGTAATATCCTTCATTGCAGGTATAAAGAATGATTGAATAATTATTTCAACGCACACAAGTAGTAGGTAATCACGTGTCCCAAGTGTTAACCGCTTTACTTTTTTGCGTAGGAATACATGAATATTTATCTAAAGTATTTGTCGCATAAGTCTTCTCTGAAATTTCAACATATGAACGAATCGATAAAGAACGGAAAAGCACATATTTATTTCTTATTCATTGAATCTTAAAAGTCATACATTACCAAAAAAAAAACAAAAAAACAAAAAAAAAAAAAAAAATCACAGAAAGAAATCGGAAATTCAAGACTACATCTGTAGCACACTGTACAGGCGATAAATCTAGGTCATGATATGACCAGAACCACAGGCCACAAAAATGAAAATTCGCTTCGTAGTTACAATTGCTACTTGTCAGTTGAACTTAAAAAAGAGTTTTAGGCCGAGTGCAACTTTGTCAAGCATCTCTGATATACAGCTCGCTTTGACTTCACCAGGTATTACTGTCAGAAACAATTCATCACTCACATTGTGTGAAATCAGCTCCATCTTGCATTTCATCTCATCTTGTTTTCTCACAACCTCTAACGTCAATACCGAGCATAAGTGGTGCTCAGAGGTTTCTCAGTAATGAGTAATAGAGTTATTAACGGCATACTCTATATAATATCTTGTTCATGTTATAAAATATAAGATTAGCTGATTTACACCTACATTGACCCACATAACACATGGAGGGATGAGGATTTATTATCTGCCTACACGGGTTTTACATAACGAAGATGTCAATAATTTATATCTAAACAGACCAATAAGTATGTTATATCCATGTTTTTCAAAAAATGAAAATCAATCCTTAATTGCTTGCACCAAGCGGAAGGTCGTGTTCCATTCCAGGTACGAGTCCTACCATAAACTTTAAAAAATGGTAGCGAGCGTTCTTTTTAATTATTAGTTTCTATTGATCTTATTATTATTATTATTATTATTATTATTATTATTATTATTTTATTATTATATGAGGCATAATAAAGTGTAGTTGCATTGTTAAAAATTAATATCATCATATCCGGTTATTTGGCGCACTATCATTTTGCCAACGGAGTTATTTTTTTAGTTTCTTTGATCTCAATTATTTAAATCCACATCAGCAGATATATATTGTTATTTTTAATAGCATCTAAGTATGTGGTATATTCTTCAATAACAAAGGGAAAATAAATCTTAACAATCGAAATTGTTCAATAATAAGTCTACAATCGAATATTTTAAAAATAATGTCAACATTTTTTCAGCAAATGACGTTTGTCCTGTTCCTATGAAAGTACAGCAAAAATGCTTATCCAACACGGGACGGGTCTGCCATGTGACGCAATCGGTAATTACATCGATTTTTAGCTTTGGTACACATTTTTTTTCTAATCATAGCTGGTTTAGTTTAATTCTATAAATTTTGGCAATATACATATACAGTAAAACCTGTATATAGGGGCCACCTTAGGGACTATTGGCCTTTATGTGCAGGTGACTCTTATGTACAGGTTTAATTTAGTTGAAGTATGAAGTCAAGGGACTTGAAAAAAACTGGCCTTTATAAACAGGTAATCCTTATATAGAGGTGGCGACTATAGCAGGTTTTACGAGAGAGAGAGAGAGAGAGAGAGAGAGAGAGAGAGAGAGAGAGAGAGAGAGAGAGAGAGAGAGAGAGAGAGAGAGAGAGAGAGAGAGAGAGAGAGTATTTGCCTATCCATGGAACCAGGGTCTAAATTAATTGATTCATAAGTTTCTGTGATTGATCTACTTCATTTGCTTGTGTATATACATATTTCTTCCTTTCAGACGGATACTGCACATAGTATATTGAGGAAGGTTACACTGGACAAGGACAAAGGGAAAATTGCAGTCGATTGGAATGACGGGAAAACATCCAAGTATTTTTTGGAAATGATATATACTTGCTTGAAATCATTTAAAATGTTTAACTATTCAATCTATTACAACACCAAAATTTAAAAAATACGATATACAAAGTTATAAGCTCAAACATTTGTAGACGGTAAGCAATTTGTTTACAACAATTTAGAGAAACTTAAATGATATAACGTATTTACTTTACCTGGAAATTTCGAATAAAGTGCTGATTTTAGGTAAAAACATGAACATCTAGTAAACCTTCACGTCTCCGAGCAAAGCAACATCTTATACCTAGCTGATTTGTGTTATTTTGTTGTTTCGACCTTTTGGACAGAAAAGACGAAAATTAGTGCTTCTTAATTCTTCTTATTTACCCCGAAAGAAATATATTTAGTGTTTCATAATTCTCTGCCTTTCGTTGTTTGACCCCAAAAGGGAGAACATCGATAACTGTTTCTTGAAAGGACAACGAAGTTATCGACCCTCTAATCTCGTCATTTTGGATAAAATGTTGATCTTCCGCTGTTTCACTCGGAAAGGACGAAATGTTATTTTTTTTAATTGGTTACCTTTCGTTGTTTCGCTCCGGAAGGAGATTTTATTTTTTTAACTGGCGACCTTTCGTCCTTTCGCATACTTCGGATACATTGGCGAATGGACTGTCAGCTGTGTGGTTCAAATGTGCAAAACTACACTGGTGAATAGCAGTTTGTGCATTTCGTGAAATTACCACGTGATCACTTCATTATTGTTCTTAAGTAAACATTTTTAATTTCAGTTATTTAATGTGCATCAAACTGTTGATTTTCTTTAACAGAACGCTCGTCGTTAACAATGTTACTTGGGTATTATGTTGATGTGATATTGTAAAAGAGGTTGTTACTCACTTATTTAATCTGAGTTTGACCGTGTAACCGGTCAACAGGACATGCTTTATACTTTGGTAGTTGGAGGATGTTGAGTTTTCTAAGGTACTTGTGTTACATTAAATGAAAATTTTCTGATTTATATTTCTAGTTTTCACAGCATGTGGTTACGTTTCAACTGTAAATGTGACAAGTGTATGGACCCTCATAGTAATATGCCACGAGTCAAAATGGAGGAAGTTCCTCTTAATATGACGATGAAAGAAGTTACAAGGACAGGTGTAGTTAAATAATTTTGTTATGATGCAACTTTGAAAAACTTCTATATTGACTTGATACATACATACATACATGCATGGATGCATCCAACCAACCATCCATCCATCCATCCATCCATCCATACACTTAGTGTCGAATGCCTGTCGTAACGTGTATACTAGTTGAATGAAAGTTCATTCTCTATAATTAAAATGTCATGGAATGTCATTATCTTTGTACTTATTATTAAGATTGTTTTTATTTGCGTTTTGTTAGATGCAGGCAAAGTTCGTGTAACATGGGACCAGGAGGATCATGTGGGAGAATATGATCCAGAATTCCTTAAACATCACTGTTATAACAAAGAATCGATGCAAAAAAGACGCCAAGACGCAAGACCGAACTCTAGCTCAGTGGTTTGAACATATAAATTTAGTTTGCATTAACCCCCCAAAAAACGGTCGTTCATGCCAATAACGCTATATTCTATTTGAAATTTTATAGGCTAAATGTATCTTATTATTTTTAGGAATTTAATCTTAAAATGAATAAATACAATTTTGACGGTGATGGCATTGAGTTAAAAAAGTATTAATTTCAGTCAATTCTTTTCACATATAAATTTGAATTATAGACATAATTCCATAATGTACTGTTACGCGTAACATTTGCTTTAGTACATTTTTGAATTCCTGTTTTTATATCTATGTATCTATATGCACACAATTGCACAATACGTTGTTAAATTTTAATTAAAGTTAATCAATATTCAATCAACAGGCTAATGAAAGGTTAAATTTACTAATGTATTATGCAAATGGGTCCAGATAGATAGATATCAACTTTTAATTATTTATATGGTGTGAAGCATCATTGATTATCATTCACGACAATTTATATCCTCAAGTGCTTATACATTTTACTTATATTCACTTTTCTCAGTCCATCACTGAAATACAATTCTCGGAGGTGCAAAATTCTGACGAAGGAATGCATAGGTGAGTGTCAATAGTAGAACTATAGGGGTGTCCGAGTAGCTCACTTCTCACCAATGTGACCAGGGATTCGACCCTTGGATTGGACAGGGAAGTATGTGAGATAGTATGGTGGTCGCCAAGTCGGAAAAGTGGGATTTCTCTGGATACTCCGGTTTCCTCCGCGATCCAACATCAGGGCCGCGAGAAAAGTTGATATAATTTTTTGTAATTCGTTGTAAAATAAATAAAGTTTAAACTTAGAAATATATATTATGACCTTTGAAAATGTGAATAGTCTCGTTTATATATTGCTAATATCTGTCTCTTCATCTTCATAAGGTGGCTCAAAACAATCAATGAGGAAGGAGTCTGCATGTTGAAAGGCGTGCCGGCAGAAGAAGGGTATCTGGAAAAGGTATTACATCTCTCTCTCTCTCTCTCTCTCTCTCTCTCTCTCTCTCTCCTCTCTCTCTCTCTCTCTCTCTCTCTCTCTCTCTCTCTCTCTCTCTCTCTCTCTCTCTCTCTCTCTCTCTCTCTCTCTCTCTCTCTCTCTCATGTACATACCGTTGCCTACCTGCCAACACACATACATAATTACATACATACATATCTATATTTGTGCATTGATATAGACGTCTTGGTATAGAATAACCTCTTCATTTTTGAAATCTAAATACAATTCTTAATCAGACAAGCCGCTTATATTAGAAATAAATGTCTTCTTTTATTTTTATTTATCTATAAAGTTGTTTTGTGCAGTTTTCTCTATTCGTATTCCTTCATTAGGTCATTAAAAGTATCGGACCCATTCAATCAACGTATTACGGAGAGGTAAGTCAAGGCTATAACTTTTATTTGATATTTGAATAAGATTTGTTACCATAAATAATAATCACAAAAATGAATGTTGATCCAGATGTAAATAACCATTAGAAATTCTGTTGTATAGATACCAAAGTTGTGGATATATAGAAAGAGCATAAAACTATATACAAAACAAAATCAAACACAAAATACTGTAAAACAAAGTGGGATCAGGTGAAATGATGTAAATAAACTTGCACCTGTAACACGGAGTCAAAAAAACACTTTGCTTAAAATATTATAATCCCAGCAATCTGTTAAAATGATTTTTCAATCTTCATTTTCATTAAAACTACTATTTTGATATCACGCTGTTCCTCGCACCAAGCGTACTAAAGTATTATATTTTGTCACGTCAGAATAATTACAATGATTTAAACTAGCTTGCCTTTCGTTTGTTGTTTTAGCTTTACAATGTCCGCCTTCATGATATCCCTATAAACTTAGCATACAGTAACGAGGGACTGACATTTCACATGGATCTTCAACAGTACGAGTCCCCACCAGGGATACAATTTCTACACTGCATTGAGTATATATATGATATTGTATAAAGTATGTATATAGTATTGTATTGAGTGTGTAAATAATATTGCAATCAGTATGTATATGATATGATATCGTATTGAGTATTTATACACTATTGTATTCAGTATATATATATATATATATATATATATATATATATATATATATATATATATATATATATATTATATATATATATATATATATATATAAGAGAGAGAGAGAGAGAGAGAGAGAGAGAGAGTGTTGTATATGTATGCAGTAATGTATTGAGTATGTAAATAATATTGCAATCAGTATGTATATGATATCGTATTGAGTATGTATATGGATTTTATCGTATATGAGTATATATATATATATATTATATATTTTATTCATATATATATATATATATATATATATATAGTGTTGTATATGTATGCATGTATTTCAGTATGTATATCAGATGTATATGATATCGTATTGAGTATGTATATACTATTATATTCAGTATATATGTTGTAGTATATAAAGTTTTGTATTAGGGATGTATATAGTATTGCATTGAGTATGTATAATATTATTATATACTAAAAATATATAGTATGTATTTTTAATTATTTTAATCATGTAATTGATTTTGTATTAGGTATGCATATGAGCTTGTATAGAGTAAGTTGCTTACAGTGTATTAAGCATGTTCTTGATCGAACATGCATTGAGTGTATTTAGCATGCACTTAGTCTTTTAAACTGTACATCCTAGGGGTTGTAATGTGCATGCATTTTGTCCTGTGTGTTATAAGGACGTGATGACCATGAACCTTTTTATTGAGCATGCTATTGGTCTGTATAATGGATGTATTTAGTGTTGAATTGTGTATCCATTTGGTTTTGTATTACGCATATGCCTGGCCCTCCAGAGTGAATGTTCTTGGTCTTGTACTGAGGATGTATTTGATCTTGTGTTGAGTATACTTAGTCTTATACAGTGCATACATTTGGCCTTGTATATTGTGTGTACCAGACCGTGTATTGAACACGTACGTGCATGATCTTGTTTTGATCATGTACTTAGATTCTCAGTGGATCTTTTCATGTTGCATTACGAAATAAATCACCCCGTAAAGGTGGAAGAAAACACAAAACGTTAATCTAAGAATAATTCTTACTCTATCTATATAAAGATACATTTTCATTGTTGAACTATGACTGATTTGAGAAGAGAGACATATGAAATATCGTATTTATTCTGCTCCTAAGGATTTCAATATTTCAATATAAAAATCTCAGATACCAAAGTATAAATCAATAGGATGTCCAGGACATAATCCGGTAAAAATGGACAAACACGGACTTCTGGAAACCAAGAGGTGGGATCAGGTGCCATGGAGGAGTAAGCATCCCCTGTCGACCGGTCACACCCGCCGTGAGTCCACAGTCAAGTCCAATGAAACACGTGAGGAGTGTATCCTCGTCACAATTGGTACAGACGTCTCAACAACCGCCAACGAAAAGGCAACTCAACATTTCACTTAGTGAAACAGAGTAGTCGCAAACAAGACTATTATACCGACCATAAAATTTGCGAAACGTTGACATTAAACGCGGTTTTCGATATCCCTGTGTCAATAATTTGTCAGTGAGTAGTTTACCTCTGTATATTATAAGCAACATCATGAAATAACTATTAAGGTAACGATATCCCCTTTCTTATGCCATGCATAACTGTTTCCCTTACACCCCCATTTAATTTTTGCATATGTTGATGCCTGAAACAAAAAATATTGTCTCATAAAATTATAATAAAAACTCTGGTTTGCATTATGTACGTATTGACCTGTCGGTCTTCATCAGTGAAATGATGGCCGATAGGCTGATAAGTACGGAATATTTACCAGGGAATTAAGAATATGTATATATATATATATATATATATATATATATATATATATATATATATATATATATATATATATATATATTCCTTTCCTTGCAGATTTGACGATCACATAAAAGGCGGGGAAACTCTATTTCTAGATATGTATCAAGTATCCGAGGAGTTCCGAAAGCTGTATCCAGAACATTTTCAAACATTATGTAGGGTACCGGCTTCGTTTGAAAGATTTCATAAAACAAGGTATTTCCGTTGATACTACAGTGATCCATATTACCTTGTGTAGATGAATTATATATACTCAATATTTGAGTTTTAATTCACCCGCTTTTGGTAAAAGGTAGGGAATGATACAAAACTGAAGTCCATAAGACTTCTAGGTCAATGTGTCACAGTCAAAATTTATTGACACTTTTAAAGACATAAATTAATTTTTTTCTCAAAAACATCAACTTTCTGTATAGGGACAAACGTCTGAAAAACTTAAATGTTAAAGCGAAGATTAACTTTTTCAAAGTTTCAAAGTTTCGAAAGTCATCGGTGCTTAAAAGGAATGAAAATGTGAAATTCCTAAAATATCTTTCACATTATGCACCTAAGATATTGTACGTACCGACCTAGAAATAATTTTTGGGACGCTGTTGAGTCACTGGATAAAAGGTCCTTGACATTTGTCAATAAATTGCTTATAAAATGTTCACTAGTGGTTAGGCATATGCAACTTAAAGATGTGAGAATTGTAATCCCAAAGTGAAGCTCGTATAGCCCTTGTTTCTACTGCCATTCACAAGGAAGAAGTTTGACAGTATAAATACTATTATACATCTCCAGGGAATTATCGTAAGATAGACGTGATCTTAGTTCAAGGAAATTGATAGTTATTTGTATACATATACATTTATAAATGAATTATCGTGACAGAGTGTCAAGAACATGGGGTCAAATGTTTATGTATTTGAATAAACATAAAATAATTTTGCTAAAATGACAGACGTTTTGTATACATTAATATCTTAAATGGACATTAGCTGTTTTTTTTTTCAAAATTTCTTTTTTGCCCTTTATACTACTTTGACTTAAATAAAATAAAACAAGAGATAAACACAGGCATAAAATTCTTAAATTCCTATATATTTTGTGAAAATGGCTTGAGAAACCCAGTTTTGGTACTTTTTCAGCTGCAATTGATTAACTCAACCTTACTTTTTGTATATGAATACCGCATTTGACCTGACATTATTTTCACAAAATATATAGGAATATAAGATTTGTTAATGCCTGTGTATAGCTCTTATTTGTTATTGTACATCAAGTACAAGTGGATTTAAAGTAGGAAACACAGCTATTGACCCTTTGAAAGCTATCGATTAACATTTTTACAAATATGATTGTGGACAATTTTCAATTAGGAGTTCATGTATAATAATTTCATTTGCTCTTTTGTAACGTTAGTTTTCGAAGGTCGAACATTTTTTTACGGTTGTTGTTCATTGCATGTTTTTATTGAGCAGATTGGAATCAAAACATAAAATAATAGAAATGTACCTAGTTTTATGTAATCGAATATTCATTCCATTGAAATATACCAACAATGGTCACTGTCACAGGAAAGTTCATAATTACACTGGAATCATACAGTTCACTCAACTGATGTTACACAGACTATATTTCCTATCATTAAAGTTCGTTCAATTTATAACTACGAGGACCGTCCACGACACGAAATGCCGTTAGGCAAGCAAATGAAGTCTATTTTTCTTAACTTTTTATATTTCAAAGTAATTTTAATATTCTTCACCACGATCTTTATTATTTCTTTTTCTATACATCCACAATTTTATGCGTCTAAATTTACTTTTCTCTACAGAGACCAGCCTGTTAAAATGATTATTAGAAAACCGCATTTCATTTTAAACAACGAAAACGAGGTAAATATTATATCCCATGGAAACCTCTATATTGTAAATGTGATAGTTGTGATATAAATTGCCATTGAATCATTTCTAATTCATATCATTGATTTTTGTGATTTGGAATATATTTTATACTTCGCATCGAAATCAGAATCGTACAAGGAACTATATCAATTTTGCTTAGTTTGTACCTAAAAAAATCATGTTTTATGGAAATAATATTCAAATGAGTTTATTATATGGCATACCGAAATCTCATGAATGAGTTAATTCATTCGTTGTTAGCTCAATCTAGTATTTCTCAGTTAATCCTACGTATGCTCCAGTTGATCATATATGAGTTTCGAAAAACAAAGTGCATGTATAAGTCGTGATTATGATTAGGGTATTGCAATTTGAATTAACTGGTGGAAAACTATGTTTTACGTAGAAGGACTTGGTTTAACTGCATCAACAAATACTATTTATTCATATGACTATGACAGTTAAACCGAATATTCTTTTTTTCTGAATATGTCGCAATCAAACCTAGTTTTTCGTATATAAACCTAATTTGGCTCCTGTTCATTTGGGTTACGGAAAGAAAAAATAGGTTTGACTGGAGAACATTTAAGTTTAACTCAGAAAACTATATCTAACTGATAAAGCACGCCAAAATCAGTATTCATCCAGTGAATGAGTGTAATGTGAAAAAAACTAGGTTTGACTGGAGAAAAACTAGGTTTGACGGAAAAAACTAGATTTGACTGGAGAAAAACTAGGTTTGACTGGAGAAAAACTAGGTTTGACTGGAGAAAAACTAAGTTTGACTGGAGAAACACTAGGTTTAAATGCATTAAAATTAGATTGATACTCATTAATGTAAATGTGGCGCATTCACTTCAGTTAAATATATTCAAAGAGTTTTTCTCAAGTCAATGTGACTTACCGAGAATAGTAAGTTTAACTGGAGACAAAGTGTGACCGCTCAACAGGGGATGTTTTACTTCTCCACGGCAATGATCACATCTCTGGTTTTTTATATGTTTAACTAAATTACTCATTAAAAGATTTTGTGTGCTATATTATTATACTAACTACAGTAATTGTGTTTTAGATAATTGCTATAAACTGGCACTTTCCACCTGCTGGAACAGTTCTTGTAGATGAGGTAAGATTATTAAAAGGAAGAGATTGAGCTTCTACTTTTTACCATAATCAGAAAAGTAATAAACTATTTTTATCTCAGTCTGTAACTGCTATCAAATGTTGAAAGAAATAAACTGCCATATATCAATATTCAAGGCTGTCAAACAGGCACAAAAAATATATTTCTCTAAATATTATGAAAGTATGGTCAGGTCAAGTGTGGTATTCATATACAAATTGTAACCTTGAGTATACTATCTTTAAAAAACAAAGCTAATGCCCCTTTAAATGTATGTTTTAGGAAGATGTTGAGGCGTACTACAGAGCATTTCATCTCTTTGGTAAAACTATACAGACATCGCCGAAAATTGTAAGTTCCTGTGTATATCATAATATCCGAACTACAGTAAAACCTGCTATAGTGGCCACCTCTATATAAGGATTACCTGTCTATAAAGGCCAGTTTTGAAAAGTCCCTTGACTGCATACTTCAACTAAATTGAACCTGTGTATAAGGGTCACCTGCACATAAAGGCCAATATTTTCTGGTCCCTTGGGTGGCCCCTATATACAGGTTTTACTGTATTTCGAAATAACACTTTTCTATTTCCTTCCATCTCTTCGTCTCTGTTCGTCAAATTTACAAGTAATCTTGACAAGAATTTCTTCTTTACCTGTTTCATTTGAATCTGTGGACTCACGGTAGGTGTGACCGATCAACAGGGGATGTTTATTCCTCCGTGGGTCCTGATCCCACCTCTGAATCTATAGAGCTCCGCGTTTGTCAAATACTCACCAGATTTGTATATGTATATGAAGATTTATAATTTGGTATCTGAAAATTTATATCTTTAATTCTAAGTCTAACATTTCAGCGATCTATTCGTTTGAGACCGGGGGATTGTATTTCATTTAACAATCGAAGAATGGCGCATGCAAGGAATCCTTTTCAAACAAGTGGAAAGGGATCGAGATTCTTGAGGGTAAATGTTTTGCAAAATCTGAAAAAAAAGAACGCGACCACATCGCCATCATAAATCATTATCAAATCATTATTTCAAATTCAACTGAAACCTTGTTTTGTATATTTCATGGATTTCTTACACTGTTTCAAATATAAAGTGTGAACCTTCTACTCATGATCGTTAAAAATAAATCATCTAAGTCTTGGATTTTTAATTTCTAAATATGTATGTAGACTGTGATGTGGTCTTTTGTTTATCTCATTTTTTTGTTTTACATACATACATTCTCTCATGTACATGTACATTGACCTCATATGTATCATTTCCATACATATTTCATCCTCTATACCTTAAATACATGAACATATAATTTAATTTCTTTATATTCATTTGTACTGAGTTTTGGTAAAAGTAGAGAGAAAAAGGAGAAAAAGAGGATAGAGAAAAAAAAAAGAGAAAAATGTCTAAAGTACTTTTTAATTTTAAAGAAGTTTGAGATATTTTTAAACATGATGAGGCAGGAGTGAGGGAACTAACTACTACTTCTACTACTTATATAACAAATATCTTAATTGTTAAAGGGCATAATTTTAGATTTAATAAACGCTGAAAACACACACACACACACACACACACATACACACACACATACATATTTGAGTATATTAAAAGTTCCATATGTTTGCCTTTAGAAATGAACAGTCAAAAATTGGGAAACAAGGATTTCAGGTAACCCTTCCCATTCGAACCATTCACTATTAAAAAGTTGTTTGTATTTGTCCTCTTTACTATTTACAATATTTTAGAGCATTATAGTGTTCCTTTATTAAATGTCTCAAACATCTTATTGACGAAGATTGTGACCGGTCGACAGAGGATGCTTACTCCTCCATGGCACCTGATCTCACCTCTTGGTTTCCAGAGGTCTGTGTTTGTCCATTTTGACCGTATTTGTATCTATGTCCTGGAAATTCTATTGATTTATACTTTAGTATTTGGGTTTTTACATTGTAAACATCTTGTTTTATAAATGTAAAATTTTATAATTTACAAAATTTTATAATCAAGAGGGTTGTATATCCCATTCAATTTATTGAATGGACCAAATATAAAGGTTGCTTTGTTAAGTTAATTGGAATATGAAGAGAATCAAATAAGCCACAAAAAACATTTAGAAAACTTTGAACAAACTCACATTCCCAGAGGGAATATTGAATTATTTCAATTTCTTCTTTACACTTATTACAGTAAGGTCTAGTTATAATATCAGCTGTATATAAATAGGAATTTGTAGTTAAATATACATATGTATTCTGTACTGAAGCCACTGTAATGTAGTAGATATACCATTCCATGTAAATTCATCAAAATCCAAAATATATACACACATATACACATACAACATATCAGGCCATCAATTTTCTAAATTATTTTATTTGTACACACCTAAACACTTTCACCCATTTTTTTTTATATCAGTGCCAAAAATAAAATATTCTAATACTTTGTCCATAAATTTTCATGAAACGGAATCAAACACTTTTTCAAAATCGATGATTAATAACATACCCCAAATATCTTTTTCTTCAGCATAATGCATAATATCATAAATGATTCTAGTATTTTCCCCAATATACCTCCCTTTTATAAAACCTCTCCGATAATCATTGATCAATTTATGTAAAAAAATATTCTATTTGCAATAACCCCCGATGCGATTTTATAAATATTATTTAGAAGAGTGGTTTGTCTCCAATTTTTCATAAATTGTTTTGGTTTATCTCCCTTGGGTATGGAGGTAATAATTCCTTATTTTTTGGTGAGTGATAGATTTCCATTTATGGAGCCATAATTAAGAGATCTAATGATAAAATTACCCAAATGTCTCCAAATAAGTTAAAAAAATTCGGTGCTAAAACAGATCTAGGGCTTTTACCATTTTTCATATTCTTTTGTGTTGCTCATGCTTCACCTACATTACCCTCTAAATTTTCTTGGTGTATTTTTATTTTCTAAAAACAAATCGAAATCAGTACCTCCTAAATTATTTTTATCTCTATCTGAACATGTAAACAAATTTTCATAATACTGCTTAATTTCATCTCAAATTTCTTCCTGTTTAGTTATCACTTCACCATCATCATTAACTATTTTTGGAATTATATTGAAGTTAAATTTCTATTTTCCAAATTTAGAAAATATGCTGTAGGCTTTTCTCCCTCCTGTGACCATTTGACTTTTGACCGAATTATACTTCCCTTAAGTTTTTTTTCTCAAGTTTTCAAGTTCTATCTTTTTTTATTGTATTTTTCTATATTAAGTTTTTTACAGGATTCTAAGTTTTGTATATTTTTTATAAGATTATACATAAATATTTTGTGTTTTCTTTTTATATGCTGAGTAGCAGTATTTCTAAAAATAATTGATCATTAATTTCGAATTGGATATCTGCATCTGAAATGTTTTGAATACTATCTATATTGTAAACTGGGAGAGTATACCGTAATTTTACATCAAGAATAAGTTTATTTATAATTTCTAGGTATTCAATATCATGCAGTGAAGAATTATCAAATTTCCAGAGTCCCCTACATGTACCTTTTTTGAAATTGTTAAAGTCCATAGTTATAGAAGGTATAGAATGGTCAGACCTATATCCAGGTTCTATAATAGATTTAGAAATACCTGATACCAATTTTTCTGACACAAGAAAGAAATCTAGTCGGGCTTGTTTAAAGGAATTACTTCTTCTCCAGGTAAATCGGTTTTTTTTATCAGGATTTTGTTCCCTAAAAATGTCAATAATATTTAATTCTCCCATCATTTCAATGACCTTTTCCCTAGCTTTTGGGTTATTAGTGTTTCAATAATCTAAGTTAGGATCCAAAACTAAATTAAAATCTCCACAAACAATATATAATTCATTTTTAAATTCACTTAAAACATCTATTCTTTTACCATAAAATGATGGGGAGTCTATATTAGGACCATAAATTGTAATTAAACTTAAACTACCATCATCAATTGTCAAGTCCAAAGCTAAAAAAATTATCGTCATTATCCTCTTTTCTCTCATAATCTTGTAATGAAAATTATTATTTAACATTATTGCTACCCCCTTTAGCATTTGAATTTAAAGAACTAAAAAAGCAATCAAAACCCCACTCTATTCTTAATTTATTTTCAATTTTGGGAGTAAAGTGAGTATCTTTTAAACAAAATATATCAAAATTTATACATCGAAAATAAGCAAAAACATCTTTTCGTTTATTTCCCTCCAGTCCCTGACAATTTGCAGACAATATCTTAATGCCCTTCATATTTCAAGTAAGTTAGGATCTTTTTTAAATCGAGCCTCATTTCTGCTGACGTACATGTACAATAATAATAGTTAAGGTTTAAACAAAGAAAAGAGGAAAGAAAAATGAAAGGGAAGATAGAATTAAACATGTAAATAATGTCACCACTATCAAAACAAGCTCAGAAAATTATTATACATGTATATACTTCAGACAGAAAATTACAAACTAGGCTTGATATAGCATCGGTGGAGATAAAAAATCATTAATTATAATCCTATACCAGCGTATACATAGATGCATACATAGATCCAGAAATCTACACACACATATATGCATTACATTATACAAATACATATACATTCACACATATACATGCATACTTAGTATAACATACACACATATACACGTACAACATATCAGGCCGTGAGTTTTCTAAATTTTGTCATATATACACACCTAAACAAAGATAATACACATAGATACAATTTCAGGTAGACCAACACTGATACCTACATGTACCGACCACACCATGTTCAAGTTAACACACATGTATTCACTTACAAGGAAAACTTTCTTTATTTCACACACACACACACACACACACACACACACACACACACACACACACACACACACACACACACACACACACACTATCAAACAGTCGGAAACAAAGCTTATACACATACAAACAATAACACACCCAACCACTATTAAAGTCACATACACATCATCTCGTATACAATGTATATACATGCGCATAAGATAGATGAAATGTTAAATATAAATCTTCATTTTAGTCTATGCCATTTAAAGTAAACATGAACAAAAAGAATAGAAATGTCAAAGAGTACTTACAGTCCAGCACTATAACATTTAACAGAAACACTGATCTGTACACACAATACAATGTCACATGTGTCCAAAATTAGCATTGTTTAACAGACATTCATCAAAAACCACTGTATTGTCTGAAAGACCATTTGTCAACTTCACAAATAGTTTTCCATCAATGATCCTGGAGTTTTCCACACATGATAATCCATACGTTGTTTTAAGCTTTTGTTGGTTAATTTTGGTAAGGTCTTCTGTAACATGAAACTTTGACCCTTCAGCATTTTTTCTGTTTGAGTACCTCATGCTTTTTACGTCTCTGTACAAATTTACAAATGATGGTCCTGGGGCTATTCTTTGTAAATTTTCCTAGTTGGTGAGCTGTATCAATGTCCGATTCACTGATTTTAACTTTGAGTTCAGTATTTATGAAATTAACCACTTTTACAACACTTTCCTCTATTGACTGTTTTTGGTTTCTGTCATCAATTCCTGTTATTCAGATTGAGTTCAATCTCCCATGTTGTTCCAGCTGGTTGTGTTTATTCTCCTGAATTCTAAACATTTCATCTTTATCCAAAAGTTGTTTTTCTAGTTTTCCTACAGTTTGTTTCAGATCTTCATTTTTTACCTGAAAATCAAACACTCGGCTTTCAAGTGTCTCTACAAGTTCTCTGTTCTCTTCTTTAATCTCTTCTCTGAGTCTATCAATCTTATAGTTCATATCCTCTCTCACGTTCATATCTTTTCAATGAAAATGTTGTCATCTATGTAAATATTTCATAACTACATACTTGACAAAACGTTTAATACTTTTTATGCAGGGTGGATATGCTAATATCGATGATTTCAAGAGCAGACTGATGGCGCTTGCAGAGGTAATCGGAAACAATGATCCTGTCAAGCGCTGCTTTAACAGTGATTGGTTGTGAATCCAGCCACGTGGAACATTTTATATGTTAATTCTGCAAGTTAAAGTATAAGAATGACATCAAACACCCTTTAGACATGGGCAATAATATTTTACCTGGTATAGTCTCAGTCACAGTTCACAGTCTCTCTCTTATTTACCTGTATGAATATTTTTGCAATAAACATTTTTACACAAATTATGAAATTGTTTGCAATAAACCTTTTTACACATATTATACAACTTCTGATTACAATTTTATTTGATAGCATGTATCCCAGCTAAATGACAAATATTTACATACCGACTGTAATTTCCTTCATTACAGTTATACAGAATGACTGTATTGTTATATCAATAAAATCAGTGATCTAAGTGTTAACCGCTAGCTGGCGTAGGAATACCTGAATATCCAAGAAACCCTTTCCATGACCATGTTACGGCAGCGATTTGTCGGACAAGTATTCTCTCAACATATGAATGAATCAATAAAAAATAAAATGACACATTCATTCCATATTGCTATTTAAAGCCATTAATTACCACAAAACAAGCAAAATCATTAAAGAAATAGAAAACACAAGACTAGGCCTGAATCTCTAGCACACTGTAGATCTACATGCCCATATCATAGGCCTATTGCGATTGATCTAGGTCATGTTATGAAAAGAAACACAGGCCACAGAAATGAAAAATTGCCTCGTTGTTACGTTGCTTGTAAGTAAGTCGAAAAGGAAGTCAGGTATAGTTAAATTTTGTCCTGTATCTCTGATAAACAGCTTGCTTTTCCGTCACCATATAAGCTATTCCTGTCAGAAACAATTCGTCACTCGCATCGCGTGAAATCAACCCTCAGTTCACCTCAAATCCTATCAATTGCTTGGCTAATTACCAGGTCCATCTTGTTTTTCACAACCTGAAATATTAATGCCGAGCACAAGTAGTGTTCATAGGTTTCTCAGTAAATTGACGGGATACTCTATATGATCAGCTGGTAAAAACTGAAGTCTGAATTAACATGAATCTATTATACTTTATAGGCCTACACGGATTTCCCATAACGAACGTGTCGATAATTATCTTTTAAACAGAACAATAACAGTTTGCTATTTCATAACATAATCTGCATTTGTCTTATATTTGCTAGTGGGCTAGCCTATATACTGAAATAAATCTAGTTACGAAATCGTCACCCTTTCACAGTTCACGGCATTTCTTAGCTGATTCAGCGACTGGTAAAATATCAAATAGAATGGCTACTTTCAGTTGTCATGAACGAATATTAACAATCACACTCAAACTTTCTGTGGTATTTTCCACTGATAAAATATCAGAATTAAAACGAAAATTTGTTGTAAACAACGATCATCTGTTGCTATCCAAATCGCACATGGTTGGCCAATCAGCCATTTGCACACGGCCCATTCGGGCAATTCTCTCCTGACACATTTAACCCGCCACTAATAAATGGTCGAATATTAAAAATCGCGAACTAAATCTGAGAATAAGTATTCAAGATTGTCCATATCACTAGTTTCTTTCAAAATGATATAAAAAAGAAATTGAATCTTAATTTCATCAGTATTTGCGATCAGAAAAGAGAACTACTTCTCATGTCAAAACAGCTGTTGAGCCATTACGTCATATGAAAACACCCCCGCAAAGTCAGTGTTCTGGAATGAATTTAGTATGCAGTGGACTACAGTTTCACTGAAAAATGGTAATGTGTATAAATATAAGGGTTGTTTTTCATTTTTTAACATCATTCGGGTATAACAGCAATTGATCATGGAAAAAATTCTGTGCAGCACTCCTTAATTGACGGCAATGTGAGTTCGGCTGCTAACCATTCATGACTTTGTTTCATATTATTATTTTGTTTACGTCGATTGCGTATCATGTGAATGCAACTTTTCCTCAATTTAATGTTTCGTTGATTGACAAAGTCATTCTGGATCATTTGTCTGCCCCAAAGTACTCGAATACGTCATTCTCCAAGACCAAAATCATCAATTGGAACTAAAATGAACACAAAACTTTAGTGGGAACTGTGAGACGACATCTAGTCAATCACAAAGTATTCATTTCTGCAAAAGTCGACCTAAAATATTCATTATTAGATTTGATCATCGTTCTTCCGCGACAAGATAAAACGACTGTATGTTTAAAACTATGAATTTTGTCAATAGTAGTAATAGGCAGCTCCCTGGCGGGCCATTTGAATTTAACCGCCACTGATGACGTCATCAGAATGCTGGCTTCTGATTGGTCAATTCAAATGGCCCACCAGGGAGCCGCCTGTGACGTCATAAGCGGAAGTGCGTCATACCGGAAGTGATGTCATACCGGAAGTACTTCATACCGGAAATGAGGTAATGTTGTCATGGCAATAAGGAGAAAGAGCCAATCGTTGAGTTTGGAGGCGTGTCTATGACCGGAAGTGGAAGGTTGTGGGGGCGGCCATCTTGGCTAAGGAGCCAATGAGAGCCTTCGTTACAAGAGGCCGGGGGTCACGAGAGGTCACGTGAGTTCACGAGAAGTCAACGGATAGAGAGAGAAGTTGGGTTTTTCCAGTTTTGAGCTGAGAGTGAATCTATTTTTAGAACCGAAACTTTGGGTTTTTCCAGGTTTGTGAAACTAGTAGTTGGTGGCGCCGGTGAGAGTGCACGAGTGCGCATGCGTGAGAAGCGGTAGGCCGAGCTCGTAACTGTGAGTTAGTCGGCGAGAGTCCTGTTTTAAGTACGCAAGCGCGAGAAGCGGTAGGCCGAGCTGGACTCAAGCTTGAGCTAAGGCTTGTACTTATGAAAACCTTATTCACGTTGCTAGTTACCTATTTTTTCTGAGATATTGTTTGTACATGTTTCATACGGTAAACACTAAGCCTATGGTAATACAAATTCAAACACTCACCCTATGCCGGTAGTGGTTTTCTGACGATGTTGACTCTTCGAGCTTCGGATCGCAAATGAGCTCTCAGAGGTCTAACTGAACCTATACTCTAGTCATGTGACTTTTTTTCTGAGATATTTCTGTTTTTAATGCATGAAAAATAAATTGTCCTATCTAATAAAAAATGAAACACTCACCTTATGCTAAAAGTAGTGGTTTTTTCTTATGGTGTTAACACCTCGAGCTTCGGATCTCAAATGAGTTTTCACAGGATAAACTGAACCTCTCTCTAGTCACATGACTTACTATATTTAGACTTTCATCTAATGAAGTGAATACATCATAACAAAAACACAAGAACTTGTATTACTGTATATAAAATAAAAAATTAAACACTCACCCAATTTTTCTGACGATGTTGACTCTTCGAGCTTCGGATGCAACTCTCAGAGGTCTAACATTGCTTCTGTATAGATACTCTCCATATTGGTTTTTGTTTTTCACTAAACGATGTTCAACAAGTGTAATCCACTAAGAATCAATAAACAGCTCGTGATCGTATAGATGTTATTGAACAGCAAGTGTAACATCAATAACACATCCCACTTTGTAACCAAAACAGAACCTGACAAATACGGGTGATTGACCTTGCGGCTGTTACATTATCCAAAATTCCATTTCTATATTTTTATTTTCGATGTTATCTGTTGACAAGTTGTTTATCCAACACATGTTTTCATTTTGTAATTTATTTTCCTGCCTGCATACATTCCGCTTTGTAACCAAAACAGAACCTGAGAAATACGGGTGATTGACCTTGCGGCTGTTACATTATCCAAAATTCCATTTCTATATTTTATTTTCGATGCTATGTGTTGACAAGTTGTTTATCCAAAACATGTTTTCATTTTGTAATTTATTTTCCTGCCTGCATTTATCACGCTAGGCATCTGGCCACCTGTTTAAGACAGATATTGTCACTAGTTTTTAGTATTTCTAATTCTATATGAAAAAAAAATGAAATAAAATAAATTTTCGTTTTATGGACCTATAAAACATAAAAGACTAGAATATAAAATACTACATAAATGTGATGATACTTCGTTTGAGTATCTACAGTTATTTACTTTTCATTATAAATACATGTCTACAGTTACCGTACTTCATTTTAGATTTGACAACAGAAGCATACACACGGAATGGCTAATTTAACGAACTTTAATTTATTGTTAAACGAAAGACAAGAACAGGCGAGAAGTCAAAGACAAGCTCACCAGAGAGATCAACGGGGTGATGGATTTAATGCAAACAGACAACTCACCGATTATAGTGATTACTATGAAGTAGACACCCTGAGTGAACGTAAATCACGTAAGTTTAAAACGGCTTCGAATGTGTACCAAGTCAAGTTTAAACATTTTTCTAAAGATACAATACACTTGGTATCAGAGGTATTAGATCATATGTTGACTTCTATTAAGAACAAACTACAGTGTGAAGATCGGGATAAGATGCGAGTCAATATACATCATCCATCTTTAAAAAGTAAAGTGTGGGTAGAATTTACGGATGCTAAAGACCTGAATGCTGATCTACTCATGGAGAAAATAGAGAAAGTACAACAGAGTAATGACAATTTTAGAATCGAAGATAGGTCTACCATCCTGTCAGTAATCCATGTCATACAACCTGTAGGTAGCGGGGGTGGAAAACGAAAATATCATCTCAGTGTTGATAAAAAAGTGTTTGTGAACAAGAAAAAAAGTTTGATACAGATCAAGAATAAAGACAAGACCTGTTTAGCTCGTGGTATTGTAGTTGGTCGTTTTCATTGTCAGAAACCTGGACTTGGAGATGGAGACAAGTACAAAAACTGGCAACGCTATTGGAAAACTTTGATTTATGGTGATGCAAAAAGGACTACTCTTCAACGACGAGAAGCTCATGCCTTAATGCAACAAGCTGGATGTGATCCCCAGCAAGAGAGTGGCCCTGAAGAATGGCAACGTTTTCAGACCGCGTTGTTACCACACTACCGTTTGAAAATCTACGAACTGAATACCAACGCAAAACGATTGACATTTAATGTATTGTATAGTGGTGTAGGATCCGGGTCCCCATTCACGTCTTATACGATGATCACCATTACGATTGTATAGTAACTATGTCTGGACTCTTGGAATGTAATTACTATTGTGACCGTTGTGATGTGAGTTATGAGCACGTAGAAGATCACCGATGCCCTCAGCGTTGCTTTCGTTGTTTTGCAGCGTCGCCCTGTGTTCCCGACAATACGACAAAACCGATAGAATGTACACATTGTCAGGGGACATTCACATCGATTCAGTGTTACGAGAATCATTTGAAACCTTATAGTAGAAATACGACCAGGACTCCATGTCAGCTAATGACTCGATGTCCCACTTGTCAAGTATGGATGAGTAAGAAACAATTCACACAACACTGTTGTCAAGAAAAGAAGAAAAAATGTCGCCATTGTAAACAGATCGTGTTTTATACAACGGATCCCTTCTCAGGATGAATCATCTTCACCCCCTTATTACATTTTCTATGATTTTGAGTGTACCCAGGATACCGGAGAACACAAACCTAATCTATGTATTGCTCATCGTGTATGTCCCCAGTGTACATCAGATGATTGGTGTGAGCAATGTAAAACCATGGAGGATTCGTATTACATTCCGTCCCACGACACTCACTGATTTTTTTGAGTTGGTTATTTGAAACGACCGTGTATGATGACATACATCAAAGGGAGAAGCTTTTACATGATGGAGCTATAGCTATTGCTCATAACTTTAAAGGGTACGATGGACAGTTTATTTTACATCATCTGGTACATCATGCCTGTAAAAAAACCTGATGTGATCATGAACGGTTCTAAGATTATGTCTATGACGGCTGGAAACATCAGGTTTAAAGACTCGTGTAATTTCTTGTCATTTCCTTTAGCTTCGTTACCTAAAGCTTTTGGATTGACTGAACTGAAGAAAGGCTACTTTCCACATTTGTTCAATACAGAAGCTAATGCTGATTACATAGGGGTATATCCCCAGCTATGTATTACAACCCGGAAGGTATGAAACCTGATGTCCGTTGTGATTTTGAAGCGTGGTATCAAGACCAAATTCGAAAGGGTGAGATTTTTCATTTGCAATGCGAATTAGAAGAATACTGTGAATCGGACGTGACTATTTTGCAACAAGCTTGTATGCATTTTCAAAGCATGTGTTTGAAACTAGCCGATGTGGACCCCTTTGCTGAGTCGATTACGTTTGCCAGTACGGGGAATATAGCCTATCGTCGCAATCATATGCAAAAAGATACGATTGGTATCATACCTCCGCGGGGGTATCCTTCGGCACGAATTCCACGCTACATTACGCTGGTTGAGTGCTGAAACTGGTCAAACGATTAGACATGCTCGTCAGGGAGGTGAAGTCCAAGTAGGATCTTATCGTGTGGATGGTTATCATGAAGACTCTCGCACCATTTACGAGTTTCATGGCTGTTTTTGGCAAGGATGTCCCTTGTGTTTTCCTAACTTAAAGCAAGAGCAACACCCGTTTCATCCTTCTTTGACGTATGAAGAAGTGTATCAAAAGACCTTAGAGAGAGATCAGTATTTGAGTCAACACTATCAAGTAGAAACGCTGTTGGAACATGACTATCGTCAAAGGTATAAGACGGATCCAGAGTTTCAACATTTCATTGATAAAACTATGAGGAGTTTCCCGACCCGTTTAGTTCCTAAAGATGCTTTATTTTGGAGGTCGAACGAATGCTACTCGTTTGCTATGTGAAGAGGAAACATTCGTTACGTGGATGTATGTTCTTTGTACCCGTTTGTCTTGAAACATGGGACTTTTCCCATTGGACACCCAGACGTGATTACCATGATTTCAAAAGTCTAGATGCATATTTTGGACTGGTACAATGTCGAGTCATTCCTCCTCGTCAGCTGTTTCATCCCGTGTTACCTTATCGTTTGCAGGAGGAAAGATACTTTTTCCTTTATGTCGTACTTGTGCTCAACAAGGAATCGAGCAGGGTTGGGTATGAGTTATCGATGCTCTCATACGAATCAAGAACGACGTTTGTTAGGTACATGGACGACGTGTGAATTGAATAAAGCTATAGAGAAAGGTTATGTGATCGATCGTATCTTTGAAGTATGGCATTTCTCTGATCAGTCCAATACTTTATTTCGTAGCTATATTGATCAGTTTCTCCAGATTAAGCAACAAGCTAGTGGTTTTCCTGCTTCCTGTCAAACAGTAGAAGATCGTCGTCAGTACCTCAAAGAGATTGAAGCGAGAGAACAACTGATCATACGAGAAGAAGATGTAGAGAAGAATCTCTATCTTACGGACCATTGCTAAACTGTTTCTGAACTGTTTGTGGGGTAAATTTGCTCAACGGAGTAATTTACCTCAGACACAGTATGTGGAGAGTTATGAAGCATTACAACAGTTGCTTCAAGATGACACTCGTGAGATATTACATTTAGAACTGATTCCAAATGACAAAGGCCATGATGAGCTTGACATGATGCTGGTGAATTCGAAACAGAAGGATGACATTAATGAACCCAATGGGTTTAGCAATGTAGTGCTGGCAGCCTTTACGACGTCTTTAGCACGGTTACATCTCTAATCCACCCTAGAACGTTTGGGAGAACGTGTGTTATATTTTGATACAGACAGTATCATTTATCAACACGATCCACAACAGTGGAATCCTACCATCGTGAACAGTTTAGGAGGATGGACAGACGAATTAGATGGCGATTCTATCTTATCCTTTGTCTCGGGAGGTCCTAAAAATTATGCGTACAAGACTCGTCAGGACAAAACGGTGTGTAAAGTCAAAGGAATCACTTTTGATAGTCGTACCACTTCTACAGTCAACGTAGATACATTGAAACAGTTGTTACGTGGTCAACAAAAGAAAGTGATAGTATCGTACCCTCATAAGATCATGCGAACGAAACAACATAAAGTCAAAACACAGGCGATGACTAAAGAAGTGCGTGTCTTGTATGATAAGAGACATCGCATTGAAAACTTTTGTACTTTACCTTATGGTTATTGAATAAAGTTTGAATAAAGTTTTTTGAGTAATAAAATTTATGAAACTTGACTTTGGTTTTATTGGTGTTGTTGATATAAAAACAGAAGACAGTGACGGGGTTCATTGATACAGTTGGATCTCAAGTACACGCATCATGGCGACTCTCGATTCTAAAGATCATGGTAGTTTTTACATGACTTTACCTAGCGATGCTAGTTTAAAAGTCTTTCCCGATAATACCTTAACAGAATTCAAAACTCATTTACCTCAAGCTTTAAGTATGATGGATAGTGAGTGGAAAGTAGCTTTGAGTGAATTGATCTTTCCCAACTTAATAGAATAGATAGGATCCGATGAGAATTACATAGATGTCTTGGTGCCCCTTCACGTTCCTTTGGAATCCGTCGTGACACCTAAAAATCTACGTATCCTAAGAAAAAGGAAATGAAATATCGTCAGCATGAACGTTTTACTGTAGAATTGATAAAGAAACACGTCTCGTTAGATGATCCCCAATTTGATCATGTCATCTCTAAAACTGATACGAAATCGGGGATCGCTTTTGTAGGAAGTATTTGGAGACTTAAATTTCGTTCGGGGTTTTATGCGTCTCCTGCTGCTTTAATAGAAGAGATGAAAGTCGGGTTTTCTAGAGCCTTTCAATATGTCATTGATGGGATAGAAGATCTCTCTCATAAAAATACTATTCGATTCAGGTATGACGAAGCTTTAGATCGATTTGTGATTGAGTTTAAAGGCCGTTCCATCTATTCCGTTCCCTTTTTAATACGTTTTCCAAGTCTACTAAGGTTATAAGCTTGGCTTTGAAGCCGTTGACATGAATGAGGAGATGACTAAATGGGTCGATGTCACACACATGCCACGGTATCCACCCGATTTAAATATTGGTATGAGTGGTATCTATGTCTACAGTAACATCGCCGAAAGTCAAATTGTGGGTCCACAATCGTTACCGTTATTACGTGTAGTCCTTTTCAAACGGGTCAATCGCTCAATCATCAACATTTGGAACCTTTTCATTACAATTATGTGGGTTTAAATAAAAAGTATTTTGATACCATTGAAATACAATTGAGAGATGACATGGGACGTAAAATTCATTTTCTAGGAGGAAAAGTGATTGCCAAAATTCATTTTCGTCGTGTCATTTAATCATAAAATGAAGTGCATCACAGGACTTGGGTCAGTTGATGACCGAGAGTCATCGTGTTCACATCATAACTCAATATGAATCCGACGAAAAGAGAAAATGACATGACTAAAGACGCGAGAAAAGAAGACATGAACAGACGTAAGGGGTGGAAAGGGAGAAACAGGGAGAAGGGAAACAGAGAGAAGAAGGGAAACAGAGAGAAGAAGGGAAACAGAGAGAAGAAGAAGAAGAACAGAGAGAAAGAATGAGGGAAACGATGGAAGGACAGGAAAAGATAGAAGGAGAGAAAAAGTCAGAAGGACAGAGAGATGAAGGAAAAGAACAGAGAATGAAAAGAAAGAGGGGACGTCCACGCAAAGTATCCGTAGAGAAAACAAAAGAACAAAGAGAAGAAGAAGGACAGAGGGAAGGAGTGAAAAGGGGACGACCACGAAAAGTAGAACAGGAAGAAATACCTCATGATATTTTAATGTTTCTACGACAATGGTTAAGCGATTGTCGTCAGTCTCCCATGTACGGTGACACTTTTCATTTACAATTAAATGATAATAATGGCAATCGAGCAGGTATGATGTATCATGTGCATAAAGAACAACGACAAGTAGCATGGGATCCTTTTGGTCGTAGTGTAGACGTACCGATGATACAATTTGTGTTTCAGGACAAAAAACGTAGAAAAATATGATTTTTATTTCTGATCTAAAAAAGATTTTATGAACCTTATATAAAGGGAGTGAGAATCCCCATCAGGGACCATTCACTCTCTGACACGATGGAAAGAACATCAAGTATGGACACTTTATTTTCATCGACGATGGATGCTAGTCAGACCGTCACGGATAGTGCTCCCATGAACCGAGACATGATGGATAGTGTACCACGAATTCATCGAGTAGAAGTAGATAGTGTACCACAAGCTCATCGGGTTGAAGTGGATAGCGTACCGAGAGTCAATCTGATAGAAGTGACAAGGACTCCACCTACCGAAAGGAGACAAGGTGTGACCACTTTTAAACTAAGACCTGCTACCGTCAGAGGACTATCGTTTCATCAGGAATTAAGAATACCTTTAGCCTTGCCTAATTTTTGTACGTATGAATCCAGGTACCTGACGTTTAAAGATCATTGGCCTAAATATCTACCAGGACCTAAACAGACAGAATTAGCCAGAGCAGGATTTGTGTATTTAGGGAACAGTGACCACGTTCAGTGTTTTTCTTGTGGCATCTGTTTAAGAGATTGGGAATGGAGCGATAATGCTTTTACAGAACATCGACGTTGGTCTAAAGATTGTGCTTTTAGTCAACTGCTGATATAAACATAACAAACAAAAAAACCCAGGTGGAGCCTCCCTTCTATGGACATACAAGTGCCTGACGGGAACGAGTCTAAATATAGAATAAGAAGAACGGGTATAAAGTAAAGTGAAGTGTAGTGACCAAACATCATTTGAATCAGTCATCAACATGAGTTACCCAGGCTTGTCACAGACGCACCCAAATTATTCACCTAATAATACACCGTACATAGAAGGGGGTGATGAGTTTGATGAAGTTCTCAAAACTTTAGACCGGTAAGAAGAAAAACACGAAAATGATGCGACCCAGGGAATGTTACGTGATGCCTTGCTATCCACATTACAGAAAATGAGGGAAGAACTCACGACTATTACAACTACTCTGAAAGAATTGAAGGATAAACTACAGCCAGAAGTCAGAACACCGTATATGGGGTACGAATATAAGCCTACCCCACAGACTCATCCTTGTTTCATTTGTGGTGAAATTGGACATTGGTCTCCTAGATGTCCTAAGAATAACGGGACGGCAACAACAACAACAACAACATCAGCAAGAGTAGAACCTGAGAACAAAGTAGACAATCGATCTGGTCAATCGAACCAGTGTTATAAATGTCATCAGTCAGGTCATTGGGCCTATGAATGTCCGGAACAGACTTCAACAGGGTCAAATGTAAACTCAACTTGATGCTCAAGAAGGGAGGCAAAGCCACCAAGAAAGGGAAAGTGGAAACCGAACAGCAGTGATTTTTTTTAGAACTGTTATCATGTAAATACGTTTATTGTCACAGCGTCAAGGAATCCGAACCGACCGATCTAGGACAAAAGCTGACGCTCTTTTGCTCCGTGCTGTATGGGCAAGACCAACCGTAGTAGTGAGACAAAGTGACTAAAAGTTTTGTTTGCATTCATAGTGATGAACGTTTTAAAGTTAATGTTCTCATAGTTAATGTTCTCATAGTTCATTCTTATATATTGTACATAGTCACAGAGGGACGGCCCTAATCCTCTGTCGACTATCTAAAACGTTTTTAGCGGGGCATTAAACTTTTTTTTTTAAAAAATGATCTGGTGTTTGTGTATTTATGTCTATAAGGTGTGCACATTCAGAGTACACTTAGAGTTTAAACCTATTGAATATAAGGTGTACACGATTAGAGTACACTTAAGAGTCCTGCTCTAGTATCTACAAGGTAGACACAAAGAAGTGATCTGGTGTAAAAACACCATTGAGAAACTATGAGAAGGCGTATTAGTATCACAAACTCTATGAGACATACAAGCTATAGTGATTCAAAGTAAGAGAAAATAAGGATACTATACGTAATAGTGTGTGTAACACAACTTTATGAGACGTACGAGCTATAGAGATTCTAAGTAAAAGATTCAGAGAAAGAATAAGGCACTGGTGAAATAATAGCGACAGTAAAACAGGTGTCCAGATGTCCAGCGTGAGAAATGCAGGCAGGAAAATAAATTACACAATGAAAACATGTTTTGGATAAACAACTTGTCAACACATAGCATCGAAAATAAAAATATAGAAATGGAATTTTGGATAATGTTACAGCCGCAAGGTCAATCACCCGTATTTCTCAGGTTCTTTTTTTACAAAGCGGGATATGTTATTGATGTTACACTTGCTGTTCAATAAAATCTATACGATCACGAGCTGTTTATTGATTCTTAGTGGGCTACACTTGTTGAGCATCGTTTAGTGAAAAACAAAAACCAAAATGGAGAGTATCTATACAGAAGCTATTTACAGAATTATTCTGTTACAACAGAAGACCAAGTGGCGTATAATGCAGTGTAATCGTTACTATCAGAGTCTACTGACGAAACTGAATCAGAGGGTTGTCAGATGCCAAGTGTCAAAAATGTCAAAAACAGGTGTTCAGATGCCAAGTGTCAAAAATGTCAAAAACAGGTGTTCAGATGCCAAGTGTCAAAAATGTCAAAAACTGGTGCTCAGATGTCAAGTGTCAAAAATGTCAAAAACAGGTGGCCAGATGTCTAGACGTGGGAAAAAATCAATACGTGACGACATTAACTCTTTATAAGCTAGTACTGTTTGAGTCTCGGTATTAGTTCATCATCATGGACAACTCATCATACATGGAAATGCAACCTGAAGAGAGAAACATGCGAATCATTCTTACACGAAGGACACGTATTGTAGTAAGGCCATGCAGCCCAATCAATTCTAGTAGGACCCATACTACTGCAGTTTTTGTATTATTATATTGTTATATTGTAGTGGTAAGTCTAACCTATAGTTAGTAAGTTATTTCTTTTACTTGATTGATCAAATTTTATGAGATAGAAATTCAAAACGAGGCAATTCTAAAAATAGTAACATTAAAAACTTGAGATTATACTGAGAGCTCATTTGGCATCCGAAGCTCGAAGAGTCAACATCGTCAGAAAATTGGGTGAGTGTTTAATTTTTTATTTTGTATACAGAAGTACAAAAAATATAAAAACTTGTTGAAACGACGTAAGTGAGCAACTTCATACTTCACAACTTTTGTCACTTTTGCACTTGTGTCACTTTGTCACTTGTCTCACTTGTGTCACTTGCGTCTGTCACTTGTGTCACTTGTGTCATGTTGGGACTTCATAACTTAGAACGTTGCACACGTTGCAAACTTTGAGAACGATACAAACACTTGATAACTTTGACAAACTTTGAAACATGAAAACGGTACACACTTGATCACTTTGACAAACTTTGAGAACGACACACACACACACTTGATCAATTTTGCAAACTTTGAGTACGTTGCACACTTTCATGTTCTATGGTTCTCTCTCTCCTGCCGTGAGATTAGTCAGTCCCTGAAAAACTAGATATCCCATGATTCCATACCCAAGATGGCTACCCTTCCTATACTTCCTGTTTCACTACCCACCCTCCCTCTCTGATTTAGTGCATACTACCCATATAGAGTCATCGCCCCTTTTGTTCCACCCCTATAGTCTATACAGAGTAATCTCCCTTTGTTTCACCTTTACAGTCTATACAGAGTGATGTTTCACCTATAGAGTCTATACACAGTGATTTCCCCCTTGTTCCACCTATACAGTCTATACAGAGTGATCTCCCTTTGTACATACTCTACAAGTCTTAGTACAAGCTGAGTCGAGCTCGGCCTACCGCTTCTCGCGCATGCGCACTTGCGCACTCTCAACGACGGTGGCGCCACCAACTACTAGTTTCACAAACCTGGAAAAACCCAAAGTTTCGGTTCTAAAAATAGATTCACTCTCAGCTCAAAATTGGAAAAACCCAACTTCTCTCTCTAACCGTTGGCGTCTCGTGAACTCACGTGACCTCTCGTGACCCCAAAACTCTTGTAACGAAGGCTCTCATTGGCTCCTTAGCCAAGATGGCCGCCCCCACAACCTTCCACTTCCGGTCATAGACACGCCTCCAAACTCAACAATTGGCTCTTTCTCCTTATTGCCATGACAACATGACTTCACTTCCGGTATGACACACTTCCGGTATGATCTCACTTCCGGTATGACGCACTTCCGGTTATGACGTCAGAGGCGGATCCCTGGCGGGCCATTTGAATTGACCAATCAGAAGCCAGCATTCTGATGACGTCATCAGTGGCGGTTAAATTCAAATGGCCCGCCAGGGAGCTGCCTATTACTACTGTCAATAGTTGTGTATCTTATTTTGTAGCTATGCATATGAAATTTCAGATACCAAAGTATATAAAACATCGCAGATACCAAAGTATAAATCTTTAGGATGTCAAGGACACAGATACGAATCCGGCAATAACGAACAAACACGGACCTCTGGAAACTAAGAGGTGGGATCAGGTGTCATGGAGGAGTACGCATCCCCTGTCGACCGGTCACACCCGCCGTGAGTCCACAGTCAAGTCCAAATGAAATACGTGAGGAATGGATCCTCGTTAAATTGGTACAGACGTCTCAACAACCACCAACGAAATGGCAACTCAACATTTCACCAAGTGAAACAGAGTACTCGCAAACAAGACTATTGCACCAACGTAAAATTTGCGGAAAGTTGACATCAAAAGCGTTTTTCGATATCTCTGTGTCAATAATTTGTAAGTGTTTACATCTGTATATGAAATGTTCAAATTTTGAACACGCCTGGCATATATTTGTTAAATATAAACTCCATATGCGGGTGACTGTGGGATATTACTACTTAAATATGGAAAAGTTATGATGGGAAAGCCGAAATCTTTGTGTTTGTCGTATAGCTTAGTTGCCAATTTCCCGTCTGTGTCTAAAGTAAGTAAAATGTCTAAGAACGAAGCGTGGTGCTTGATTCTGTTGTATCTTTAATTTCTAATCCGCTGGGATATATCGCATTGACATATATACATCGTCAGGATGTCCGGGACACATACAAATCTGATGGCATTGGGAAACACGGACAATCTGGGAATCCAGAGGTGGGGTCAGGTGCCATGGAGGAGTAAGCATCCCGTATTGACCGATCACGCCCGATTAATTACTAATGATATTCAGTTAATTGGAATGCAATATTGAGACTGTGGCTATATCAAACGCCGATTTTACAAGCGAAAGACTGGTGGTCTCTTCCATTACATTGTAACCGGATTCTATCTTCCACCTTAAAGTATTACTCACCATCATGTAACTGGGAAAATATTGAGTGTTGGGTAATACACAAATGGAACAAGTTATTCAACAACTGATCCAAACGCATTTTTAATCCGCTACACTCTCCTTTAATATTCAAGAGGGCACATATGCAATGGAACTGTGTGCATGTATTAAAATACTGTTTTGGCTATATTCAAAGTAAAAGATAAAATATAGTAAACTACGAAGTTGTCATGGAAAGAGCACCAAAACAGAAAAAAATATATATGTATGTAATGAAAACAATATCTGCTGCAAAGCACAGAGAGAGCTAATTAATGATATGGTTTTGAGTATACTTTTGGGGGTTTTGGTGTTAATCGGTAGACTTATCTGACTAAGCCATATTATATAACTTGTTAAATGAGGTGAAGGGAAATATCAGGTTCCGAAGAAATTTCAGAATGACGCATCTGTCTTGCTTTGTGTCTAAATCAACTCCGGCCTACGCCCGTAACTCTGGCTTAAGAGCGTTGTCACTGAGTCCTAACTCTGGTTTATGGACGTCGTCACTGAGTAGTAAATCTGGTTTACGAAGGTTGTCACTACGTTGTCAATCTAGCTTACTGAGGTAGTCCTGAGTTGTAACTCTGGCTTAAGGAGGTTGTCACTGAGTTGTAACGCTGGCTTACGGAGGTTGTCACTGAGTTGTAACTGTGACTTACGGAGGTGGTCACTGAGTTGTAACTCTGGCTTACGGAGGTTGTCACTGAGTTGTAACTCTGGCTTAAGGAGGTTGTCACTGAGTTGTAACGCTGGCTTACGGAGGTTGTCACTGAGTTGTAACGCTGGCTTACGGAGGTTGTCACTGAGTTGTAACTGTGGCTTACGGAGGTTGTCACTGATTTGTAACTCTGGCGTACAGAGGTTGTCACTGAGTTGTAACTCTGGCGTACAGAGGTTGTCACTGAGTTGTAACGCTGGCTTACAGAGGTTGTCATTGAGATCTAACTCCAGTTTATAGTCCTTCTTCGACGTCAGCTTAATAGCAAGGAATATGCAATCTCGCAACCGCACAAAAAAATCATTATGCTAATATATCAAAGCTTTCATGTATACATAAGCGACATTTCTAGATAAAAGCGTTGAAATATACGAAGTAAAATTAATATAAATATGGAAATAAAAAACGGGACGGCTATTCGACTTTGACATAACAGGAATTTAAAATTCGCATTAAAAATAATAACCTGTGTATGAATTATTAAAACACAGCATAAAAATAGACTCTAAAAATGACATGACACATATAATATATGATATCTGTGCAATGAAATTTGCTAGGTCAGTGCGATTTCTTCAGTCATGCATATAAACGAAAGGACAATAGGGCCTATATCGCTCACCAGAGCATCGTCAACAAATGTGAAAAGAAGATCAAGACGAATACGTAGGTTAAAATAAAGTCACAAGAAATTTGACAATTTAACATGTTCGGTTTCTTGTAGGCATCGTAGCTGGAGTATGACTGGTCGAAAAACAGCAACCACTGTATGGCCGAAATCCATGGAGTGTTTTGGAGAAGTTAAATGCGTTCCATTACTAGCATAAGTAAATTAATTTTCATTTTTAAACTGAATAAATGAAAATTCACGATTCACTTAGAACCTAAATATAGCTTTCACGTTCACATTGGAATGAAAATCCACACAGGCGTAGAAACGCGTTAAGAACTAAAATAAGGTATGACTCGATACCCCGGCTAAAAAACCCGGGCATGAGACAACATTTGTGTAAAACAATTATTGTAACTGTTATATTATATTATAGCCGTTATTTTTTTTAGAAGTAAATGTAACAAAATGTTATATTTGTATCATTTAACTGCTAATTTTTATATCTTATGCTTATTAATTACAAATGATTTGACAATTCTTTTTAAATATATGGATAGTTGTGAATTCTACGTCACATGACTTCAACAACAAAAGCAGCAACATTAACAGCAACAAATCCATCCCCAAATAAAAACCAAATTCCGCCTTTGCTTTGTGCAGCTTAAACTCCTGATGACAGAATTCAGAGATATTTATTGATCCCAATAAAAAGAAATTAACCATATGTCGATCTAATTCCAAGATTACATAGATGGCTTAGAAAATAAAGTCTCGCACTTTGTCATTCTGACGTACAGTTTTTTAATGCTTTTTTATTGAAATTATGTGAATACTAAATGAATACGACATGCTCTGAAAGAAAATGATATATATTAAAACCAAAGCAAGGATTGGGTTATTTTAACACATTAAAATACATGTATGACATTTACATCTATCATACTCAAAGTCGAATATTTATACGTTTTGAATCACGTTTGAAATTCTAAAAACAAATTTACTTCATCATTTTTTATTTTTTCAAAAACAGAAGGACAAATTATATATAAAACGTTTATTTCTGATACAGAGATATACAGGCGTAAAGATTTGCTTTACTAGAGAACGAATATGGACAATAATTTTTAAGTTTTTCATTAATTTTTTTTTAAACTTGACGTGTTGTCTCATGATATTACCCAGTATTTGATCTCGCCAGCTTTAACTTTAACAAGAACTTAGATTTGTCCAACAGTGATGTAACAGTCATATTAAGGAAATAGCCAGAATATATGCATCTTGAATGTATATAAACTATGTCGACGAATTATCTCCATTTTCGTTTTATCAACAGTAGATAGAGAGGAGTCCGCGTTGTTGATCGCCATTCTACAGACAGTGGCAGTATTTACGTAGTGTTTGAAAATCAGTACCTAGACAAGTTCCTCGTTTGTAATACTTACTAAGGCTTATGATATTACTAATTAATTGTATCTTGCCAGCTTTAACCGATGTTTGAGCTTCAAACCTTTCATAGTTCGGCAGAGTTTCAACTTCCACAACGAAATAGCCAGACTCCGTGTTTCGTGAATAAGAAAAATATTTAGACGGGTTGCCGTCTTTGTTATTGGAATACAGGAATTCAGCTGAGATGATCTTTGAGAGATGTACTATTGCACATTTGTCTTGAACATGTTTCAAATAATAGTTTATTTGTGCCACTATAAATGATGCTATATTAATAACTTTTTGTTCGTCTATAGACAAGTTGTGAGACACGTAGCATGGACAATACGCTGATCCTATTGATGCTTCCGAACATGATCTGTTGTGTGGAATGTACTTAAACAGGCTTAAACCTCTTTTTAGAGTAGTTTTACCGACATCAAACCTGTTGTATTCTATGCTAGCAAACAAAATATCCTTTAATGTTTCATAAAGATCAAATGGCGTTGTAAGAAGTCGAGTATTGCTTGAAAGATTACTTATGGCATTTGAATATATTTCTTTTAAGTTTTCAGGGAAAACAATAGCCAGTAATGGCATAAAGTCCTCAATTCTTCCGGTAGACGTGTGCCGTATTTCCGTTGTACGAATACCATGGTCACTAAAGAATACCAAAATAGATTGATCTAGAACTCCTGTATGCTTTAGCCATCTGAAATAATCTCTTATATCTTTGTCAGCAAGCTGTAGGAAAACAGGAAACTCGTGTCCAAGTTCATTTATCCATGATAAAGAAAATTTTAAATTATTTTTATATACTTGTGCGAATCGTTTTAAATTGTTTATCAGCACCTCATGTTTAGGCATATTTCTATCACAAAATGTGGATGATCTTCTTTTTGACTTTAAATTTAAATTTCTATGCTCTAACAATAATAGGTCTTGTTCATCCAAAACAATTTTGTCTACAATTTTTGTAGCTTGATAATATGGTCTCATATAGTGATCAAATGAAGGCTGACCTTTAAAACCCCTAAACAAGTTAAATGTTGAAACACGGGGCCAGTCCTCTACATTATACGTTGCATATCCCTTTTCACCGAATTGTTTCCACAAAAATGGATAATTATCCATATAATCATTGTATGGAGGAAGCTCCTTGGAAAATGCCATCTTTCCAGTGAATGCAGACATCAGGTTGGGGAATGATCCTTCCCCAATTTTTGTGTAACCCCGAAAAACATATGCGTTTAAGTCTTCTTTTAAGAAATGCATTGTACGAGGCAGATTTCTTTCAGCGCTCAGTCGTGATACCGAATCAAGCCCGAACATTATGACACTGAGCTGGTCCTTTGATTCTTGTTTTATGTTTTTACGTCGAAATACGTTTTTGTAATCTACGTTCTGAAGAACACGGTCGTATATCATGTCGTCTTTGTCGTCATAACATTTGACATAGATGACGTCAGTGGAAACATAAACAGGTGACGTCAGTGTTTTGGCTGGTCGGAATATCACATTGAAATCGTCTTTTCTATCAATGATGTTATATCTACACCGTAATTTTTTATATCCGAGACCGGCTATCTCAGATATATTCTGATGGACATATCCTGATGAATTTATATAAATAACAGATGGTGTTTCCGGACATTGTAACAGGGAGATGTTACGATGAAACCTTTTAGCAGATTCATGGAAAGGCTCAAAATTGGGAATAATGCACTGTAACTGTTCTATATGCTTAGGAACATTAGGTTTGAAAGGCGCAAGGTTCACAAAATACAAGTAAATAAGAAACAGAAAAGATAAAATTAAACTTAATAGGTGAGCTTGTTTTCTGAACATTGTTGTCACTAATTTCTTCATTTCTGCAGTTTTCCCGTTTACTTTTTTTAAAATCAATTCGTCATCTGAAATGTCAAAACCAAAACTTATATTATTATATATTAATAATTCAATTTAAAAATACTTCTAACAGGTACTATCATTATTACCTTTATATGTTTTACCCTTTTATAACTAGGTGAAATTAAAACTACCAACAACAAGAGGTCGTTTATGGAGAGGATACCTGTTTATCCCGTTCTTAGAAAAAAACCCACACAAATATCGATATTTCTGGAAAAACTGAGTCGCTGTGGAGCTTTTATGTATTAGATGGATTTTTACTCACTATAAGCGGAGTTTGCCTACATTTTTGCGAGTGTACTTATGTTAAATGTTGACAGTGGAAAGGACAAATCATTTGTATAACCGTAGACAGCTTTTAAGATTTTCAGTCAACGTGAACCTCGTTGAGATTCATTATATCCTTTTAGACTCCCTCAGTGTCATATTTACACCAATGCATATGGATATCATATTATATAGCTATCCAATCTAACCTTGAACAATTCACCTCATTTGATTTTAGTAAAATATAGTAAAGATAAACAGTATGTTGACCCATTTTGGACCTCTGATCCTTCGAGCAGCTGATCGATATCTTAACCCACATGATGATAATGATGAAGGTGATGATGATGATGATGATGATGATGATGACTATGCTGCTGATGATGATAATTATGAGGAGGAGGAAGATGAGACTGCATACATGACCTTGAAACTACATAGATATGTATATCATTATTATTTTCATCTCATGGACGCTGATATATCTAATTTATTGATAATTTGTTTTGGACTCCTTTGTTGTTGTTATTGTTGTTTAACATCCAACTCAAATAATCTTTAACTCATATTGATACGCCACCAAATGCCGTTGAAGGTATTCAAAATATGGCCTACGTTCGACACTTTCGGCCATTCAGCGTTCTTTAACTTGCCGACAGCTACTGTGACACGGGGCTATGGGTTTTACTGTCTCATCCCAAGGACAGGAAAAGCCGTCCGCCGAGGCTCGATCCCGCTCACTCTACCATAGAGGTACGACGGGTCTCGACTCCTTTGTAAAACTATAGTTTTGGTATTTTGTTAATAATATTTATAACTACTGGGTCGTTGCCACTAGTACTGCTGTTGAACCATTTGAGTCCCCGAGGTAAAAATAAACCCAGAACCTGGTATTTCGATACCAGCTGATTATTTCATACTAAAGTAATATTTCGCTCAGATACCGCTTTTAAATTCCCAACTTCTCAAATGCTAATATTTAAATTTTTACAGTGGGTACCCTTAGACGGATTTGGCAGCACATTTAGATTTATTATATGGCCTTGTATGGTATCTCTTTTTTTCGGAGATGCAGTTTTAATAACTTGGAGTTCAACTGATGAAGTCTAATTGTCAGAAACGATCGTCTTGAGCATTTGTTTTGGCCTCTTTGTAAAAGTAGAACTTTGGTATTGTTGATAATGATTTACTCATAGATGGATTTAGCAATGCGTTTGGACTTCTTATATTGCCTTGCATGATACTACTCTTTTGGAACTCAACTGATGAAGTTTATTGACAGAAACGATCGTCTTGAGCATTTGTTTTCGACTCCTTTGTAAAACTATTACTTTGGTATTGATATTAATATTTAGATGCTGAACTATTCTCAAATATTTAAATTGAGTTTTGACCTTGATCTTGGCCATGAACACTCTATTCTGTCAGCTGAGCTGTTTTGACATGATTTTTTTTCAACATTGACCTTGTAATTTGTCATTGACTAAATAGAAATATTATTAACAATATCAAATTTATAGCTTTAAAAAATACTCAAATAAATGTTAAAGACAATCTTTTGAAACATTATAAACATAATACCGAAGTTATAATGCTTAAGACGATCGTTTCTGTCAATTAGACTGCACCAGTTAAACTCCAATTTAAATAGATTTTCTAAAGAAAAAGTGGTATCAGACAAGGCCAAGTAATAAATCTAAAAGTATCATAAAAATCCGTCTAAGAGTAACCCCTGTAAAACGATGGCTATCCTAGCTGTAGAAGAATTTAGAAATTTAAATGTGCTATCAGTGCCAAATAGTACTTTAGCATAAGATTATAAGCTGGTGCCGAACTAGCAGGTATTAGGTTTATGTATACCCTCGGGGACTCAAACGGTCCACCAGCAGTGGTAACGACCCAAAGACACTTATTTTGTTATTGAAATTTACACGACCTGTAGAAACATAATCATATTGAGGCACGCCTAGTTTGTATGTACAGAGTCCTTCATACAGTTTGCTATTTAGTGCATATAGGTCATTAATTAAAAAAAAACAACGTGCGATTATGCTAATGACTTACATATGGCATATTAAAAATGCGAAGCAGTGATAAACAGTAAATTATAAATAAATTAATATTTTACAATGAAACGTAGAATATGTAATCTTAATGCTTATTAAAAAGATCTTGAAAATAACCCTCCGCATATATATATATATATATAGGAGGCCCATAATTCCAATACATGTATTTTTCGCCACATTAAATAGAAACAGTACAATACCCAATAATGTAAACAGAGATTTCACGTATTAGTTGATTTTTAATTATAATTTCTATTTTTAATTTAAGTCCAGCTAGTTCATTTTCAAAATTAGAAAAGACTCGAGGTTTACACATTGTCTCTTCAAATTTTTTAAAAATAAACCAATGAGAGTTAGATAAACATGATAATCAATATACACGAGTTGTTAAATCTGTTTCTATCATAACTGAAAACATTGGTATTATGGATTATTAGCCTGCATCATGTCTAGACACTCTTGGGCTCAGACTCTAACGATCACACCAAACCTGTACCTCCACATTACATCAATTTGTGTCAAAGGTAGGGAACTCGACATTGTTAGAGACCGATATCGGACACCTTAAGCCCAATTACTTTAATCGTCAACTTAAACTGGCAATTACTAGACTAATGCAAATTCATGTACAAACATTTCATTAGAGTAGCAGTGTGGGCTCGGCCAACTGTGTTATATAAAACAGAGTCAAGTTGAAAATATTTGGTCTTGGAATTAAAACGTCAAGTGGATGAAAATTTGCGAATGAGAAAAAAAACTTTTTAACATAGAAAAGAGAATCAAGACATTGTTATATTAAATAAAATCGGGAAAATTTATGTAGTTTTCTTTTTGAATTCTTATCATAGAAATACCATGTTATATATGGTTTGAGTTAGTTATAGAAGAGCAAAATGGCATTTATGTCAACAGAAAAAAAACTCACCTATTCGCTGAAGTTACAGGTAATATCACGCTCTGAAAAAGTGCTGATTGATGCGTCTGTCTCGCTTCGGTGCCATCACCAACTCTGGCTTACGGAGGTTGTCACCGAGTTTTAACAAGCTAGTCTCACTCGAGTAACCGCATTGCTGCTATGGGTTAAAATACTATCGCAAAATCTAGAGTTATTCTCTCGAAATTTCGAGTTATTATCTTGACAATGTTGTTTTAAAATCATAACTGAAATATTAATCTGCCCCTGTACATTATCTAAAATAAATCTTGGTATTTCTCTTAACGATTCGGAATAAATGTTCAGCTCTTCAAATCATATCTTAAAGACAAGAGCCGAAAGGAGCCTAACCGTCATTAAAATATGTGCGTGTTTCTCTGTGCAGAATTTTTTATAATTTGATTATTTTAATGATGACCAAAATGTGTCCCACCTATCGGTCAACGATGGTATTTTCTAAATTGGCATAGTTTTTGGTAATATCAAATTTTGATCAAGACAATTCTAACGCAAAGGAGGACACACACGCACACACACGCACACACACACACACACACACACACACGCACACACAGAGCAAACATATATCAAAGGCACAAAAATTATGATTTGTTTATACACAGGTATGTTAAGAAACAATTATAATATCGTCAATCCATTCATTGTATGGATATTATAACATACAGTACAGGGGTGCGTTCTCTTACTTTGTTCCATCTGTAGGCAAATTTGTGGTTTCTTGGTGGCATTTTATTGACAGCGTTTTGGCGACTATCTTGGTACCTTCAACCTACTATTATTGTAATTCGGTTCAGCGTTTTACTTCTCAAAGGAATAGAACATCAGACAGAGACTGTAACTATGTCGCTTTTATGTTTATGAGGATGGAATTCCTACAAAAGATCATGATCCAGATTGTATTTCACAATGTTAGGGGCATACTCTTCTTTAAATTTCAACTACAAAACTTTCCTGACTCATCTCTTCTAAATGACCATCTTGAAGTGAGGGTCAATCAGGAAGATTTACACCAAGTTCCCGACATGTGGCAAATCTATTCTACCATTCAAAATGCTGATAAAATATGTCCGTTGTTTAATGGGTATCGACGCTTAACTTGCCTCCATTTTAGTATCAGACATCCATGGTACAAGTTAAAGAAGGACTGTAATTGCTCAGAATTAGGATACTGTAGAAGCGTATAAAGGTTGTATGGAAGTTTTAGAATACCAAGTTTACCAATGTCTATAACTGTTTATATATACATATCGGTCCGACATCAAAATATTCTATGAAAAGTGCAAGGTAATCGACTAACTGGTACTCATATAGTGAAACTAATATCGTAGTGCACTGTGTGAGTTTTCGTAGTCACCGATTGTAGTAAACGGGTAACTTTGGAATCATGGATTGGATTTACAATGGAAATACATTAGTTGTAAATGAGTTTTTGTTTTATCCTAGTTAATATCAAATAGGTCTCTCTCTCTCTCTCTTCCAAGTAAATAATATATATATATATATATATATATATATATATATATATATATATATATATATATATATATATATATATATATATATAATATTATAATATATATTAAAAACGACATGTCCAACATGATAAATGAAATCTATGTAACCCGCATGTAAGTGTAATGTCCTCAGTCAGATCTATAAACCAGAGGCCCAGTTGGGTCTAGTTTGTTCACCTGAGCACCATCAACGAATTGAATGCAAGTATGGAATTAAGTTGTTATAGCATAGACTCCCCCACACAGTTTTTCACCCGGAAAAACGGGTGTGGGTTAGACTTTTCCCCATGGGAGAAAAAGTGCCCAAGCATATTATTTCCCCCAAACACAAAGTCAATACTGAAATTTCCCCATGGCAGAAAACCGCCCTGGGGTAGAATTCCCCGTCTTTCTTCCGGATTTTGAAATAGAAGTATTTGTGCTTTTAAAATTGATTGACATAATGAAGCCTAGACATGAAAATGTAGCAGCCTACAAGGAAGTGGCGGCACTTGTAGTCGTTACAAGAAAGGATTCCAACATCTATCAACAATTGAATCCCAGGAGAAGAAGCTATAATTGAATGTTGTCAATGTAAATTTTACGAAACCGGAAATGATATTGGCCGACATTCTATTGAAGTCAGATGATATGAACACTAACTATTCCCGAACGTTTGAAAAATTAAAATATTTATTTTTGTAGACGTTGAAGTTCTGAGGTATCCACGCTGCATCAACAGATTTTTAAATTTGGTTATTCAGTAATGGTTAATAAGTCGAGTAAAATGTCGTAATGAGTAATGTTATCAGATATAATATTAATATATTGGTAATACTTTCAGAATAAGAAGTACAATAGGGATTATAATATTTTTGTTTATGTATTTGGCAAGCAAATCGAACATTAAGAAATCGGAGATATGTTGTTTTTTAAAGTATTTACTTTTTCTGAACTATATAATGTATCAATGACATAAATCGACAAAGATTTGAGTGTGTGCAATGTATTTTAAGACAACATTTCATTATTTCAATTATTCTGTTTTCTAACCAAAATTTAAAGTTGATCTATTAGTCTTTGGCTTATATGAATTGATAAATTTATAGTCATAAAACTGAAAACGAATAGATAGCTAAACCTGATATAAGGAGTGTATGCTGTCGTTTTGGGGGATATTCGATACTGGGGCGCCTTTTCCTAAGGAGCTGATTCTTACTAGGGGATATTCTATGCTGGGCCCATTTTCCGGGGACCCAGGCCCGGGGAAACTCTATGAGTTTTTGAGTCTTTGTAACAACAGACGTACACAAACGTCAAAAAAATTAATTTCCGATTTCCACGAAAAACATTAACTTAGATAATATATCAATGTAAATCACTCTGATGCAATTAGTTTTTCAGTTCGTGCAGCAGTTTTGAAGGAAAAAGATTTTCAAAGAGGAATACCTTCTGGGCCATACCTGCTAAAACCCTGGATTCAACCCCAAGTAGATATGGCCGTAATGTATAGTAGAGGACACCTTGAATACCTGTTACCTGAAAAATTTCATCGACATTTATTCGGCAGCTTCGGATAAAGTGGAACTACGAAAAGATAACGACGGCCAACAGAAGGCATACGACTGAAAACGTGCAGTAACATAGCTCACGTGAGATAGTGTCTTAATAAAAATCAATTAACTCTAAATAAGATAATTAAATATAACTATTAGTTCTGCTTCCAAAGTGTTTATGGCTACTGATTACTTTGGAAATAAATCAAATCAATTACAGATGTGTAGGGCACACTTCGGAGAGACATTGAAATAGTCACTATTTTTGTGAACACGTGTCATTATTTTCTACGAACTTTTCCTAAAATGTGGTACATACACTATACAGAAATAAAAAGAAACACATCAATATATAAAAATCGCAGATACTAAAGCATAAATCTTCATAATGTCCAGAATATATATATATATATATATGCTCTCTTATATTCACTCTATGTTAAGATGTATATCCGTCATACTTGTTTATCGGAAATTAATTCCCCTGTAATACGTGTATGCATACATGAACTAGAATTACTTGTGAGACTTGTGTTGAAAGTATTTAATAATTTAAGCAAATTAAATGAAATACAAAATGTAATGAAGTAGAAAATTAGAAAATAACATTGCATATTCTATTATCCACCATGTAGATACCGTAAGCCGTTGGTATTCCCTTAGCAGCATAGACAATAATGGAAAAATACGTCGAATGCATGTAAAAATAAGGTTTGAATTGCATTTTATAGCATTTATGGTTCAATATGGAAAATTGGTATAGGGGCATTTTCAACACACACACACACACACACACACACACACACACACACACACACACACACACACACACACACACACACACACACACACATATATATATATATATATATATATATATATATATATGGTATAAAATTGGACAAATACGGTACTCTTGAAATTAAGAGTTGCCTTCAGATGCTCTAGAGGAGTAAGCATCCCCTGTTGACCGGTCACACCCACCGTAAGTCAGCAGTCAAATCCAAATGTCGTATTCCCCTTGGCCAAGTGGTAATACATCATTCGTAGTCCGGGCATCATTGGCACTTTTTTAATAGAGAAGTGAAAACGTTTGAGTGCGGTGCAATGAAAATGCCGTCACCACACTGGCAATATGCTTTAAAAACTTAAATTCTTATTTAGACATTTTACTTAATATAAACACAGACGGGAAATTAGCAACTAAGCTATACGATAAACGCGACGATTTCGGCTTTCCCATCGTAAATTTTTCACATTTAAGTAGTAATATCCCTCAGTCATCCGCATATGGAGTTTATATTTCACAAATGATCCGATATGCGAGGGCGTGCACAACATATGAAAATTTCATATACAGAGGTAAACTACTCACTGACAAATTATTGACACAGGGATATCGAAAACCGCGTTTAATGTCAACGTTCCGCAAATTTTACGGTCGGTATAATAGTCCTGTTTGCGACTACTCTTTTTCACTAAGTAAAATGTTGAGTTGCCTTTTCGTTGGCGGTTGTTGAGACGTCTGTACCAATTGTGACGAGGATACACTCCTCGCGTGTTTCATTGGACTTGACTGTGGACTCACGTCGGGTGTGACCGGTCGACAGGGGATGCTTACTCTATGGCACCTGATCCCACCTCTTGGATTCCAGAGGTCCGTGTTTGTCCATTTTTACCGGATTTGTATCTATGTCCTGGACATTCTATTGATTTACACTTTGGTATCTGAAATTTTTATATTGTATTGGTGTTAACAGTTATATTAACCTTTTATTGTTATGCGTCACTGATATGATGGATTCATGCAACGATAAACAGGGGACCAGGGTTGTGGCGTCACCACGAGTGACATAACACAGGCAGACACGCCAGTCGATTTATTTCTACAGTATCTACAAGATACTGTCAAATGTGCTTCAATCAATAATGTATTATCGGTTAATATGTGATGACGGTTAAACATCTTTAATTTAAGAATATTTCATGTATGTATAATTATAACAGTTGAGAAAATAAACGCATATTTTTGTTTATTTTAAATAGATTAAAGTCCACCAGAATATAAATGTTATGTTTTATTTTGTCGGCAATGACCTGTATAAGTGTCGTGTGTTTCATTCAATGCGATCACGTTAAAATAAGGGAAAAAGCGTAAAATGGAACATGATTAACAAAGTAACAGTAATTAGAATGCGGAAATCTAAAAATTTCAAATTTGAAATCGAACGTTCTGAATATTTTCAATGGCATCTGCTTATTTAAAGATTGCTTCATATAAAAATATTAAGAAAATTTAACCTTTTAGCACTTAACAATTAGACAAAAATTCCTAAATTTGACAAGCGTCTTTCATGTTAATAATAAACCGTTTTTCTTATCAAGATCAAGCGTTTAAAGTAACAGTGAGAAGTCATAAACCAGAAAATGATGCAATATTTATGTGAATACTATCACTGTATATATCCGTAGTCGCCAAACAATGACTAAAAATGCCCCATATTTTGTATATTTTCTTGTTTCATGATGTCAGAAGTGTGAAGTGTCAGAAAGTTTTACCTGTGTTATGGACTAATACAAAATTCAGAGACGGCAAGTGTTCGATAGTGAATTGTCTCACTAATGGTGACGACGATACATTCCTCATGTTGTTCATTCAAATATATTCGAAAATTTACACGCACAAAATAATCAATAAATTACAGAACAGAAATATTTCCATGACAATAGAAATGCATGACTGTATATATAATTCGCAGCAGTCCGTTCACGACCGGCTAAGTTTTGCACATCTTTGAACAGGTAAGTGTATGTTACGTATCTAATTAGTTATAAGGAGAGCGATTTTGTATACGAATTAAATGTTGACCTTTAGATACATCTGTGTAGCTTGAACTGATCTGCCATCTATATTGCAATTTATTATTAAACTTCTCTGATTATTATGAACATGTTATGATTGAACTTAACACACTTAAATGTCACAAACAACACATAAGCATGCCAGAACAGAAATATATCCATGAGAATAGAAATGTATGTCGATTGTGGCAATCTTTTAACAGGTAAGTGTATGTTACGGATACTTCTAGTGAGTCTGCATGACATAGCATTTAGATTGTAAGCCTAAAAAAATAATAATAAAACGTTAGATTTGTTTGGTACTGTTGCTAATGAATTGAATGTTTAACATATCTTTACATTGGTCATAGTATTTATTCAAACAAAAATACAGTTTGCTTTAAATAGTTGTATATACTGATAGGGGAAAAGAATCACAGAATAAACATGAGGTAATTTGATAAAACTTATTCGATCTCCCAAATTGTCATATAAGTATGCAAAACATTTTTAAACATACAAAAGTCTTATTAAATTTCGCCCCAAAATTCATGACTAATTGCATCACATATGACGATTAACCAGTCCCCCTCTTCATGGAATTCCTAAGTTCATTAATCGTTTTCATGGTGGTAATATTTAACTATTCCAACAAGGCAGGCTTTAGTTTGTGCAGAGCAGCGGGGACATTCCGGTGCCCCTTACTCTTCCTCTCCAGTTCGCCCCACATATGTTACATTTTGTCACAATACAATTTATGAATGCAGTACATATTTATGTAAGACATGACTCAGATATGCGTACATCTATGTAGGCATATAGATTATGCATAGTCAGAGTCTAGTATGTATAATAGTCATGAGATTCAAATTGACGATGAAATGACATAGGTAGATCTAGCAGGTATACTATAGCTGTCTTGAAACTCAAAACTGACTATGAAATAGGTAGATCTAACAGGTATAGTAGTCATGAGATTCCAGTTGACTATGGAATAGATAGCAGGTACATGTATAGTGTAGTATTGAGAGATTCAAAATGCCTTAATGGTCATGAAATGGGTACATATGTAGCAGGTATAGTAGTCACGAGAGATTAAAATTGACTATAAAATGAGTAGATCTATCAGGTATAGTAGACTGTAGTCATGAAAGATTCAAATTGATCATGAAATGGGTAGCAGATACATGTATAGTCATCTTGAGAGATTCAAAACGACTATAAAATCAGAAATTTGGTATTTGTAAAGTGGGGATTCGAGATACTGCAAACTGATGCATGAATATGTGTACACAGTATTTGATAATAATGATTAACTAAATGAAAGTAACTGCTCCAGGTATCAATGTGGTACAAATGTACTTTTGAGATTTGACGTGTATACATTTCGTATCAAAATAGAAAAAAAAACTTTTCAGGTACAGGCAAGATAAATGTACATGTACAAATCAGATACAAATATTGAGTTCAAGACTTGTGCCTTTACCAGACATAGAACAGTTGAATTTGTCAGCCAAGTATATGTACTGTATGACACTGTAGGTCAAATACACATACATTTGTAACACTAAACTTTAATACATGTTTATACTGTTCTACGTCTGATAAAACATATAAGTACTGTTCTGGGTAGAGGTATACTGAAACAAAATATCCCATATTCAATTACCGGTAAATGAAAAAAAATACAATACATTTATGTACAATTATTCTTGAGTTCTGAGTAATGAATGTACACTTTTAGCGACACTGGAGTTTACTTGTTGGAATGGCAGTTGATGGTTTATAATGTTCTTTGTAAAACACTATGCATCATCTCAACACTTCCATCATAAACAATTTTTTGTAAAATATCAATTGCTGTTGATCAGAAAAAGTCTGGAAAAGAAACAAATGACATATATTCCAGTATATGAAACCAAAATCTGTAATGCAAATATATATATATTATACGTTGTTCATCAGTGAAGTTTTATGTACTTCCTGTACATTTAGGATGCTGATTGAAACACATGTATAGTTATAAGTTGAGCAACATCAATACATGTACATGTAATTTCCACTTTCAAACACCCTGCATGTATACAATGTACAATGTATTTACTATGCACTTAGTCTTGTAACAAACATGCATTTCAGGAGAAAAGTAATATAAATTATTAATAGATGAAATAAGATAAATCAAATTTAAATTAGATAGGTCCATTTCCTGCTTGTAGACTACACAAACAAAAATGTACATTTACGTGTATCTACATGTACTTAAATAAGAAAATTCTTGAAATTGTTGAGATGATGGTTTGATAAAATGTTTCCGGTGATCCAAAGGGTTTTAGTATCCGGAAGGCATTCTGCTCGCCTCTGTTTTGTCACACACTTTCCTTTTTACCAAAATAAAAAAAATCTGCCCTGCCCCTTGTCAATTATTTGAACAGTTAAATCAAGCAAAATAATAAAAAAAGAAACAATTAATGTCTTTCTTCTTGATTTCTAGCTGGAACACTAAATATTATTGAAAACAATGTTTTGTTTTGTTTTTTCCTGCAAATAAAATAATTTTGACTATATTACAGGATGTAATATAGGGGGGGAAATACAAGTGTTGTATCACATCTAATGATATAGAGCCGTCCTGGCTCAGTCAGTAGCGCGATCGACTCTTGATGGTGAGGTCATGAGTTCGAGTCCAGCCGACGGCAGGTTGGTTTCCTGTCGAAATAAAAAAAATATGGAAAAAGAAATGCCATATATACCTTCTATGTTAAAAGAAAAGAAAGATAACATGATTAAAAAAGAAGACTTAGATTTAAAACTAAAACCTTTCGTTTAGGAACGAGCAATAGACACATGCCATAACATACCTAAATGACCTAGAAACAAACACCACCGCCCTCATTGAAAAACTTGAATGTAGATTATTAGAACTATCACATCTGGGGGGGAAATTTTGACTCTTGATGACATGTATAATGACCCTGAATAACAAGGTAGGAAAACAGTATCAGGATATTTCGTTTCCCTGATAGCAATACATGCGAAACCGTTGAAGAATATGTAACAAACGATGTTGGTCTCTTAAACAATAAATTATACTTAGAAGTATCGAACTCGGATATCGACATTGCTCAAAGGATGGCCTTGATAAGTTAAGAAAAGTAGACCCATTTTAGTGCAATTCACTCATCGCGTACAAAAATGAGAGTTATACAGCACAAACTATAGAATAAAAGGAAGCAGTATCGTCAACGTGACTGATTGAACCCAACAAGACAAGAACTGCTAGACAAAGTTAATTCTCTTCAGTGTGTACATAAACGTTGGAGTATTGATGGTAAAATTTATTCACTGTTACGTAATGCTAAAAAGAAAAAAAAAATCAAGTATTACACCAATGAATGGGATAAACTTATTCACTGAATGAAACAACTAGACTCATGGAATGAAACAACTAGACTGAGTATTATTTGACTATTGTATAGTGTTAACCCGGATATCATTTGAAATATTAATGTCTAATATGTGAGTTACACACATGTATTGATCAGGCTAAGAATATAACTCTCTTAAAGTATATAAATAAAGCTAGCTAAACATATAAACAGGACTTTTACATCAGAAATCTGATGAAATGATGACTTCGCAAATTCAGACTAACATGTTGTCAACGATAACCAAGTAATCTGATCCGGAACAGTCCGTTACCGTTCATTATTTACAATTACATGTAGACCTGTTGATTGCCTTCATGTTGTGATATAACCATACCCTGTTTACAATCCGATGCTGAGTACATGTGTCCAACTATCACAACCTACGCAGGCATACTGTGTTATATGCATAACGTTATATATATATATATATATATATATATATATATATATATATATATATATATATATATATATATATATATATATATATATATGTGTGTGTGTGTGTTACAGTATATGGTATCACTATGTGCTTATTTTGACATTTATTTGTGTTGCAATAAAATATATCAAACATGTGATGAATATGGGTAAAACTTAGTGTAATCATATTTATTGAAATCAACAAATTATGGGTATTTCATTTCTAAACAGCTTAAAAAGTTTTGAATATATGCATTATGTGTTACAATGTATAATATCACTATGTGTCTATTTTGACATTTGTTTGTGTTGCTAAATTATATATCAAGTAAGTGTTAGATATGGGTATATATATACATAATATAGTTTGGTGTATTCAGATCAATTGAGATTCATTGGGTGTATAGATATTTGATATGTAAATATATGCATAAGTTGTCAATATATGTTTTATTGTAACCCAGAAGGAGTCAATTACTCAGCTCATGATCGTATAGATTTTATTTTAGAACAAGTGAAACCTTACAACATGTTCAGGTAACAGTAGCTTGTAACAAAATGGCGGTCTCTCATTACTGGTCTCGCTGAAGTTCTAAAACCCTGGTGTTTATATACGAAGGGGAATTCCGAACAACGTAGAACACCAGATTTCTAGAAGTTTCTCCCTCATTCTGTTCAACAAGAAACCGGAGGAATAATGGCGCTGTGCATATCAAAATCTGTCAAAGTTTCACCTTCGGTTACATTTATACATCTTCATAACTAGTACAAATTTATTACATTATATTATATACCGTTACAATCAAAAGTGCAAAAACTTGTTTACCAAGGATGACGATGACAGAAATAGACCTATTTAACCTTGCAGCTGCAAACATTGTTGAAATTTTATTTCTATATTTGTTTGCGATGCTTATAATTAACTTTAATTGAAATGTGTGGAAAAGTTGTTTGTTAGTGATGTTACTAAATTAGCCGCCAGTCATTTACAATAGTGCATATTATACAATTATTGCACTGGTTGTAGGGAGACATGAGGATTTGTTTACCCAAAGCAAGTCATATTTCACGAGGGCGAAGCCCGAGCGGAATATGACTTGTCGCGGGTAAACAAATCCTCATGTCTCCCTACAACCAGGGCAATAAATTGTTTATCATACCAAAATACAGAATCAATAAAAACTGTCGAATAAGCTGCAATGGTTTTCGCACGAGCGAGACATGACGCACGCGAGGGAGACATGAAGTGTTGTCTTCCTGACACGTGACGGCTTTCAACCAATCCATGACTGTGTTTTATTAATGAAGTATACTAATATACACCAATTTTAATAATTTTATTATCTGTTATATTCTATAAGTTAATAATTTTACTAAAATTTTACATTCGTCCATATACTCTTTGTGAAAATTCGTTATTTTTTTTAGAAAATACACATACTTTTCAAATTGGAGATCAACTGATGAAGTCTTATTGACAGAAACGATATCGTCTTGAGCATTATAACTTTGGTATTATGTTTATAATATTTCTAAAATTAATTTAAACTTTATTGAAAATTGTTCTATCATCTCATTGGTGTGGCTTGGATGCATTAAACATTTTAATGTATGCCATCATATACATACATTTATCTTTGTACATTTCATTATGTGCGTACCATAAATTCATAATTTATTCAAGGTATATAAAGTTACGTAATGTTTTCATAGTCTTATATAAATGTTCGCATAAGTGTGTGTCCTGAATGTCTATACATATACATTTAAAACAATTATTGATTTAAACCTCATAAGTTTGATTGACAGCAATTGATAATATTCAGTTCAATTTGTTTTTTGGGTGTTAATATTTGTAAATTCATTTTCACGTAAGTATTATTTGAATTGTACTATAAATAAATTTATGTTCATTTAACACAAATGATATTTTATCATAAATCCTCTCCTGGATTATATAAATGTTAAACAATAATATATATCATGGTATGTTTAATTTCAAGCACAGTGTGTATATAATTATTCCCCAAAATATAGTATATCTCTCCACTAACTTATACTCAAAATCAATTATAGTTTAAATACGTATGTCTGTTTTTAATTCATTTAATTATACCAGTAATAACATCAATATGTCTTCCTTTTAATGAAAGTCCTCCTTATCAATATACTAATTTTTCCCAAGGAAAAATCCTCCTTGAATGATAATATTTCCAACTCATTCTGGAATAATGATAGTCTTTTATAATTACACTTTTTTTAAATTAACTCACATATCACTGTGATACTTTTAATTTGATTACTACTTCCTTCCGAGTCGCATGAAGTTGATAGCCGACTTTCTTTTCCTTTAATTACTTGAATATTTGAAGTTATTTTCAGTGTTTGTGATTGGGTTTCTCGCTGGAAACCAATGGTGGTCAACAATTTTAACATTTTTTAACGGTCTTCTATCTTAGTTTTGTTCTTTTGACGTCACATCGCCCGTTTTCATCTTAGTTTCCATCGAATACCCCTATATTTCAATGTCACTGAGTTCATTGTTTTCATTTTATTCAGCATAAAGTTCATGTTATATTTTGTATTATGTGCATTTTACAATAATTCTGGTCTGGGTATGCGTACGATTTCCTTTGTTTAATAATTATGCCCATAAGTTCACTTGGTACTTCATTTTTTATGTTGTTTGTTGATGTATGTACTGATCTTGTATAAAACTCAAAATGTCAAAATGGTCTCTTATATACAGCCTGTTTGTGGTTTATTTCTTGGTAGATTGAGCAGCTGGCGTTGTGAAAGACTTGACTCTTCGTTTTACTTAAGTTATTTATCTTCTTAACGAAAGATCTTAAACACCAATAATTATTTCTAATCCATTTCCTGCACATAAATTATATAACTGACAAAATTATCTTTATTCGAATAGGAAAACATAAACAATATTTGAACCCAAAACTTTCTTCTAACATTTATTTTATTTTGTCTAATTTTAACTTGTCTATTAACCCATCCATGTAATGTTCTGTTATTTCTAGTTACTGACCAAATACAAGTACCAAATGCATTTTGTTTTTGTTCTATTACCATTTTAAACTTTCATTGTTTTACACATGTTATGGAAAACAGTGACATTATTTTTATACATTTTGTCAAAAGATTCCCTTCATATTTGGATCTATCTCATCATATGTCTTCATGACCGTTCACCTCATTTATTTCTTGTTTCCTGCATTATCATGTTGTGTTTGTATTTTCCGATCATCTATTTTGCGTTTCTGTACATTCTTTGAAATTCTGACAACGGAATATCATCTCCACTATCTGAAACATCTCGAAAAGGTTGGGACCTTTTAACAATATGTTCATCTTTAACCTTATCAATTTCGCCATCTGAAGATTCCGAATCAAGGGGTACTACATAGATTGATTTTCTTAATGGTTTGTTTAGTTTGTCATTGGGTATATCCCAATTATCCAGATTAGCTAACCTAAGGTGTCTAGCGTGTGTGATAGTTGTAGTTGCTGTCAACACACACACACACACACACACACACACACACACACACACACACACACACACACACACACACACACACACACACACACACACACACACACACACACTTCCAGAACTAACTCAGGTTTGTATTTGTCCAATATTAACCATACTTATTCATTTCTAGTATTCTTTATAAAAAGTAAGATAAATATTCAATCTTATCAATGAGTCTATTTTTGTAATTATTTTGATTTTTCTGCAATTACAGGTCAGTACAGGGACTAGAGAACGTCGCCAATTTTAGACAATGTTTAGAATACCATTATTCACAAAATTTCGTCAATTGGAATCCGTCAGTTTCCGCTTAAAGACTAATGGAAATATCTTTAACCTAAAACGTAAGATTCCATCATCATCATCATCTTCATCATCATCATCATCATCATCATCATCATCTTGCTTGCAGCATTCTTGTGGTAGAGGGTTCGACTTGCAAGCGGAAGGTCGTGTTCGATTTCAGGTACGAGTCTTGCCACAAACTTTAAAAATTTGTATCGAGTTTTCCTTCGGCAAGTGCTTGGCATAAAATGTGAAAGTCAAGTGTCCCACAGCATTTACTTCAGCTCTGGCACATTTCAAATTTTTGGCACTTCACACAAGGTCGGTGACATCTAAGTGTAGGTTTAACATTTTTAGCAGCAAATAAAAAAAATCAATATAAAAAAATCTAAAAATTATTATCATTATTATTATTATTATTATTATTATTATTACATAGTTAGTCGTCGGTACAATATCCAATGGCAATGATGACCGCTGTTTTTGCAAATGTGAATTATTTCATGCAATATGATAAATAATTGACCATTAACTGATCAAGAACTTAATGCAAGGCATAATTTGTTTCTTTATTGTTGTTTAACGTCCCACTCAAGAATATTTCACTCATCTGGAGACGTCACCAAATGCCGGTGAAGGGCTTCAAATTTTGGCCTATGATCGGCACTTACGGCCATTGAGCAGTGAGGGTTCTTTAACGTGCCGACACCTACTGTGACACGGGATCACGGTTTTTACTGTCTCATCCGACAGACAGGAAACCAACCTGCCGCCGGCTGGACTCGAACTCACGACCTCACGATCAAGAGTCGAGCGCGCTACCGACTGAGCCAGGCCGGCTCAACACGAGGCATAATAAAGTATTGTTATATTGCTTATCCCAGAGGCGGTGTATATCAGATTTGGATTCTTAAAATTCGAAAAAAAAAACTTTTAGAAAATTTTAGGTCACACATTTTTTTTCTCAAATGCGTAGTATCAAAACATACGACTTTTCTACTCTTTACACAACAATTCAGAAGCTTATCAAAAGAGAGACATTTTGGTATCCTCGACAACTACTATTTTACTAAAGGTGGTATAATAGTTTTGTTTGCGATTACTCTGTTTCACTAGATGAAGTGTTCAGTTACTTGTGCAATAGCGGTTGTTGAGACGTCTGTACCGATTGTGACAAGGATTCGTTCCTCGCTTATTTCATTTGGATTTGACTGTAGACTCATTGCAGGAGTGTCTGGTCAACAGGGGATGCTTACTCCTCCATGGCACCTTATCCCACCTTGGTTTGTTCGTTTTTTACAAAATTTGTCTATATGTCCCTGACGTCCATAAGATTCATACTTTGGTATCTGAAATTTTCATATTGTAAAGATTTATAACGCCGGTATTTTTGTCAACAGAGGTATTTTTTTAAAAAATTGTTGACCTCACTTAATTGAATCCACTGTTTAAGCAGCGATCGATGGTATAAGCAGAAATTCATTTCCATCCTTTATAGCTATACTTCTAAATCTACAGTATATTATTCAGTAGCAGAGAAAAAGTTCTTCAACAGAAAGTCTTCAAAACAAGATTTTGTAAATAATCTAAAACTTTTTTTTTCAACAGATGGCTTTTGTCCGGTTGCTTTGAAAGTACAGCAAGAACGCTTTTTCAACACGGGACAGGTCTACCTCGTGACGCAATCTGTAATTACACCAAGTTCACCTTCTAATCATAGTAGCTGGTTTAGTTTAATTCTATATAAATTTTGTGATATATATATATATATATATATATATATATATATATATATATATATATATATATATATATATATATATATATATATATATATAGAAAGAGAGAGAGATAGAGAGAGAGAGCGTGTTCCAAGAGTATTTGAACTATATAAATGCTAAGTTCACATCTGTTAATTAAATTAACTAATTTTAAAAGATTTCATATTCAAAATCCTCATGCTATACATTACTCTTTCTTTTCAGAGGGAAACTACTAGTAGTATTTTAAGGAAGGTAACGCTGGACAAGGACAAAGGGAAAATCGCAGTCGATTGGATTGACGGGAAAACATCCAAGTACTTTTGGAAATTATGCATTTGATCGAAATCATATAAAATATTATACTATCCAATCTATTACAAAAACAAAAATGTAAAAAAGAAGCTACAAATAAAATATACAAAGATATAGGCTAGAAACATTTGTAAACTGAAAGCAAATTATTTGTTTACAATAATTAAGAGGAAATGAAATAATATAACATGTTAATATCTGTCTGATACTGGAACTATAGAATAAAGTGCTTATATTGGGCAAAATATGGAATATCTAGTCAAATATCCGAGCCAAGCAACTTCTTATACCTACGATGGTGGCTGTCTTGGTGCCATTTCGTTGTTTCGACCTTTCTCCTGGGAAGGACGACGAAATCAATAATTTGTTTTGCAAAAGGACAACAAACTTAGCGACCCTCAAATCTTGTCATTCCGCATAAAATGTCGCCGAAAGGAATAAATTTTATATTTTGAAATGGCGAGCGAGTCTTCTGTGTTTTGCCCCGAAAGCACGAGATTGTGGTTTTCTCAATTAACGACCTTTCGTTGTTTCGCCACGAAAGGGCAATTTTACATTTCTTAACTGGCGATATTTCGTCCTTTCGCATACTTCAGATACAATGGCGGATGTATTGACAGTATGTGGTTAAAATGTTAAAAAATAAACTTGTGAATAGCAGTTTGTGCATTTCGTGAAATTGTCACATGATTACTTTATTACTGGTCTAAAGTAAACATTCTGAATTTCAGTTATTTGATTATGCATCAAATTGTTGACGTCTTTTGACAGAACGCCCGTCATAAACGTTTTGACCTTCCTTTTGCAAAATACTACTTTGGTATTATGTTGGTGATATTGTAAAAGAGGTTGCTACTCACTTATTTAATCTGAGTTTGATCATGAACTCTCGGCGGATGTGACCGATCAAAAGGACATGTTTACTCCATCATGACACCTGATCTCTCCTCTAGATTTCCAGACGTCCATGCTTTTTCAATATTCACCAGATTTGTATATTGTATCCTGAACATCCTTAGTTTGGTAATGATTTTTCTTCCAGGGTACTTGTGTTACATTATGGAATTTTTCTCATTAATAATTTTAGTTATCACAGTATGTGGCTACGTTTCAACTGTAAATGTGACAAGTGCAGACAAGTACCTTAGTAATATGCCACGAGTCAAAATGGAAGAAGTCCCTCTTAATATGACGATGAAAGCAGTTACAAGGACAGGTGTAGTTAAATTGATTTTGTTATGATGCAACTTTTAAATATTAAAATCTCACCTCTGGTACGAATCCCGCTAGGGTAATTTCGAAGTAAGTGGGAAAGTTTGCCAGTTTTCTTGCGGAATGTCGGTGGTCTTTACCCGGGTAACCGGGGTTTCTCCTCCACCAATAAAAACTGGACGCCATCATATGACTGAAGGATTGTTGAGTATGGCGTAAAACAAAAAAATCAACAACAACAACAATCAACAAATTAAATATTAAACACAAATTGTATATTGACTTGATACATACATACATACATACATACATACATACATACATACATACATATACATACATATACATACATACATACATACATACATACATACATACATACATACATACATACATACATACATACATACATACATACATACATGCATGCATGCATACATACATACATGCATACACATACACACACATACATACATAAATACATACATAAATACATCCATACATTCATCCATCCATCCATCCATCCATCCATAATCATGCCACATACATATACAAACATACATACACTTAGTGGTAATTGTTTGCCGTAACGTGTATACAAGTTAATTGGAATTTCTCTCTATCATTAAAATAAAATTATCGTACGCCGTATGATGTGTTTAAAATGTCAATATCTCAGTACTTATTAAGAGCATTGTTATTATCAAATATTTAGATGCAGGCAAAATTCGTGTAACATGGGACCAGGAGGATCACGTGGGAGAATATGATCCAGAATTCCTGAAACATCACTGTTATAACAAAGAATCGATGAAAAAAAGACGCCAAGATGCAAGACCAAACTTTAGCTCATTGGTTTGCACATATAAATTTATTTTGCGCCAACAGATAACGCTATATTTTAGCGCTATTTTAGGTTTAAAGGCTAAATATATTTTTTTTTATTTAGGAATTTAATCTTAAACAGAAGTTAAAACAAAATGTTAGTAATGTCTAACAATTATTGTCACGTATAAATTTGAATATCAACAATACTCCGTTATTTACTTTTACGTATAACATTCAACAGAGAAGTGTAGTATTTCCTTTCGTTTTGGTAATTTTTAACTCCTGTTTTTATATCTATGTATCTCTCTGTTCATTAACACACTTCATGTTCTTCTTAACTAAGAATGTCCTCGTGAAAGAATCATACAGAAAATTTTGATGTTTATCATCTTTAAGGTTAATTATGTATAAGGTCTGAAGAATGATTGATTATAATTCACTCCAATTTATACCCTCAACTGCTTATATATTTTACTTATATTCACTTTTCTCAGTCCATAACGGAAATACAATTCTCGGAGGTGCAAAATTCTGAAGAAGGAATGCATAGGTGAGTATCAATTCTAGAAATATATACTATGACTTTAAAAAAGTGTATAGTCTCGTCAATATATTGGTTATCTTCATTCTTTATAAGGTGGCTCAAAACAATCAATGAGGAAGGAGTCTGCATGTTGAAAGGCGTGCCGACAGAAGAAGGGTATCTGAGAAAGGTATTACATCTCTCTCTCTCTCTCTCTCTCTCTCTCTCTCTCTCTCTCTCTCTCTCTCTGTGTCTCTCTCTCTCTCCTTACATAATTGCAGACATACATACATATCTATATTTGTGCAACGATAAATACATACACATACATATGCATGATATAATCGTCTTGCCATAGGATTACCTCTTCATTTTCGAAATCTAGTTACAAATCTTAATCAAACAATCCATTTATATGAGATATTAACGTATTCTTTTAATAAAGTTTTGCAAGTTTCCATTCGTATTTTATTCTTTAGGTCATTAGATGGATCGGACCTATTCAATCAACATATTACGGTGAGGTAAGTTCCGAATTGAATGTTAAATTGATATTTAAATGATATTTGCTACCATGAAATAGTTATCACACAATGACTGTTGAGTCAGATAATATCTCGCATCCAAGCGGTTCCTATCGTATATAGAAGTACCTCGCTATTAAGACCCTTTTACTGACTGATTTAAAGTGGTTTGATGACTAAATTCGCCTCTTAAGTGAGGTTCTGTACTGATTCAATATTAATGAAGAGACTGGAAATTTGTGGTCGTAATTATGCGCTTGTCTCCTATGCTAGGTGTTCCACTATAAATACCAAATAAGTAACCGTTAGAAAGAACGTAAAACTATACACAAAGTATACGACAAATTCAAGGCATGATAAAATCCAGAGGTTGGATCAGGTGTAATGGATGAAAAGATTATATTTGGCGACCCCCTGTACCTTGAGTCTGAAGTCAAATGCATAATGAAACAGGGTATTAATTTGAATTGAATATGATCTGTTCAAGAAATAGTTCCTGAGGTATTATTAAGCAACATTATCTTAAAGTGTAGACTTATTTTAATATCACGATGTTCCACGCACTGAACTAACTTAACTTTAGACACCGGCACGTTCGAATAATACCAATGATTTAAACTACCATGCCTTTCGTCTCTTTTTGAAAGACCATGCCTTTCGTCTGTTGTTTTAACTACGTTGCCTTCCGTTTGCTGTTTTAACTTTCATGCCTTTCGTTTGTTGTTTTAGCTTTACAATGTTCGCCTTCATGATATTCCTATCAACTTAGCATACAGTAACGAGGGACTGACATTTCACATGGATCTTCAACAGTACGAGTCCCCACCAGGAATACAGTTTCTACACTGTATTGAGTATGTAAATAATATTGAATATAGTATGTATATAGCATTGCATTGAGTATGTATATAGTAATAATATTGAGTATATATGTATTTTGAGCAAATGCATGGTATTGTATTGGATATGTATCTGGACTTGTATTGAGTATGTTGCTTATCTTGTATTGAGTATGTACTTGATCGTATATTGAGCATGATCTTGGTTTTGTGTTGTGTCTATAATTGGTCATGTATTGAGTATGGTCTTGGTTCTGTATAGTGTTTGTACCGGGTCGTGTATTGAGCATGAATTTAGTAATGTACAGCATACGTCCTAGGAAGTGTAATGTGCATGGAGTTTGTCCTGTGTATAGTATTATTAGTATATGCATATTAATATGAATTAATATAATATTGAAAATATTTCTTTCTTTCTTTCCAGATTTCCCGATCACATAATAGGCGGTGAAACTCTATTTCTAGATATGTATCAAGTTTCAGAGGAGTTCCGAAGGCAGTATCCGGAACATTTTCAAACGTTATGTAGGGTACCAGCTTCGTTTGAAAGATTTCATAATGCAAGGTATTTCCAGTGATACTGCAGTGAAACAAGTTATCATTATATATATATTTATATATATATATATATATATATATATATATATATATATATATATATATATGTGTGTGTGTGTGTGTGTGTGTGTGTGTGCGTGCGTGCGTGCGTGCGTGCGTGCGTGTGTGTGTGTGTGTGAATGTATGTTAAAAATCAATCACTGGCATTCCGGTAAAAGTTTTAGGTTTATAGATATCCCATTTAGTCATAATGATGTGTGAGGTGTAATAATTGCAGTGTAAACACATGACGTGATGATTTTTTCCAACTCTCACTGAGGCGAGATTTGACCCAGAATTGTACCGCAGAATCTGTGGCAGATGGTTGAATATTGATTTTGGCGTCATAACGGGGGAATTATATGAATGTTTTCAAGAAATAGTGATGATATTTGGCGTTATATATACATATATATATATATATATATATATATATATATATATATATATATATATATATATATATATATATATATATATATATTTCAAGCGTTAAGGCGTTTTTGGTCATTTATGTTTTGTTCTTGTGAAATAAAACGGAAAATGGTTTCTGACACATCAGAAAGTCCAAAGTATGTTCAAATAATCGTCATTATCTATGAAATACATATCTATATGCAAATTTCTGTCCTACAAAGAAATGCCAAAAGGCCAGCAAACGAAAAAAAACGTCTTTATTTGATAACACATACATTCTTATTACATTCTTTACCTATGATTAAGTTTCTGATATCGAGACTCTTATTCAGAACATTTTTATTTTTTATTTTACATCTTTAAATTTATACATCCTCAATTTTATTTCTTAACAGGGATCAGCCTGTTAAAATGATTACAAGAAAACCTCATTTCATTTTAAACAACGAAGGCGAGGTAAACATTACTTTTAATAATATCGTGTAAATCACATAGATAGATGTTAAACGACTGGTCATCAAATCACTCTTAGACAGATTTGAGAATACAATTAGGCTATATTTGAACCCTGTACGAAACCATCCTCTTCTTCGAAAATGTTCAAGTATTTTAAGTTCCAGCTCAATTGATGGAGTTGTATTGACAGAAACTATTGTCTTTGCATATTTTGGCCTTTTAGATATTTTTAACGAGCCTATGGTGGGCACTGTCACCGAGTGATATTAAAGTGCATTGCGTTTTAAACCATGAAGACTTTCAATTCTAGTCAGCGGAGGTTTGAGTCCCGCTGGAACTTAAGGTGATTTTTGAGAAAATTTGAAGTCTACCAGTTTACTTGCGGAAGGCAGTTGGTCTCTTCCCGGATAAATTGCAACCGGGTTCTCTTGTCCACTAATCAAAATGAACTCTTTTAACCCTACAGGTCGTAATAGACTGGTCTTAACAATAGAGCATGCCATCTTGATTTTCAGGGGTGAAAGGGTTAAAAATATCAACAATACCAAGTTGGATATTAAGTTCATGATATATGATTAATACCTTGAATAATGGGGACGTTCTAAATAACAGTAAATACAATAGTAGTTTTACTAAAAGATAATAACAACTGCACAAGACGATCGTTGCAATAAGACATCAGTTAAGCTCAAATTTGATATAAATGTATATTTCCGAATGAAAAAAGTGGTGTCATACAAGGCCAAATAATAAATCTAAATGTATTGCCAAATCCGTCTAAATGGATCTTGTTGTATTTATTTTAAACTTACAATGGAATTTATACAATAATTTTAGTTTTAATGCAAAGATGGAATATGTTGTTGCAATAATATTCAAGTGTATTTATTTTTAATTACATTAATTGATTTCAGATAATTGCTATCAATTGGCACTTTCCACCCGCTGGAACAGTACTTGTCGATGAGGTAAGACTCTTACAGAAGCAAGAATGAGAACAATTTTCTATCTACTATAGTCAGGTTATTTCGTGTACAAGTGTTTAATTTTATTTAATTTTGAAATAAATAAACTGACATTATATGTTAATATTCACGACAGCCTATTGGTATAGTTTTGGATTTGCATAATTAAGGTTTCGACTAATCTCTGTGATCCGTGGAACTTGAATGGTAGCACCTGACATTTTTCTTAAAATGTTAGGACATACTACAAAGTTACAGGTTAGGCCAAAATATGTGAACATGATACAAGCGATATAGTTTGACAAAAACAAGACCAAAATAAATTACCAATTGACTGTTCCTGTTAATGAGACTTCATAAATTGACACCACAGTTTAGATAGATACAGATATATAGTTCTAAACGAAAACATTAGTATGCGCCAAATACTAAACCCTAAACGTATTATCAAAACCGTCTGAGAGTTACCACTGTACAAAAATGATAATCGTAGATTTTAGGAGTTAAGAATTTAAACAAAGAAACTGATTTAGGGTAAAATCACTTTAGTATAAACTAATCAGCTGATACTTAAATATAAATTACCTTTTAAATTCCGGACTCCGGGAAAAAATTGAATTAAATTTCGAGACATCCTGAAATGGTTTTCATCGGCTATATTTTACTCATCCAGTATGTAGAAGCTGTCTGTTTAATCTTTAGCATTATATTATTCGTTTAACAATGCATACCATATAAATATTTTCCATCTGTTGGCACTACTACTAGATTTATATGATCAATATAAAAATCGTTCTTCTTCATCTCAAAACCGACACCGGCTATTCCAGGGATTGTACATACAAGAACGGGTGTGCGTTCTTTATGGAAATTTGAATTCCAATCAAAATCAAAAAAAAAGTCTGATCGGATAACATAAACAATGAATAAATATAAGCATTAGACTGTATTCATTTGGAATACATGGGGCTTATGAGTGGGAACTGGTCAAAGCAAATCCACCATGATGCGTAGTTCAATGTTTAAATGTATATTTTAGGAAGATGTTGAGGCGTACTACAGAGCATTTCATCTCTTTGGTAAAACTATACAGACATCGCCAAAAATTGTAAGTGCCTGATTCAATTACATATCATGATATCCAAACTATATATACGAAATAATACTATTCTATTTCCTTCATTCTATATGTCAGATTTATAAGTAATTGTAGCGAGGATTTCTACTTGAATTTGACTGTGGACCGGTCAACAGTGGATGCTTACTCCTCCCTAGCACCTGATCCCACCTCTGTATCTCCAGATGTATATGTATACATCCTGAAGATTTAGACTTTGGTAACTGAGATTTTAGAATCCTGGTTGGAGAAATGCATATGTTTACTGGCGTTAAACGGCGAAAATAACCATGGGCGACATTTTTCAGGTGTATAGTTTGTAAACAGGTATTCAGCTTGTAACGTTCTCTCTGATGAGTTTTCTCTATTATCTTTAAAGTGATTAAACCCAATGTTAATAAATACATTCCAGCAATCTGTTCGTTTGAGACCGGGAAATTGTATTTCCTTTAATAATCGAAGAATGGCTCATGCAAGAAATCCTTTTCAAATAAGTGGAAAGGGATCGAGATTCCTGCAGGTAAATATTTTGCAAAATCTGAAAAAAAAACACGACGACACCGCCATCATAAATGGAATATTTATCAAGTCATTGTATCAATTTCAACTGAAACCTTGTTTTGTATATTTCATTAAAAGAGCATTAACTATGTGTGCAAAAATTATTTCGATCTTTTTTCTACTTTTACTACTTGTTCTTGATGTACAATAACAGCTATACACAAGCATAAAAAATCTTATTTTCCTGTATATTTTGTGAAAATAAGGGTGAGGTCCAGTGTATTCATATACAAATAGTAAGGTTGAGTTGAACATGTGCCAAACCTGTGTTTCTCAAGCAATGTTCATAAAGTATATAACTTTTAAGAATTTTTACGCCTGTGTGTATCTCTTTTTTGTCATTGTATATCAATAGAAGTAGTAAAAAAAAGAAAAAAAAAATATTTTGAAGAAAAACATAGCTAATGCCCCTTTAATTTATTACAAGGTTTAAAATGTAAAGTATACACCTTCTACTCATTACCGTTCAAAAATAAATCATCCAAGTCTTTTAATTTAATTGTAATTGTAAATGTTAAGGATTTGTAATATGCATGGTAAATGTAGTTAAACCTTTACGACTAATATAAGCAAAACAAATTTGGAAAACTGTTATGTGGTCTATTGTTTATCTCTCGTTCTTCTCAATAAAAATGTTGTCATTTATGTAAATATTTATAACTACCTATTTGACAAAATGTTTAATATTTTCGTGCAGAGTGGATATGCTAATATCGATGATTTCAAGAGCAGACTGATGGCGCTTGCAGAGGTAATCGGAAACAATGATCCTGTCAAGCGCTGCTTTAACAGTGATTGGTTGTAAATTCAGTGATTGATGTCTTTTTATGATATGTTAATTCTGCAATTGAATTCAAGCATCAAATTCCCTATAGACATGGATAATATTTTCACTTGGTGTTTGGGATATTTATGTAGATTTTTTATGTATTTGCCTGTATGGATCACTTTGAAATTAAACTTTTTTACACAAATATAATTTACTTGGTTAGAAAAAACGTAATACATTATGGAGACAAGCATATATGTCCGAGTGGAGTTTCATATTGCTAATGTCTCGTTAAAGTATACCACATTAGTCGAATTTACTTCAAGTTGAATTTCAAATATATATAGAATAATTACTGTGTACATGGAAATATTCACCCCTGGTTATTTTCGCCTTTGTACGTTAGAAAACATGTTAACGGCGTATTAAATTCGCCAATAATCACCAATCTTATAAATGACCAGTAAGTGTACGATTCAATTATTTAGCTTTAATTTTAAATTCCCCCTATTATCAACGAGTGAAAATAGCGAAAATTAAACAGAAGCGGAAATATCCATGTATACATTAGATCAGGTAACAATTCAACAAATGGTTTGTTTAGTTCTGATAGTCAATGAATGCTATGAATATATAAATATCATCAATTTATTATCATTTCAAATGACAGTCAGCAAGAGTCCATATTATTTAACATGGTTTTGCTAACAACTGTTGATTTCTAGGTTCCACGTACATTTGAAAAGCATTAAATGTCAATTGTCTAAACAAATAATGCTTTCTGACATGTAAATGTGTAGCTGGAAATGGCGAATGAAACCTAAAATATCAGTGAACTAGAAACTGTTGAGAAGTTCAATATGATATTATAATAGTTTTGACCAGTCAACAGTGAACACTTACTCCTCCATGGCACCTGATTCAACCACTGGTTTCCAGAGGTCCATGTTTAGCCAATATTCACCAGATTTGTATCTGTATCATTGACATCCTGAAAATTTATACTTTGGTATAAAATATTTAAAAAGTCTCAGATACCAAGGTATAAATCACTAGGATGTCCAGTATATAGCTACAAATCTGGTAAAAAATTGACAAACATGGACCTCTTGAAATCAAGATGTGAGATCAGGTGCCATTGAGGAGTAAGCTTTCCCTTTCGACCGGTCACATCCGCCGTGAGTCAAATTAAAATAAAATACGTAAGGAACGAATCCTCGTCATGATTGGTACAGACGTCTCAACAACCGCCATCGAACAGGTAACTCAACATTTCACTTAGTGAAACAGAATAGTCGCAAGTAAGACTATTATACCGACCGTAAAATTTGCGGAACGTTGACATAAACACGGTTTCCAATATCCCTGTGTCAGTAATTTGTCAGTGAGTAGTTTACCTCTGCATATGAAATGTTCATATGTTGGACACGCACTTGCATATCGGATCATTTTAAAATATAAACTCCATATGCGGGTGATTGTGGGATATGCTACTTAAATGTAGAAAATTTACGATGGGAAAGCCGAAATCGTCGCGTTTTTAGTATAGATAAGTTGTTAATTTCCCGTCTGTGTCTATAGTAAGTAAAATGTCTAAGTACGAAGTGTGTGTGGTTGATATTATTGTATCTTTAATTTCTAGTTCGTCGGGATGTATCGCATTGACATATATACGAAAATTGTCATTATTAATTGACAAAACGTCGTCGATATATCTAAATGTAAAATTAAAGGGACCGCTAACTTTTCCTTCTTTTAATTCAGCAGTTTCTGAATGAAGTATGCTTCATATGAATAAAGGAACAGGTCAGACAATAAAGTAGCACAATTGGTTCCCATAGGAATACCGAATGTTTGTTGAAAGTTCAAGTCTCCAAACATTATAAATATATTGTCTATTAAAAATTCCAGCATCTTTTTATATCAGCTTCAGTGTATTTATGCGTAGAATCAGAGTGACGTTTGACAAAATAAGTATCATGATAACCAATCACTAGGTACTTAAATTTCAGGATACCACTTTTAGTGAAAAAAGATTAAGGAAGTGTGATCAGTCATCGATTCTGATTTATTAATTTATAGATGTGCCTATGTGTGTATTTAAAAAGGAGGCCCTTAATTCCAATACAATTGCCACATCAAATAGAAACAGTACAATACCCGATAATGTAAACAGAAATTTCACAAGTGTTAGTTGATTTTTTACGTTTATTTAACTCGAGCTAGTTCATTTTCAAAATTAGAAAAGGCACGAGGTTTACACAGTGTCTCTTCAAATTTTGAAAATTAACCAATGAGAGTTAGATAAACATGATAATCAATATACACGAGTTGTTGAATCTGTTTCTATCATAACTGATAGTGGTGGGGATGGGTGCGTCCGCTTAGTTTTTTCCATCTAAAGACAAATTTGTGGTTTCTTGGTGGCTTTTTATTGACGGTTTTTGGCGGCTGTCTTGGTACCTTCAACTTTCTATTATTGTAATCAAGTCCAACGTTTTACTTCTCAAAAGAATAGAACATCAGACAGAGGCTGTAACTATGTCGCTTTTATGTTTATGAGGATGAAATTCCTACAAATGATCATGATCCAGGTTGTATTTCACAATGTTAGGGGCATACTCTTCTTTAAATTTCAACTACAAAAATTTCACGACTCATCTCTTCAAAATGACCATCTGGAAGTGTGGGTCAATCGGGAATATTTACACCACGTTCCCGACCTATGACAAATCTATTCTACCATTCAAAATGCTGATAAAATGTTTCCGTTGTTTAATGAGTATCGACGGTAAGGTTGCATCCATTTTAGTATCAGATATTCAATAGTGCATGTTAAAGAAGTGACAATTTATATGGTTCCTCCTGAAAGGAATATTCTCCTAGTAATCCGCGTATGCATACATGAAATGGAATTACTTGTCAGACTTGTGTTGAAAGTATTTAATAATTAAAAGCAAATTGAATGAAATTCAAAATGTAATGAAGTAGAAAATTAGAAAATAACATTGAATATTTTATTATCCGTCATGTAGATACCGTAAGCCGTTGCTATTCCCCTTAGCAGCATGGACTAAATGTCCCTACAATGGAACAACTTTCGAGTGTGGTGCAATGAAAATGCCGTCACCACATTGGCAATATGCTTTAAAAACTTAAATTCTTATTTGTATTGGTGTTGACAGTGATATTAACCTTTTATTGTTCTGCGTCACTGATATGATGGATTCATGCAACGATAAACAGTGGGCCAGGGTTATGGCAGCACCACGAGTGACATAAGACAGACAGGCGCGTCAGTCGAATTATTTCTACAGTATCTACAAGATACTGTCAAATGTGCTTCAATCAATAATGTATTATCGGTCAATATGTAATGCCGGTTTAACAACTTTAATTTAAGAACATTTCATGTATGTATAATTATAACATTATAGAAAACAAAACAATATTCGAATGAATATAATGAAATCCCCAGGGTTATGGCAGCACCACGAATGACATAAGACAGACAGGCGCGTCAGTCGAATTATTGCTACAGTATCTACGAGATACTGTCAAATGTGCTTCAATCAATAATGTATTATCGGTCAATATGTAATGCCGGTTTAACAACTTTAATTTAAGAACATTTCATGTATGTATAATTATAACATTATAGAAAACAAAACAACATTCGAATGAATATAATGAAATCCCCTTAAATGTTTACATTGCTTTTTTGCCCATTCTGTATGTATTTATGTCTGGAAATGTATGCTTGTTTTATGTTTCGGTGTAAGTTTATATGGAGTAACAAATATTCACATTCCAGTATGGCTTCATAACAATCATATTATTACATTTATGCACACCTATATGCTTTAAATCTAGTTTATGTATTAAACGCCATTTCGCATATTTTAGTTTATTATAAATGCATCAAAGTCCACCAGAATTTAAACGTTTTAATCTCTCTCTCTCTCTCTCTCTCTCTCTCTCTCTCTCTCTCTCTCTCTCTCTCTCTATATATATATATATATATATAACCATTTATTTATCTTTAACTACATTGGGAGCTCTATCCCCGTTAGGTGTAAAGTCAATATGTCGGTTGAAAACATGTTAAAATTGAAATTAAAATTTTACGCACACAAAATAATCAATAAATTACACACAGACAGAACCTGAAATATTTCCATTACAATAGAAATGCATGACTATATTTATAATTCGCAGCAGTCCGTTCACGACCGGCTAAGTTTTGCATATCTTTGAACAGGTAAGTGTATGTTACGTATCTTTCTAGTGATAAGGAGAGCGATTTTGTATATGAATTAAATGTTGACATTTAGATAGAACTGATCTGCCATCTATATTGCAATTTATTATTAAACTTTTCTGATTATTATGAACATATTATGATTGAACTTAACACACTAAAATGTCATAAACAACACATAAGCATGTCAGAACAGAAATATATCCATGAGAATAGAAATTATGTATGTAGTATTCCCAGTACATCGTTCAGGACCGGCTCGATTGTGGCAATCTTTTAACAGGTAAGTGTATGTTACGGATATTTCTAGTGAGTCTGCATGACGTAGCATTTAGATTGTATGCCGAAAAATAAAAAAAAAAAACGTTAGATATGTTTGGTACTGTTGCTAATGACATGAATGTTTAAAATATCTTTACATTGGTATTGGTATTTATTCAAACAAAAATACAATTTGCTTTAAATAGTTATATATACTGATAGGGGTAAAGAATCACAGAATAAACATATGATGTAATTTGATTTGACTTATTAGATTCTCCCCCCCCAAAAAAAAAAATGTCATACAAGTATGCAAAACATTTCTAAACATACAAAAGTCTTATTAAATTTCGCCCCAAAATTCATGACTAATTGCAGCACACATGACGATTAACCATCAAACATTTGTAACAGCCCAGTCCCCCTCTTCATGGAGTTCCTAAGTTCATTAATCGTTTTCATGGGGGTAATATTTAACTATTCCAACAAGGCAGGCTTTAGTTTGTGCAGAGCAGCGGGAACATTCCGGTGCCCCTTACTCTTCCTGTCCAGTTCGCCGCACAGATGTTACATTTTGTACAAATTGTACAGAGCCCACTCGGGTGGCTTGATCTTATGGTTAGCAACAACATCTTGAGAACTCCTGGTTCCTTGCATTTTCTCCCATACTCACGGAGTTATCCACATAACTAGTGCAAACTGATCACCCTGTCATCATCAGGGGGTGAACGACAAGCTACATGCGATATGACGTCACAATACAATTTATGAATGCAGTACATATTTATGTAAGAAATGACTCAGATATGCGTGCATCCATGTAGGCATGTAGATTATGTGTAAATCTACAGTGACAGAGTTTATTACGTATAGTAGTCATGAGATTCAAATCAACTATGAAATGACCTAGGTAGATCTAGCAGGTATACTATAGCTGTCTTGAGATTCAAATTGACTATGAAATAGGTAGATCTAACAGGTATAGTAGTCATAAGATTCCAATTGACTATGGACTGAATAACAGGTACATGTATAGAGTAGTATTGGGCGATTCAAAATGCCTAAATGGTGATGAAATGGGCACATATGTACCAGGTATAGTAGTCACGAGAGATTAAAATTGACTATAAAATGAGTAGATCTAGCAGGTATAGTAGACTGTAGTCATGAAAGATTCAAATTGATCATGAAATGAGTAAATCTAGCAGGTATATTCAGTAGTCATGAGAGATTCAAATTGACCATGAAATGGGTAGCAGGTACATGTGTAGTAATCTTGAGAGATTCAAAACGACTATGAAATCAGAAATTGGTATTTGTAAAGTGGAGATTCGAGATATTGCAAACTGATGCATGTACATGTGTTAATAATGATTAACTAAATGAAAGTAACTGCTCCAGGTATCAATGTGGTACAAATGTACTTTTGAGTTTTGATATGTATACATTTCGTATCAAAATAGAAAAAAATCTTTTCAGGTACAGGCAAGGTACATGTACATGTACAAATCAGATACAAATGTTGATTTCAAGACCTGTGTCTTTACCAGACATAGAACAGTTGAATTTGTCAGCCAAGTATATGTACTGTATGACGAAGGTCAAATACACATACATTTGTAACACTAAACTTTAATATATGCTCATACTGTTCTGCGTCTGATAAAACATATAAGTACTGTTCTGGGTAGAGGTAAACTGAAACAAAATGTCCCCAATTTCAATTACCGGTAAATGAAAAAAAAATACAATACATTTATGTACAATTATTCTTGAGTTCTGAGTAATGAATGGACGCGTTCAGCTACACTGGAGTTTACTTGTTGGAATGGCAGTTTATTGTTTATAATGTTCTTTGTAAATCATTATGCACTTTTCTTAACACTTCCATCATAAACAAGTTTTGTAAAAGATCAATCCCTGTTGTTGACCTATTTACAGAAAAAGTCTGAAAGAGAAACAAATAACATATATTCCAGTATATGAAACCAAAAACTGTAGAGAGTTATACAGCATAAATCGGGTATCGTCATCGTGAATGATTGAACCCAACAAGACAAGGAGCTGCTAGACAGGGTTAATTATCTTCACTGTGTACAAAAACGTTGGAGTCTTGATGGTAAAATTTATGCACTGTTACGTAATGCTTAAAAGAAAAAAATTCAAGTATTACACCAATGAATAGGATAAGCTTATTCACAGAATGAAACAACTAGACTCATTGAATGCAACAACTAGACGGAGTATTAATTTGACTAATCTATATTCTATGTGTCGACCCGGATATCATTTGTAATATTAATGTCTAATATGTGAGTTACACACATGTATCGATCATGCTAAGAATATAACACAATACGATGCTGAATACACGTGTCCAGCTATCAACCTACGCAGGCATAATGTATTACATGCATACCGTAATATATATCTGTTACAGTATATGGTATCACTATGTGTTTATTTTGACATTTATTTGTGTTGCAATAGAATATATCAAACATGTGATGAATATGGGTAAAACTGTAATGTAGCTTAGTGTAAACATATTTATTGAAATCAATAAATTATGGGTGTTTCATTTCTAAATAGCTTAAAAAGTTTTGAATATACGCATTATGTGTTACAATGTATAATATCACTATGTGTCTATTTTGACATTTGTTTGTGTTGCAAAATTATATATCAAGTAAGTGTTAGATATGGGTATATACATAATATAGTTTGGTGTATTCAGATCAATTGACATTGATTGTGTGTATAGATATTTCATATGTAAATATATGCATGTCAATATATGTTTTATAGTAACCCAAAAGGAAACAATTACTCAGCTCATGATCGTATAGATTTTATTTCAGAACAAGTGAAACCTTACAACATGTTCAGGTAACAGTAGCTTGTAACAAAATGGCGGTCTCTCATTACTGGTCTCGCTGAAGTTCTAAAACCCTGGTGCTTATATACGAAGGGCAATTCCGAACAACGTAGAACACCAGAATTCTAGAAGTTTCTCCCTTATTCTGATCAACAAGAAACCGGAGGAATAATGGCGCTGTGCATATCAAAATCTGTCAAAGTTTCACCTTCGGTAGCCTTTTTACACCTTCATAACTAGTACAACTTTAGTACATTATATTATTTAACGTTACAATCCAAAGTGCAAAACTTGTTTACCAAGGATGACGATGACAGAAATAGACCTATTCAACCTTGCAGCTGCAACAATTGTCGAAATTTGATTTCTATATTTGTTTCCGATGATTATAATTAACTTTATGTGTGGACAAGTTGTTTGTTCGAAACATGAATTCCGTGATGTTACTAAATTAGGCGCCAGCAATAATTTTCAATATGTATAGTGCATATTATATAATTATTGCACTGATTGTAGGGAGACATGAGTATTTGTTTACCCAAAGCAAGTCATATTTCACGAGGGCGAAGCCCGAGGGGAATATGACTTGCTCCGGATAAACAAATCCTCATGTCTCCCTACAACCAAGGCAATAAATTGTTTATTATACCGAAATACAGAATCAATAAAAAGGGAGATATGTCGCAAGCGACGAAGACATGACGTGTTGTCTCCTTGACACGTGACGGCTCTCAACCAATCCATGACTGCGATTTATTAATGAAGTATACTAATATATTTTATCGTAGGGTACACTAATTTTAATAATTTTATTATCCATTATATTCTATAAGTTAAAAATTGTATTAAAAGTTTTACATACGTCCATATACTCTTTGTTTGTGAAAATTCGTTATTTTCTAAAATTAATTTAAACTTTATTGAAAATTGTTCTATTATCTCATTGGTATGGCTTGGATGCATTAAACATTTTAATGTATTCCATCATATACATGCAAAATTTCTTTGTACATTTCATTATGTGCGTATCATAAATTCATAATTTATTCAAGGTTATATAAAGTTACGTAATGTTTTCATAGTCTTATATAAATGTTCGCATAGGTGTGTATCCTGAATGTCTAGACATATACATTTAAAACAATTATTGATTTAAACCTCATAAGTTTGACTGACAGCAATTGATAATATTCAGTTCAATTTGGTTTTTGGATGCTAATATTTGTAAATTCATTTTCACGTAAGTATTATTTGAATTGTACTACAAATAAATTTATGTTCATTATGATATTTTATCATACATCCTCTCCTGGATTATATAAATGTGAAACAATTATATGTTTCATGGTATGTTTAATTTCATGCACAGTGTGTATATAATTATTCCCCAAAATATAGTATATCGCTTCACTAACTTATACTCAAAATCAGTTATAGTTTAAATACGTATGTCTGTTTTTAATTCATTTAATCATACCAGTAATAACATCAATATGTCTTCCTTTTAATGAAAGTCCTCCTTCTCAATATACTAATTTTTCCCAAGGAAAAATCCTCCTTGAATAATAATATTTCCGATTCATTCTGGAATAATGATAGTCTTTTATAATTACACTTTTGTTTTTAAAATAAACTAACATATCACTGTGATATTTTCAATTTGATTGTTACTTCCTTCCGAGTCGAATGGAGTTCACGGCCGACTTTCTTTTCCTTTAATAACTTGAATATTTGTAGTTATTTTCAGTGCTTGTGATTGGGTTTCTCGCTGGAAATCAATTGTGGTCAACGATTTTAACATATGTTAACGATCTTCTGTCTTTGTTTTGTTCTTTTGGCGTCACATCGCCCGTTTTCATCTTGGTTTCCATCGAATACCCCTATTTATCAATGTCACTGAATTCATTGTTTTCATTTTCTTCAGCTATAAAGGTCATGTTATATATTCTTTCATGTGCATTTTACAATAATCATGTTCTGGATATACGTCCGATTTCCTTTGTTTAATGATTATATCCATTAGTTCACTTGGTACCTCTCTTTTTTTCTGTTGTTTGTTGATGTATGTACTGATCTTGTATAAAACTCAAAATGTCAGTGACTTGATGGTCTCTTATATACAGCCTGTTTGTGGTTGATTTCTTGGTATATTGAGCAGCTGGCGTTGTGGAAGACTCAACTCTTCGTTTTATTTAAGTTATTTATCTTTTTAACGAAAGATCTTAAACACCAATAATTATTTCTAATCCATTTCCTGCACATAAATTATATAACTGACAAAATTATCATTATTCGAATAGGAAAACATAAACACTATTTGAACCCAAAACTTTCTTCTAACATTGATTTTATCTTATCTAATTTTAACTTGTCTATTAACCCATCCATGTAATTTTCTGTTATTTCTAGTTATTGACCAAATACAAGTACCAAATGTATTTTGTTTTTGTTTTATTACTATTTTAAACTTTCATTGTTTTACACATGTTATGGAAAACAGTGAAATTATTTTCATACATTTTGTCATAAGATTCCCTTCACGTTTGGATCTATCTCATCTACAAGCCCTTTGTGACCGTTCATCTCATTTATTTCTTTGTTTCCTGCATTATCATGTTGTGTCTGTATGTTCCGAACATCCATTTTGCGTTTCTGTACATTCTTTGACAAAGGAATATCATCTCCACTTTTCTGAAACATCTCGAAAAGGTCGGGACCTTTTAATCAGTATGTTCATCTTTGACAATTTCGTCATCTGAAGATTCCGAATCAAGGGGTATTACATAGGTTGATTTTCTGAATGGTTTGTTTAGTTTGTCATGGGGTATCTCCCAATTATCCACATTAGCTAACCTAAGGTGTCTATCGTGTGTAATTGTAGTTCCTGTCAATTGGTTTTTAACTATAAAACCTGGAGGTTCGTTTCCTTAAAATTATTCTATAATAAAGTGTCCATTTATTATTACATACTGTACTATTTTTCCTTTTATTTTTAATACACACTGCGTCACCTCCTGTGAAATGAACTTCCTGACTACACCTATCTGCATATTTCTTTTGTCTTTCCTTAGATTCTTCTAATTTTATGTATCAACGTAAACCCTTTATGTTGCTGTTGTAGTGCTATTTCGTGTTGATTTTCCCCATTATATTTTCTTCTGGGTTTAAGAATTGTATCTAATGGTAGTATTACATCCCTATTATATAACAAGTAAAAGGGTGAAAGCTTAGTAGAATCATTCGAATGAAATCAAATTGCTGCTAGTGTTTGAAAAGATGAACCAACGACGTTATTGCCGGTGAATGAACGTTGTCAGTGATAGTAAAATAAAAATAGAATAGTTATGACTCTGTGGCATAGTTTAAGTACAATTGCAGCTATTAATGATCCATTGCCTGAAACGTTGGCTTGTTCTAAAGTGTTTTTGAATCGACAAGGTGTTGATCTGATTTTGTCTGTGTTTTAACAACGACTTCACTGTGGGTCGGAGATGAGGACCACACACACACACAATTCCACAACTAACTCAGGTTTGTATTTGTCCAATATTAACCATATTTATTTCTAGTATTCTTTATAAAAAGTATGATAAATATTCAATCCTATTGATGAGTTTATTGCTGTGATTATTTGGATTTTTCTGCAAATATAGGTCAGTACAGTGACTACAGAACGTCCCAATTTCAAACAATGTTTAGAATACCATTATTCACAAAATTTCGTCAATTGGAATCCGCCAGTTTCCGTTTAAAGACTATAGGATATATCTTTAACCTAAAACGTAAGATTCCATCATCATCATCATCATCATTATCTTCATCATTGTCATCATCATCATCATCATATTGCTTGCAGCATTCTGGTGGTAGAGTGTTCGACTTGCAAGCGGAAGGTCCTGTTCGATTTCAGGTACGAGTTTTGCCACAAACTTTAAAAATTGATATCGAGTTTTCCTTTGCCAAGTGCTTGGCATAAATTTTGAAAGTCAAGTGTCCCACAGCATTTACTTCAGCTCAGGCACATTTCAAATTTTTGGCACTTCACACAAGGTTGGTGACATTTAAGTGTAGGTTTAACATTTTTACCAGCAAATAAAAAAAAATAATATAAAATAATCTAAAATGATGATGATGATGATGATGATGATGATTATTATTATTATTATTTTTATTATTGTTATTATTATTATTATTATTTTTATTATTACATAGTTAGTGGTCGGTACAATATCCAACGGCAATGATGACCGCTGTTTTCGTAAATGTGAATTATTTCATGCAATATGATAAATAATTGACCATTAACTGATCAAGAACTTAACACGAGGCATAATAAAGTATACTGATATTGCTTATTCCAGAAGCGGTGTTTATCAGATTTGGATTCTTAAAATTCGAAAAACATTTAGAAAATTTGAAGGCACACATTTTTATCTCAAATGCATAGTATCAAAACATACGACGTTTTTACTCTTTACACAACAATTCCAGAAGCTAATCAAAAGAGAGATATTTTGGTATCCTCGACAACTGCTTTTTCACTAAAGGTGGTACCCAAAAATCAAAATATCATGATACTTATTTTGTTCAACACCACTCTGATTCCACACATAAATACACTGAAGTTGATATAAAAAGATGCTGGAATTTCTAATAGACACTTGTTTTTGTAATGTTCTGAAACATGGTCTTTCCTCAAATTGTCGGCTTTGCTATAAGATCCAATTGTGCCCCTTTATTGGCTCACGTCTTCCTTTATTTATACGAAGCAAATTTCATTCAGAAACTGCTAAATCAAAAGAAAAAAACTAGCGGTGTCCTTTAATTTGACATTTAGATATATCGATGACGTTTTGCCAATTAATAATGAAAATTTTATACAAACATGTATATTAATGCAATGAATACCAAAGAACTAGAAATTATAGATACAACATAATCAAACACACACGCTTCCGTCTTAGATACTTTACTTACCAAAACGCAGACAGGAAATTAACAGTTAGACTATACGAGAAAAGCGACGATTTCTGCTACCATCGTAAATATTCCACATTTTAGCAGTAATATTCTGCATATGGTGTTTGTATTTCAGAAATGATTCGAAATGCCAGAGCGTGTTACCATCATATGAACATTTAATATACAGAACTAAGCTACTCACTGACAAATTATTGATATAGGGATATCTAAAAGCGCGTTTGATGTCAATGTTCTGCAAATTTAACGGTCGGTATAATAGTTTTGTTTACGATTACTCTGTTTCACTAAATGAAGTGTTCAGTTACTTGTGCAATAGCGGTTGTTGAGACGTCTGTACCGATTGTGACAAGGATTTGTTCCTCGCTTATTTCATTTGGATTTGACTGTAGACTAATTGCAGGTGTGTCTGGTCAACAGGGGATGGTTACTTCTCCATGACACCTGATCACACCGTGGTTTGTTCATTTTTTACAAAATCTGTCTATATGTCCCTGACGTCCTTAAGATTTATACTTTGGTATCTGAAATGTTCATATTGTAAAGATTTATAACGCCGGTATTTTTGTCAACGGAGGTATTTCTAAAAAATTGTTTGACATCATTTAATTTTATCCACTGTTTAAGCATCGATCGCTGGTATAATCAGAAATTCATTTCCATTTTTTATAGCATATAAATCTACAATATATTTTTCAGTAGCACAGAAAAAGTTCTTCGACAGAAAGTCTTCAAAATAAGAGTTTGTAAATAATTTATAATTATTATTTTTCAACAGATGGCTTTTGTTCGGTTGCTTTGAAAGTACAGCAAGGACGCTTTTTCAACACGGGACGGGTCTGTCACGTGACGCAATCTGTAATTACACCATTTTCACCTTCTAATCTTAGTAGCTGTTTTTGTTTAATATTATATATATATATATATATATATATATATATATATATATATATATATATATATATATATATAGAGAGAGAGAGAGAGAGAGAGAGAGAGAGAGAGAGAGAGAGAGAGAGAAAGAGAGAGAGAGACAGAGAAACTATTTGCATATTTATGACACCAGAGTCTAGATTAATTATATTCATTCAGTTTTTGTGATCTATCTCTTTTTCGTGACTGTATTTATATGTTATCATGTTCCAAGAGCGTTTGAACTAGATAAATGCTAAGTTCACATCTGTTGATTAAATTAACTAATTACGATTTCAAATTCAAAATCCTCTTGCTATACATCATCTCTTCTTTTCAGACAGATACTACAAGTAATATTTTAAGGAAGGTAACGCTGGACAAGGACAAAGGGAAAATCGCAGTCGATTGGAATGACGGGAAAACATCCAAGTATTTTTGGAAATTATGCATTTGATTGAAATCATAATATCATACTATCTATTTCAAAAACTAAAATGTAAAAAAAAGAAGCTACAAATAAAATATACAAAGATATAGTCCAGAAACATTTCTAAACTGTAAGCAAATTATTTGTTTACAATAATTAAGAGGAAATGGAATAATATAACATGTTAACATCTGTCTGATCCTGGAACTGTAGAATATAGTGCTTATATTGGGTAAATATGGATTATCTAGTCAAATATCCGAGCCAAGCAACTTCGTATACCTACGGTGGTTGCTGTCTTGGTGCCATTTCGTTGTTTCGACCTTTCACCTCGGAAGGACGACGAAATCAATAATTTGTTTTGCAAAAGGACAACAAACTTAGCGACCCTCAAATATCGTCATTTCGCATAAAATGTCGCCGAAAGGAAATTATTATATATTTTGAAATGGCGAGCGAGTCTTCTGTTGTTTTGCCCCGAAAGCACGAGATTGTTGTTTTCTCAATTGGCGATCTTTCGTTGTTTCGCGACGTAAGGACAATTTTACTTTAATTAACTGGCGACATTTCGTCCTTTTGCATACTTCAGATACATTGGCGGATGTATTGACAGTATGTGGTTAAAATGTTCAAAAATAAACTTGTGAATAGCAGTTTGTGCATTTCGTGAAATTGTCACGTGATCACTTAATTACTGGTCTAAAGTAAAAATTATGAATTTCAGTTATTTGATAATGCATCAAATTGTTGAAGTCTTTTGACAGAACGCGCGTCATAAA
>BROG01000142.1:17500-97500 GCA_030159075.1 Atrina japonica | reverse complement strand
CCCACCAGGAATACAGTTTCTACACTGCATTGAGTATGTATATAATATTGAGTATAGTATGCATATAGTATTAAATTGGGTATGTATGTATAATTGACCATGTATATAGTAATAATATTGAGTATTTTGAGCTTTTCTTGGTATTGTATTGGATATGTATCTGGACTTGTATTGAGTATGTTGCTTATCTTGTATTGAGTATGTACTTGATCGTATATTGAACATGATCTTGGTTTTGTGTTGTGTCTATAATTGGTCATGTATTGAGTATGGTCTTGGTTCTGTATAGTGTTTGTACTGGGTCGTGTATTGAGCATGTATTTAGTCATTTACAGCGTACGTCCTAGGAAGTGAAATTTGCATGAAGTTTGTCCTGTGTATAGTATTATTAGTATATATGCATATTGATATGAATTAATATAATATTGAAAATATTTCTTTCTTTCTTTCCAGATTTGACGATCACATAATAGGTGGTGAAACTCTATTTCTAGATATGTATCAAGTTTCAGAGGAATTCCGAAGGCAGTATCCGGAACATTTTCAAACGTTATGTAGGGTACCAGCTTCGTTTGAAAGATTTCATAATGCAAGGTATTTCCTGTGATACTGCAGTGAAACAAGTTATCAAGCTATTATGATGATTATTATTATTATTATTATTATTTTATCATATATATATATATATATATATATATATATATAAATATATATATATATATATATATATATATATAACGGGTAATTTTATCAATTTGTTTTCAAGAGATAATGGCGATATTTGGCGATATATATATATATATATATATATATATATATATATATATATATATATATATATATATATATATATATATAACGTACTTTAAACCTTGTGATATGTCGGCAACCAATGATATACATAACTACATGCTTCTGTCCTACAAAGATATGCCGAAAGGCCAGCAAACGAAAACAAATCTTAAACTGGTAACATATACATTCTTATTACATTCTTTACCTATGATTTCTGATATCGAGATTCTTATCCAGGATATTCTAATTTTTTATTTTACATCTACAAATTTATACATCCTCAATTTTATTTCTTAACAGGGATCAGCCTGTTAAAATGATCATGAGAAAACCTCATTTCATTTTAAACAACGAAGACGAGGTAAACATTACTTTTAATAATATCGTGTAAATCACATAGATAGATGTTAAACTACTGGTCATCAAATCACTCTTAGACAGATTTGAGAATACAATTAGGCTATATTTGAACCCTGTACGACACCATCCTCTTCTTCGAAAACGTTCAAGTAATTTAAGTTCCAACTCAATTGGTGGAGTTTTATTGACAGAAACTATCGTCTTTGCATATGTTGGCCTTTTAGGTTTTTAAACAAGCCTATGGTGGGCACTGTCACCGAGTTATATTTAAGTGCATTGTGTTTTAAACCATGAAGACTTTCGCTTCTGGTCAGCGCAGGTTCGAACCCCGCTGGAACCTAAGCTGATCTTTTAGAAAAATTGAAGTCTGCCAGTTTAATTCCGGAAGGCAGTTGGTCTCTTCCTGGGTAAATTGCAACCGGGTTCTCTTGTCCACCGATCAAAATGAACCCTTTTAACCCTACAGGTTATAATAGACTAGTCTTAACAATAGAAAAGAACATGCCATCTTGATTTTCAGGGTTGAAAGAGTAAACATATCAACAATACTATGAATTTTGATATTAAGTTAATGATATATGATTGATTCATTGAATAATGGGGACGTTCTAAATAACAGTAAATACAATAGTAGTTTTACTAAAAGATAATAACAACTGCACAAGACGATCGTTGCAATAAGACATCAGTTAAACTCAAATTTGATATAAATGTATATTTTCGAATGAAAAAAGTGGTGTCATACAAGGCCAAATAATAAATATAAATGTATTGCCAAATCCGTCTAAATGGATCTTGTTGTATTTATTTTAAACTTACAACGAAATTTGTACAATAGTTTTAGTGTTAATGCAAAGATGGAATATGTTGTTGCAATAATATTCAAGTGTATTTATTTTTAATCACATTAATTGATTTCAGATAATTGCTATCAATTGGCACTTTCCACCCGCTGGAACAGTACTTGTCGATGAGGTAAGACTCTTACAGAAGCAAGATTGAGAACAATTTTCTGTCTACAATAGTCAGGTTATTTCGTGTATAAGTGTTTAATTTCTATTTAATTTTGAAATAAATAAACTGACATTATATGTTAATATTCACGACAGCCTATTGGTATAGTTTTGGATTTGCATAATTAAGGTTTTGACTAATTTCTGTGATCCGTGGAACTTGAATGGTAGCACCTTAGATTTTTCTTAAAATGTTAGGACATACTACAAAGTTACAGGTTAGGTCAAAATATGTGAACATGATACGAGCGATATAGTTTGACAAAAACAAGACCAAAATAAATTACCAATCGAACGTTCCTGTTAATGAGACTTCATAAATTGACACCACATTAGTATGCGCCAAATACTAAACCCTAAACGTATTATCAAAACCGTCTGAGAGTTACCATTGTACAAAAATGATAATTGTTGATTTTAGGAGTTAAGAATTTAAACAAAGGAACTGATTTAGCGTAAAATCACTTTAGTATATACTAATCAGTTTATACTTAAATATAAATTACCGTTTAAATTCCGGACTCCGGGAAAAAATTGAATTAAATTTCGAAACATCCTGAAATGGTTTTCATCGGCTATATTTTACTCATCCAGTATGTAGAAGCTGTCTGTTTAATCTTTAGCATTATATTATTTGTTTAACAATGCATACCATATAAATATTGTAATATATTTTCCATCTGTTGGCACTACCACTAAATTTATATGATCAATATAAAAATCGTTCTTCTTCATCTCAAAACCGACACCGGCTATTCCAGGGATTGTACATACAAGAACGGGTGTGCGTTCTTTATGGAAATTTGAATTCCAATCAAAATAAAAAAAAAAGTCTCATCGGATAACATAAACAATGAATAAATACAAGCATTAGACTGTATTCATTTGGAATACATGGGGCTTATGAGTGGGAACTGGTCAAGGCAAATCCACCATGATGCGTAGTTCAATGTTTAAATGTATGTTTTAGGAAGATGTTGAGGCGTACTACAGAGCATTTCATCTCTTTGGTAAAACTATACAGACATCGCCAAAAATTGTAAGTGCCTTATTCAATTACATATCATGATATCCAAACTTTATATACGAAATAATACTATTCTATTTCCTTCATTCTATATGCCTGATTTATAAGTAATTGTGGCGAGGATTTTTCCTCAACCATTTCATTTGAATTTGACTGTGGACATCCTGAAGATTTATACTTTGGTAACTGAGATTTTAGAATTCTGGTTGGAGAAATGAATATGTTTCTGACATTAAACGGCGAAAATAAACATGGGCGACAATTGTCAGGTGTATAGTTTGTAAACAGGTATTCAGTTTGTAACGTTCTCTCTGATTAGTTTTCTCTATTATCTTCAAAGTGATTAAACCCAATGTTAATAAAAACATTCCAGCAATCTGTTCGTTTGAGACCGGGAGATTGTATTTCATTTAATAATCGAAGAATGGCTCATGCAAGAAATCCTTTTCAAACAAGTGGAAAGGGATCGAGATTCCTGCAGGTAAATATTTTGCAAAATCTGAAAAAAAACACGACGACACCGCCATCATAAATGGAATATTTATCAAATCATTATATCAATTTCAACTGAAACCTTGTTTTATATATTTCATTAAAAGAGAATTAGCTATGTGTGCAAAAATTATTTCGATCTTTTTTCTACTTTTATTACTTGTTCTTGATGTACAATAACAAATAACAGCTATACACAAGCATAAAAAATATTATTTTCCTGTATATTTTGTGAAAATAAGGGTGAGGTCCAGTGTATTCATATACAAATAGTAAGATTGAGTTTCTCATTTGCAATTTAAAATGTGCCAAACCTATGTTTCTCAAGCAATATTCATAAAGTTTATAACTTTTAAGAAAGTGTACGCCTGTGTATATCTCTTTTTTGTTATTGTATGTCAATATAAGTAGTAAAAAAGGAAAAAATAAATTTTGAAGAAAAACACAGCTAATGCCCCTTTAATTTATTACAAGGTTTCACATGTAAAGTATACACCTTCTACTCATTATCGTTAAAAACATAATCCAAGTCTTTTAATTTAATTTTGGTAAATGTTAAGAATTTATAATTTGCTAATATGCATGTTAAATGTGGTTAAACCTTTATGACTAATATAAGCAAAACAAATTTGGAAAACTGTTATGTGGTCTTTTGTTTATCTCTAGTTCTGCTCATTAAAAATGTTGTCATTTATGTAAATATTTATAACTACCTATTTGACAAATTATTTGATATTTTCGTGCAGGGTGGATATGCTAATATCGATGATTTCAAGAGCAGACTGATGGCGCTTGCAGAAGTAATCGGAAACAATGATCCTGTCAAGCGCTGCTTTAACAGTGATTGGTTGTAAATTCAGTGACTGATGTCTTTTTATGATATGTTAATTCTGCAAGTGAATTCAAGCATCAAATTCCCTATAGACATGGATAATATTTTCACTTGATGTTTGGGAATTTATATAGATTTTTTATGTATTTGCCTGTATGGATCACCTTGAAATTAAACTTTTTCACACTAATATAATTTATTTGGTTAAAAAAATGCAAAACATTATGAAGACAAGCAAAAATTTATGTCCGAGTGGAGTTTCATATTGCTAATGTCTCGTTCAAGTATACCACATTAGTCGGATTTACTTGAAGTTGAATTTCAAATATATATAAAATAATTACTGTACATGGACATTTTCACCCCTGGTTTTTTTCGCCTTTGTACGTTAGAAAACACGTTAACGGCGTATTAAATTCGCCAATAATCACCAATCTTATAAATGACCAGTAAGTCTACGATTCAATTATTTAGCTTGAAAAGTTTCACCCCTATTATCAACGGGTAAAAATAGGGAAAATTAAACGGAAGCAAAAATATCCATGTATTCATCACATCAGGTAACAATTCAACAAATGGTTTGTTTTAGTTCTGATAGCCAATGCATGCTATGAATATATCAATATCATCAATTTATTATCATTTCATATGAGAGTCAGCAAGAGTCCGTATTATTTAATATGGTTTTGCTAACAACTGTTGATTTTGTACATTTGAAAAGCATTAAATGTCAATTGTCTAAACAAATAATGCTTTCTGACATGTAAATGTGTAGATGAAAATGGCGAATGAAACCTGAAATATCAGGGAATTGTTTAGCATTTCAATATGATACTATACTAGTTTGGACCAGTCAACATTGAATTCATACTCCTCTATGGCAGATGATGGAACCTCTGAGTTTCCAGAGGTTCATGTTAGACCAGTATTCACCAGATTTGTATCTGTATCCTTGACATCCTGAAGATTTATACTTTGGTATAAAATATTTAAAAAGTCTCAGATACTAAAGTATAAATCACTAGGATGTCCAGGATATAGATACAAAAGAAAAAAAATGGAAAAACATGGACCTCTTGAAATCAAGAGGTTGGATCAGGTGCCATGGAGGAGTAAGCATCTTCTTTCGACCGGGCACACCCACCTTGAGTCCACAGTCATATCAAAATGAAATACATAAAGAACGAATCCTCGTCATGATTGGTACAAACGTCCCAACAACCGTCATCGAACAGGTAACTCTACATTTCGCTTAGTGAAACAGAATAGTCGCAAACAAGACCGTAAAATTTGCGGAACGTTGACAACAAACACGGTTTTCGATATCCCTGTGTCAGTAATTTGTCATTGAGTACTTTACCTCTACATCTGAAATGTTCGTATGTTGAACACACCCTGGCATATCGGATCATTTTGAAATATAAACTCCATATGCGGGTGATTGTTGGAAATACTACTTAAATGTAGAAAATTTACGATGGGAAAGCCGAAATCGTCGCGTTTTTAGTATAGCTTAGTTGTTAACTTTCTCTTCTTTTGATTCAGGAGTTTCTGAATGAAGTCTGCTTCGTATGAATAAAGGAACAGGTCGGCCAATAAAGTAGCATAAAATGTTTTGTTGCTTAGAGTTTTCTCAATTTCATTCTTATAATAATCCATACAACAAAACATTTTATAATAGAGTTAAAAAAAATCAATTGCTGAACATGATCAAGACACCACAGTAACTGATACGGAATTCAATTATCATCCGGTTTTTGACTTCAAAGAAAGTAATTTCTATGGGTTACCAAAAATACATAATTCTAGAGAGATAAAGGAATCAACAGAAACACAAAATCAAGAATATATAACTTGCCCAAACCCAAAAGACCTAACATCCATCTTTTGTCGGGGGACCAAATGCACCAACTCAGAGATGCAGCAACCTACTAGACATCTTGTTAAAACCATTATGTTTTTTTAAATCATCTTCCGGCAAAAGTGAACCTAGAATCACAATTGATAACATTTGATGTGGTATACTTATACACCAATACATCACACATTCTAGGATTGAAAGTCATTAAATACTGGTTACAGAAATATAAGGATAAAATACATAGTCGCTTTTCCATACAATTCATCATAGGAGTTCTAGAACTTATCTTAAAGAATGATACATTTTCTTTTAACTGTGAACATTTTATTCAACTAAAAGGAACAGCTATGGGAACAACAGTTGCCCCTACATATATCACCCTCACCCTCGGGTACTTAGAAGAACTTCTTTATAGCGAAACAACCAAAATGTGGGAAAACCAATTCTATGAGTAACTTATCAAAAACTTGAAACGTTATCTAGATTGTTGTGTTATTTGGAATGATAATAATACAAAATTAACACAGTTCATAGACACTCTGAACAATATGGATCCCGATATTTTATTCGCCATGGAATCAAACAAAAGAAATCCATTTCTGGATATATAAGTAAAAAAGATGAACAAAACATAAATACGGACATATATTACAAAATTACGGATACCCATCAATATTTACATTTTGGTTCATGTCATCCCAGACACATTTACCAAATAGCTTATTACCTTAACAAAATTCTATCGCAAGATCAGAGAATGAAAAGCATATTGGAAAACTCAAAAGTTATTAACAGTAAACGACAACCTAAAACCTGAAACGAATATTATGCGAATCAAAACTACCATCTATAGACATCTTTACAGTAACAACATATATGAAACCTGCATGTGGTACATGTGAATATCTGTCAGAAGAAACATCGTATGCTTTCAAAAGAGAACTCTTAAAAAATCAAACATCGATGACATGCAGTTTAGAAAATGTAATATATGTAATAACATGCCCAGGATGCAAGCAGTACTATACTGGAGAAACAGAATTAACAAAATTAACAATAATTGGAGCCGGGTTAGAGTTCATAAACAGCAAATAAATAACCCGGAATACAGAAAAATAAAAGTGAACGCTTAGACATTTGTGGTCGGAAGAAATTAAAAATACTTCTATTTTACATACTGTATAGTGACAACACATTAGAACGTAAAGAAAAGGAGAAACATTTTATTTTAAATTCCTATATATTTTGTGAAAATTGCTTGAGTAACCTAGGTTTGGTACTTCTTCGGTTGCAAGTGATTAACTCAAGCTTACTATTTGTATATGAATACCACTCTAGACCTGACCTTATTTTGGTAAACACAGCTAATGTCAATTTAAATGACATGCGTATATGAATATTCTGTTTCAACAATGCAGGCTGTAAAATATGTCTATTGATCCAACAGCGTTTCGTGTTCTTGTAACTAAGGTCTGAAATTGTATCGGGTTAATATGGCATGCAGTTCAGATTTTGTCATGTTTAATTTCTTTTATCATATATTGAGAACCCTACGGGGAAATAGACAAATACTAAATATTCATGATAAAAATATGTAAATATATAAATTTCTAGGTGATCACGACTTGCGTCCTTGTTTGGAAATCCCCGTATAGGTCTATAGGGGACTTTGAAAGGAACATTTATACTACATGTAAAGCCCTGTTGTGAAGCTGATCACTGTCTGAACATAGTGTTGAAGGGAATAGCCTACTAGTATCTAATAATGCACAACTATTTGCGGGGTTTTGAACCGTTTTACGGAATACTTTTTTATTATAATGTTTAGTAAATCAAAGGATCCATTCTCATTTCCATTCAACAATCTTTAAAATGTCACAGAATGTGCTTACCTGATGTCTATGCAAGATATTTGTTTTTGCCTTAAGTGGAAAACAATCGAGGTATTCCGATTAAAAACAGATGAAGCGTTCCAAATGGGGGTGCAATAAAGTGATGGAGGGTGTGATAAAGGAAGAACTGATACAGAGTATGCGATAAAGGGCATGTGATAGCTCCTGTATCAGAGATGAAAAAACCTGTATTTTGTAGTAAATAGTGATAAATTGAAATTCCGCTAATCTAAAATTATTTTAATTCCCCAACCTAGTTTCTTTATTACTAAGATAATCCGATTATTCTATAAACCCTAACTACTTGAAAGAAAATTCCATTCCCATTTCGATTTCTATGCATACGGGACCGACTTATCTGACTCAAATGACTTAATTTGCAAAGTCTAAAATATTCAATGCATTTTCCATGTATACTAAAACAACGTATTGTTAACTATTTGGCAAGCCTTACTGTGAACAAAGCATAAAAACTTTCTGAGTATATCTGTTCTTACTGCTATATCAGACACATTAATATGATAAAATGTGAACGCATCTGTGTATGGTCTACGCTACAATATAAAAACTAAAGTCATATTGAACGTTGATACACTGAAATCCCGCATTTCGAAATTATTTTTATTCTCCTACCAAGTTTCTTTATTATCACTATAAACCGATTATTTTGATAACCCTGTTTACTTGAAGAAGAATCCATTCCCGTTTGATTTCAATAAATCCGAATTTGACCTATCTGACACGGATTACTTAATTTGAAAGGTTTTAGAATATCTAACGCAGTTTCCATGTATACCAAAACAAAAAGGTCTTATTGACAGGTTGGTAAGCCTTTCTGTAAACACGCAACGTAACAAAATGATGTAGAAACTTTCTATGAATGTTCTGAGTATATCTTGGTACTCAATGCTATATTGCATACATTGGTATAAAAAATGTGAACACATGTGTATGATCTACGCTATAATACAATGACTGTACACTACAAATTATCAGACAATGTCCAAGGTTCCGGCTACATTCGACAACAACTTGTTGTACTCCTTGAATTTAAACAGGTGTGCGTTTAAGTATTTAACGGATTGCTTTCATCACCTTTATCATTAAGATCTGTTTCCTCTGCAGAATACAACCTGAAATAACGATACAATAAAGATATAGATAAATTATGTTTTTATAACCAATATTGTTTTATACAAATTGGAATTCATAAAAATCAGTTTAATTAGACATTAGGCAAATAAACAGGACTTCAAGCGGAAATTTTCGGGTGGATGTTTTATGCAATTACGTGTGACGTAAAATGATTAACACCACTTCTTTTACACACCAGTTACTTTTCCGATATGAACATTTTCAGGTTCAGAAATATATATTGACAACTGCCGAATCAATCACAACCAAGTGACAAAACTAATAATGGTAAGTGTCGATTTAAATACACTAAGTGACGATTTGTAGATCTTAGAATTGCCGAATCTATTGGTGCCAATTTTTTTGCATCCACGTGTTAAATACATCGGTACCATGATGATAATGAAGGTAGACAGGCAGAAAAAAGTTAATATTGAAACCCTATCACATTACGTAGGTTCATTCTTATACTATTCTTTTAATCGGCAATTATTTTCTCAGTTATATGACGGCAGGTAGTTTTAAATAGTGTGCGAGGGAACCCAGTTACAAAAACAATGAATAAAATTCAGAAGATAAAGTTGTTGAATGGGTGGTTATAGACCACAAATATTAATATCGAGGAAATAGGATCTTGTGCTAAGATTTGCAAATAATCATTTAGGTTGAATGTACTTTGCGGCAAGATTAGCGTGAAGGAACAAATTACACACCTATTTGCACTTCGTAGTAATTGTTCAGAAGACAAATAGATCATGTATTCCATTCCTTCCTGTTATCTAACAGGTAACCCGTTAATGAAGAACAAAGAAACAACAGACTGTGAAAAATGTGGATCTATCAAGTTCATGTGGAACTTTCGGGTTCTGTTAAAGACCAAAAACAATACCTTATATTTTCTCCAAAAATGAGTGTTCAGTTTAAACGTTTTACTTTCCTCCGATTTCATACATTATTATGACTATTATTTGTGTGTCGAAAACTAGATTGTCTCCCCTATTATGATCTACTTTAGACTCGCTGTGGTGTAAACATGTACTAAAGCATCATGGTAGGACTATGAATCAAACGTATAGGTTGAGAAAACAGCATGGCGTGAATATGACAGGTTTTAAAGAACAGAAGGATAACTATTATCTGTTAACTAGTTATTGTATGAGGACAATGGTCTTTGTCAAATATCTATGATGTGAACTGCCAAGACACTTACACTGAATTACATTGATCGCCCTCTGCATCCTTTACTCTCTGTGGCAAATGACGATGTCGTGTTTCAGGTAATATTATAGAAAACGTAGCAGCAGTCATAACCGCTACCCCATATAAAATCAAGGGCAGTGCTTTACCAAACTTTCCATCAGCCTACAATTAGAAATAATCTTGCTCATACTCAAGTAGAATATTTTAGTTGTGTGAGTGTGTATTGTGTAGATATAAAAATTTCAGATACCAAAGTATAAATCAATAGAATGTCCAGGACATAGATACAAATCCAGTAAAAATGGACAAACACGGACCTCTGGAAACCAATAGGTGGGATCAGGTGCCATGGAGGAGTAAGCATCCCCTGTCGACCGGTCACACCCGCCGTGAGTCCACAGTCAAGTCCAATGAAACAAGTGAGGAGTGTATCCTCGTCACAATTGGTACAGACGTCTCAACAACCGCCAACGAAAAGGCAACTCAACATTTCACTTAGTGAAACAGAGTAGTCGCAAACAAGACTATTATACCGACCGTAAAATATGCGGAACGTTGACATTAAACGCGGTTTTCGATATCCCTGTGTCAATAATTTGTCAGTGAGTAGTTTACCTCTGTATATGCGATTATATTTCAAAATCAATTGTGTCAAGCAAAAATCCAAGATGACAAGGATTGAAAACAGAAAAACACAGAAGTCGCCTTTGATCTCTGCCGACCGATATTGCTCCCGGATCTTTTTGTACTCTTCTTTGAAGACCCGGCGTTAGTATAGCCACTTTAAGACAATACATTTCTCTAATACATGCATGGCACGTATATGAATCATGAAATTCACAATTCTTTAGAGCCACATGGCGCTCACCTGCGATATTTAATCAATTATGGTTCGCAGTAAAATACAGAGAATTCTCAATCCATGGAAATTTCACAGTACTTACTGCACTGTTCTGCTTGTTCATGTGTTGTTTTTTAACGTCCCACTCAAGATTTTTTCAATTATGTAGAGATGTTAAATGCTGGTGAAGAGCTTCCATTTTTTTGCCTATGCTAGGCACCTCCGGCCATTGAGCAGTAAGGGGTTTTTAACGTGTCGACAGCTACTGTGATACTGGATCTCGGTTTTTACTGTATCAGCCTCCGAAGGACAGGAAACCGACCGGTCGCCGGCTGGACTCGAACTCACAACCTCACGATCAAGAGTCGAACGTGCTACCGAATGAGTCAGACCGGCTCCGTACTGCATTAGTCGTGACGAGATGTGAAACAAGAACTTTTTATACATTTCTATATGAGTATATTTTGGTATTTTTATCTACAACTTAGAATTTTTATTTTTTTAGAGAAGTTGACCTGTCAACGAATTCTTAATTTCACTCAGAAAAATTAATTCCTTTCTTTTCATAACTGTTAGGTTGACAAATTATCTTGCATATTACAGTGTAGTTAATACTCGAAAAATTGAGATTAGACATACCATCAAGTATAAGTATGGTGCAATTATAGAGCCAGTTCTAGCACCTATATTACAAACTGACATGACCAAGCTTCGAACTACGGTCGGAAATAATTCCCCTGTGTAAATGTAGATTTCTCCAAATGCTGCTGATACTGCAAATTTGCCAAGCATACAAAACGAAATCATCATCCAAGTCATAGCTATAAAGAAAAAGAAAAAAGTCTTAAAGGGGCATTACCTGTGTTTTTTCAAGTAATTTATTTCATTTTTTACTAATTAGATTGATATACTATCACAAAAAGGAGATAAACACAGACATAAAATTTCTTAAATCTCGGTATATCTTGTAAAAATTGCATTGGAAATCCAGGCTTGACACTTATTAATTAACTCTACCTTACTATGTATGGATGAATACAACGCTGGACCTGATTTTATTTTCACAAAATATATAGGAATATAAGAATTTTTATGCCTGTGGATATCTCTTATTTGTTATTGTTAATCAAGTACATGTAGTGAAAGTGAAAAAACGAAATACTTGTCTTTGGCAAACACAGGTAATGCTCCTTAAAATAAATGCATCAAAATAAAGAACCATACATCCCACACAAAAACAGCTTTCAGTTTTTATTTTCTTACACTGCAACACGTGTTCTAGCTTTCATTAGCTTTGTATATATATCTTTGTATATATATATATATATATATATATATATATATATATATATATATATATATATATATATATATATATATATATATATATAGTGATTGGTTATCATGATACTTATTTTGTCCGATACAACTCTGATTCTACACATAAATACACTGAAGTTGATATAAAAATTTGATGGAATTTTAATAGACAATATATTTGTAATGTTCGGAGACCAGGTCTTCTAACATACTGTTGGCATTCCTATGGGAACCGATTGTGCTCATTTATTGGCTGACCTGTTCCTTTATTCATACAAAGTAGACTTCATTCAGAAAATGCTGAATCAAAAGAAGAAAAAGCTAGCGGTGTTTTTCTTCAATTTAACATTTAGATATATCGACGACGTTTTGTCAATTAATAATGAGAATTTTCAATGCGATATATTCCAGCGAATTACAAATTAAAGATACAACATAATCAAACACAAAAGCTTCATACTTAGACATTTTACTTACAATAGACACAGACAGAAAATTAACAACTAAGCTATACTACAAACGCGACGATTTCGGCTTTCCAATCGTAAATTGTTCACATTTAAGTAATGATATCCCACAATCACCTGGATATTGAGTTTTAATTTCATAAATGATCCCATATAACAGAACTTTTTTCAGCATATGAATATTTCATATATTTAGAGGTTAACTACTCACTGACAAATAATTGACACAGGGATATCGAAAATGTATGTATATTGATGTCAACGTTCCACAAATCGTATGGTTGGTGTACTAGTAATAGTCTGGTTTGCAATAACTCTGTTTCACTTAATGAAATGTTGAGTTGTCTGTTTGGTGGCGATTGTTGACGATGTCTGTACCAATTGTGACGAGGGTTCGTTCCTCACGTATTTCATTTTGATCTGGTTTGCAATAACTCTGTTTCACTCAATGAAATGTTGAGTTGTCTGTTTGGTGGCGATTGTTGACGATGTCTGTACCAATTGTTACGAGGGTTCGTTCCTCACGTATTTCATTTTGATCTGATTGGACCCACGGTGGGTGTGAGCGGCCGACAGTGGATGCCTACTCATCCATGGCACCGGATCCCACCTCTTGATTATCAGAAGTCCGTGTTTGTCCATTTTAATTACCAGATTTGTACCGATATCCTGGATATCCTATATATTTATACTTTGGTTTTTGAGATTCGTAGACACACAAATATATTCATATATATTATAAACATAATGCCAAACTTATAATGCTCAAGACGATCGTTTCTGTCAATTAGACTTCATCAGTTGAGCTCCAATTTTGAATAAATTTTCTAAAAAGAAAGTGGTATCAGACAAGGCCAAACAATAAACCTAAACGTATAGCCAAAATCCGTCTAAGAGTAACCACTGTAAAGAGATGACTATATTAGTTTAAGAAAAATTTAGAATTTTAAATGGTGCTATCAGTTCCAAATATTACTTTAGTATAAGATTATCAGCTGGTACCGGAATATCAGGTACTATACACGAGGTACAGACATTTTGGTTTAACAGTGACTTGTGCGATTAGACGTATTTGTTTGCGATTTTGGGGTATGTAATACAGTTCAAAGTTTATGATAAATAGTATGTATATACTTACATATTGTCCCGTACATTAAGGGAAATATTGATGCCAAACAGGCTAGTCCAACTCCATACATAAAGACTAAATGGTATGGCTTTCGCCCAGCCAAATCCAGAAAGAAACACATACAGTATCCAATAAATTCCACCAAAACTGATATTGCGAAATTCATAAAAATATCACCTCTAAATTTTCCAACGTTGATTGTCAAACCGTAGTAGATAAAGGCAATACTAAACCTGAAAGACATAGACATATTTCATCTTCATAATATTTTAATTCTGGTATCCATTTGCTATCGAAATTCCAGGTAGCTAATAGTCGCACAGCCAGTCCAATATATAATAATACATCTATATTACTACTAATATATCACCGCTATCATTCAGAAATTTAGCTTATGTTAATATAGTTTTATTAAAGGATGTCTTCTTATTGGTCCTGTATTATGTCCGAGTACAGTCGCATTTGGTTGAAGTCAGCTGTATTGGCTTGAGGACATAATACAGGATCAATATGAAAACACCCATTTCATGACACCTTTATTAACCAAAGACTTAAAATAACAAACTAAAGCCGACTAAAACAATAAATTCATGTGAAGACGGTATTAACAAAATAACCCTATATGATATCCCTTATACTACTTCTACAATTAGTGTTCATTCAACAATTTAATTATGATTATTACATCTGCATGCATTTTTGGTTGCGTCATAAGCAAGTGACGTCAGATATGTCCAATTTAATGAAGTGTGTAAACACGTTGCTTTTGTACATTTTGTATGTGATAGATCTGCATCATTTTGAATGACAGAAACGCTTTATAGACCCCCGACCTATCCAAAGGACAATCGTACAGACATACAGCCTACCTAAAGGACAATCGTACAGACATACAGCCTACCCAAAGGACAATCGTACAGACATACAGCCTACCCAAAGGACAATCGTACAGACATACAGCCTACCCAAAGGACAATCGTACAGACATACAGCCTACCCAAAGGACAATCGTACAGACATACATTTTTTGCTCTCTCGTCCCATACGGAATGTATTGACGGTGTATATCCCATATGACATTTGGTCAAATATAGACTGTGTAAATTATAATGTCATGAGTTAAAATGTCCATCACATCTTTCCGTCTTTTGCATTTCTGTCCTAGACTGTGTAAGTTATAAGTCATGAGTCAAAATGTCCATCACATCTTTCCGTCTTTTGCATATCTGTCCGAGACTCTGTCAGGGACATACATTTTCTTTGTTTACGTGTGATTAATATGGTAAGTCCATTCCGGAATGTTAATGTTTTGGGAAATTGATTATAGTCCATTTCAGTTTACTCCCGATTTATCCCTTACTATTTCCGAAGCGGGATCATTTTCTTAATGCTCACATTCATGATTCAGAACCGGAAGTGAAGATTTTATATTAGACCGATTCAAATTTCTGTATCAATGAGTTTTTCTGTATAAGCCCTGTATTAATGACCAGTTCTCAGACACACGGATTCCCAATTCCCAGTGTGTTTTAAGTAATTGGTTGATAAAAATGAATACAAACTTTGTGTTTTCATATACTTGTACTTGTTAGTATACATTTAAGCTTTAAAATATTAATTATCTAAGTCTTGCAATTGTAATATAAAAATCTCAGATACCAAAGTATAAATCAATAGGATGACCAGGACATAGATACAAATCCGGTAAAAATGGACAAACACGGACCTCTGGAAACCAAGAGGTGGGATCAGGTGCCATGGAGTAGTAAGCATCCCCTGTGGATCGGTCACACCCGCCGTGAGTCCACAGTCAAGTCCAATGAAACAAGTAAGGAGTGTATCCTCGTCACAATTGGTACAGACGTCTCAACAACCGCCAACGAAAAGGAAACTCAACATTTCACTTAGTGAAACAGAGTAGTCGCAAACAAGACTATTATACCGACCATAAAATTTGCGGAACATTGACATTAAACGCGGTTTTCGATATCCCTGTGTCAATAATTTGTCAGTGACTAGTTTACCTCTGTATATCAAATCTTCATATGTTGTGCACGCCCTGGCATATCGGATCATTTGTGAAATATAAACTCCATATGCAGGTGACTGAGGGATATTACTACTTAAATGTGGAAAATTTACGATGGGAAAGCCGAAATCGTCGCGTTTATCGTATAGCTTAGTTGCTAATTTCCCGTCTGTGTTTATATTAAGTAAAATGTCTAAGTATGAAGTGTGTGTACTTGATTCTGTTGTATCTTTAATTTCTAGTTCGCTGGGATATATCGCATTGACATATGTATGAAAATTGTCATTATTAATTGACAAAACGTCGTCGATATATCTAAATGTCAAATTAAAGGACACCGCTAACTTTTTCTTCTTTTGATTCAGCAGTTTCTGAATGAAGTCTGCTTCGTATGAATAAAGGAACAGGTCGGCCAATAAAGGAGCACAATTGGTTCCCATAGGAATGCCGACAGTTTGTTGAAAGACCACGTCTCCGAACATTACAAATATATTGTCTATTAGAAATTCCAGCATGTTTTTTTTTATATCAACTTCAGTATACTTATGTGTAGAATCAGAGTGGTGTTTGACGAAATAAGTATCCTGATAGCCAATCACTAGATATTTAAATTTTCGGGTACCACCTTTAGTGAAAAAGCAGTTGTCTATGATGCTAAAAAGTCTTTCTTTTAATTTTTTATGTGGAATAGTAGTGTAAAGAGTTGAGAAATCATAAGTTTTGATACTGTGAATTCGAGAAAAATTGTGTGCCTTCAAATTTTCTAAAAGCTGTTTAGAATTTTTAAGTATCCACATCTGATTTACACCACTTCTGGAATAAGCAACTGTACAGTATTTTTGAAGTTTCTCCTTAACAGCTGTCAATATCTTGGTAAGGAGTAAAGATAATATTACATGATGCTAGCAATTTAGCAATCCGAAGTTTAACTGAAAATGTCCGTTGTTTCGAATTCCGGATAGAAACGAGGACTTTACTGAGAATTTCAAAATAACGATATACCACATTGATGACAACTTAAATTAATAAATGCAAACGATTTGCTCTCTATTTAGTTTGAACACAAAATTAATTTTCATGATTGATTACATAATACATAGAATTAAAATAAGAAATCAGGGATTTGGAAAGAAGCGCACTGCTTAAATAAACGCAGGTTCCTACGCTATACTTTCTTATTTGATCTATACGCTTTATATACGCCCAAACCATATGTTCACGTGGTTGTTATTACAGAATATATTGAAATTATACAAAGTTTATTACACTTGACATGGCTTGATATGCCCAAAATACATCATCAATGCGATTTGGGAATACATTCCAAGCATACACCATGAACTTGAAGTGGGACTCTATATCCAGTATCTGTCATACATTTGATGTGGAATACAAGTCCCGTGTACGTCATAAATTGAACATGACACTACCTTTGTAGTGCGTGTAATGCATTGACGTGAGGCTACATGCCAATTAAACGTCATACATTTAAGACTTTATTCTCACTGATTTAATAACATAATTCTTACTTTTGCAACATGCAAACTTTTTTCTTGGAAATTTCAATTTGAATAATTAAAAAATATATTTTTGTTGTTCGAATTCAAGGTCATGCGTACGTTTTATTCGTATGTTGTGCATTACCATATCAATGCTTTGGTTAACAAATACGCGTTTTTCTATTCTGCAATCTTGGATTCTAAGGGTTCTGGTATATGTAATTTTATTTTGTATTTTGTCATTCTCTTCTTTTTGTTATTATTTTGTTGTAACAACAGGAAATAAATAATGATAAAAATCAAGTAAAATTAATGAGATTATAGACTACGAATAGCTAAGCTATCGATACACATATTTGAAATAATTTTAAAAAAAAATGCCTGGGTGCATATACATATCATGAACGGCTTGGATACCATGATAATATACCGTATGATCTAATAAGCATCTCGTAACATATATCATGGGCGGATCCAGGATTTTTTGAAAGGGGGGTTGAGTATTAACTTCTACAACAGCCGAAAATTACATATAGTACGTACAGTAATGCACAAAACTGTGCATGCGATCTGCTTTAATTGTTATCATGTGCTTTTTGATTATGCAATAAATATTTACAACAATGAGGGATACTTATTGTGATGCAATCACCAAAAGCCGACTAAAGATTTAAAGATTGAGCGGATTTAAATTGAAAAATTAATTGCCGAGCAGAGCGAGGAGCGAAAATTTTGGGAAATTTGTTTTTAATTTTCTGACTTTTTCAAACCTATATTATGCACTTTAGGTGCACGCTCTCAGTGGTCTCTGCACATAATTTTAAGTATTTGATTAATTTTGAGGCAATACTTCATTAGGGGGGTCATGTTTTATGCATCAAATAAAAACAATAATTTTTCTGCATACATGCTAAAACAATCGCAAACATCTTTCCGGATATGTTGGGCAAACACAACCCATAATAAATTTGTAAAAGGTCGGTAAAATCTAAAATATACAAATTCAGGATGGATCCAAGGTTTCGAGTTAGAGGGAAGAGTATAATTTATGATTGTGTTCGCGGAGCGTAGCGACGCGCAAAAATTTCGGTAGGCCTAATTTAAAAGCTTTGGGAAGCCCTTTTTCTGGATTCCAAACGTAATAATATTAATATAAAAATTATCAGTTTTTGAAGGGGGGGGGTTGCAACCCCCTTTGAATCCACCAATGTATATACTTTTTCAATGTTCCAATTGTGTGCCTCCAACTCATTTCGAAAGTGCTTTCAAATATTTGAAACGATTGAGCAAATTCATCTCTGCAACATGTATGCGTACATAATGTGTTTTTTTACAATATGACGAATATTGCGTATTTTATATCATTTTGTTGTATTTGCATTTCTTTTTTGTAGGTGGAATTTCACAAAAATAATATACTTCCTTGAATAACATATATATAACTATAAAAGTTTAGTGAATAATTTTTGATTTGATGTAATAGGTATATACAGAAAATCGCTAAAATCCAAAAGAAAGTATGGGCTGATCCGTCGCACAACTGTTACCTAATCTAAGACAGATTTAAAAATTACTGAAGGGATTACTCGTTATATTGAAATAAAAGATAACTAATAAATCTTCTTGACGTACAATTTTCGAAACATCTATGGTTAGGCGACGTCGTACAGGTAAACGGCTCTGTATTTCAAGTAACATAATTGCACTTATCAACCAAATAAATCCAGTTATAAGCAATTTTCTTCTAGATATGTATCTTAAACATAGAGCTAAATCTTTTCTAGACCTACCTATTATGCAGATATCGAATGTGTTCCTTAATCTCCTATTTGAGATATTTCAATTTCAAAGGAAGTGTTGTTACAATTATTAAGCTGATAAGCACCCCATACTCCCCACCTGCATCACTAACACTCTATTGAATTATGTTTTTAATCAAGATAAGAGGTGAGGTAACTGCGTTTTGCCGGTCTTACGATAGACGTTCGAAATAAAATTAAAACTGCAAATTTGCATCTAAAACATGTGACAGCAAAAAAAATCTTAAGTCGGATATTTCGATGTAATACTTCAAAAATATAAAAATAATAATATAATTCGATAAAATTTGTCATTGGTATATCTCGATTTATTGCTTACTCATAGCTGTACAAAATACATCCATATACTTTTAAAGAGTGCAAAGTTAGCAGTGCAATGTGTTGTTTCCGCGCGAAAGCAGGAGATCCGGATCCCCGGTCACAACTGGTGTGTTTTTAAACATGAAGTGAATGGCCCTCCATCTACCACTAAGGAATTATAGATATTTTAAGATATTAAAAGCGCAGCTTCATTTTACCAGTATAAGGATCCCTAAATGCAATTGTGCTAATAAGAAGCACGGCTCAAAATTCGGCTATAGTTTGCGAGTTTCCATAACAATAAACTATTCCTGACAGAGTTGCGCGTTCTACTTGCCTTTCTATAACAAGTTTCTTTACATAAGCAGTGTAACTTGTACTGATAAAGAACATTTCTTTAACTGATTACTTCATGCGCCTTTTGCAGGTACAGAGTCACACTGGGAAACCTTTAATGTGTGTTACCGGGAGATGGCAGGTTTGCGTACGAACTTTCACTAATGATAAGAAATCCAGATTTTACTTTTTTTTAAAAATCTTTTTCATCTACATAAAAATTTTGTTCGGCGAGGTACATGCATAGATGGCCGATACTATCTATAACAAGATAATTGTTATAGTAAGCATAAAACCTTAGATAACTGTCAGAATGTATCAATGATCAAGACATTTCTAACGTTCTGTGATTAACACTTGATACAAATAACCATGAACTAAAATGAAGAAGTACCAATAGATAATGAAAATTCCAAGTCCATTAGAATACAAACATTAGATATACAAATGATCTTAAAATGAAGAACAATTGCGAATACAAACGGGACGGGATCAGGTGTCCGGAAGGAGTCAGCGTCTTCTACCCGGAAATTAAGGATAAATTCCCTTCCGGAAACAGAAAAAGTACAAATATTTGAAGTATATACAAGTAGGAAAAGAAGATTTCCAGTCATTTCAATACGTGGATGGATTTTTAAAAATAATTCACTTTTATATAAACTGACAAACACACGATCAGAATTATCTATCCTACAACCATATACTGTTAAACACTTAAGATATACACTACCAGTTACCAATATGCTTGAATGAATTTATTTTGTTTTCAAATGATTCAGTAGTAGAATATATATTATAAAATAGTTTGAAGACTTTACATAAAAAACTATAATTCTTGAAAAGGTTTAGGGTGAATTTACGATTGGAAAAGTGTAACCGTGATTTCAGCTAAACATTCTACTAAGTTCAAATGTTCTTAAACGGAAACAATGAAAAAGGTCTCAAAATAGAGGTAACCTCCTTTGATAACATATATGAACATGACTATCCCAAAATACATATATTTTACATCAGTCCCTATAGCTATCAAATGATTTCATTTTTTCTGATTGGAAAATGGCATTTTCAGTGAAGTGAAGTGAAAATTAATTTTTTTCATCTGATGAAATTGACGTTATAATATTCATAATCAATTTTTGTTTACACAACAAGTTAACAAATTAAAAATATTAAATTCGTGTGTGTCTGTGCGCGCGCGCGCGTGTGTGTTAGCTTGCATGTTTTGACTAGATTTAACGAGCGGAGTGACGACTTTTATCTCTTGCCACTCGTCCCTATGAGACAGGGAGCGAGATGTTATATCCTTGCTTGAGTTGTTCGTATTTCCAATGACTATTTAAGTGCCACTACGATTGTACAATCTGATGAAGGCAATCAAACTGCGCATCCTAGACATTCACCCTCCATCTAGGCATAGTGATTTGCAGACATAAGATGTAATACTACTGGAACGACCGGGGATCGAACCAGTGACCTTCATTTTGAAGATCTGGATCTCTATCACACAATGTGTATGCTTTTGTGGTTGTACGCATGTTTGTATGTGTGTGGTTCTAATAATGTTCTTTAAGTCATTACCAGTTAAATGTCACTAAAAACATCCTGCAAACCATTGTTTTAGAGTAAATCAATTCTTTTAGTATCACCAACATTCCTGTTTCCTTCTCTTTTGTTAATTTGATTTTGTCTGGTATCTCGACCTTGTTGACTCTGGCGACTCGTCGTAGAATAACCATGGCGTCATCTGTTCTTCCCCTTGAAAGTAACCATCGAGGAGACTCTGGCAATACTTGTGGCCTAAAATTACAAAACTAGCGTCGATAGAAATCAATCTTTTGACATTTCAACGTTATTTTAATACCACGACAAGAAGTATTCTCTCCTTGAAGTATACTTACTTCGTGGTATAAGGTATCTCTTTCTCCTCTCTCTCTCTCTCTCTCTCTCTCTCTCTCTCTCTCTCTACTCTCTCTCTCTCTCTCTATCTCTCTTCTCTCTCCCTCTCTGTCTGTCTCTCTCTCTCTCTCTCTCTGTCTGTCTGTCTGTCTTCTCTCTCTCTCTCTCTCTGTCTCTCTCTCTCTCTCTCTCTCTCTCTCTCTCTCTCTCTCTCTCTCTCTCTCTCTCATCGAAGTATATTGTGACAGTTGTATCTAATCCTCTTCGGCACTCTCCCCTGTAGATGTCTATTTATGTCATAACATAATATTCGAGATCTTATAAATATATCTTTAAATAGTTTGAAGTTATGTTTGTCAGGAATAGCAATAAATAGTTAGCGTTAGCAGTAACACTTATAACAATGGATTAAGCTGTGTTATTTTGTGGTAACTAGCAGGAACGTGTTTTGAATGAAAAGTTTTGAATGAACAGAAATGAAACGAAGTATTTGTGAGTAAACTATAAACACAATCATTGTCTCCATTGTCATGTTCTAAAAAAAGCAACGAATGGATTACGTGAAAGCTTCATAACTTCTTTACGGTAACGAAGATTTTCGATATCGCAACTTTCAAACTGATTTTGTTTTCAAAACGATCGATTTCTTTACCCTTTCAACACCTACAGACCACTATGAATCAGTCTAAACAACTGAAAAGAGCATACTATCTATAAATTTAGGGTCATCTGTAGGTAATTTAGATTATACAGAGCCCCTCTGGATTAAATATTTTTAGTTTTAACAATTCTTTATCGAACTATTGCTTAGATAAATACCTGAAAGTATCTGGAAAAGAAAAAAAATTCTTACCACCAAAAAGTCAATGGCAGGATCATCGGTATAGCCAAGGTCAATTGAAGCCATCTCCAATCCCGGATAAAGTATGCTAGGAGTATGAGTATGAACTCCCCGGCACAATAAAAAATTAGGGATAGTGTCCCAGCTAACAATCTATGAGCAGGTCCAACAAATTCCATTCCTTGAATTATATATAAAAAACATTGTTAGATAAAGTTGAAACTGTATCTTAAATATTATATACTTTTTGAAAAAGAAAAGTGACACGTTCAGAGTACAATGCAGATAGGGTTATGTTAAGCCCACATCAAATATAAATACAAATAGTGTTAGCTAGCAGACATAAAAGATGAATATGAAGATGTTATGTTCACGCCATGTCAAATGTCAATACAAGTAGTGTTAGCTAGCAGACATGACAATGAAGATGAATATGAAGGGTTTATGTTAATACCACGTCAAAATTAATCAGACATGACAGGATAGATATTAAGGAGTTATGTTAAAACCTTGTCAAATTTCAATACAAATACGTGTAGTTTTCATCTATCTTTCCCCTTTAGCAGTCTTTGGTTACCCCACCACCTTGCCATACCCTCAGACGAATGACCAGGGGTACATTTACCATGGAATGATTCTGCCTTCATTAATATATGATAAAAGAATAAAACTAAAGAATGATGATGATAATTGTATCAATAATGACCGTGATAAGAAGAACATGCATTACCAAGTATGAAACTTGCGTTATAGAAAGCAGAACCCGTATATCCATCCAGGAATCTCATCACTGTGAAAAATATGATACTAGGTGAAAACGGCATCGCAATGTTGACAAAGAAAGACAGAGTTCTCATCACACAAATAACAAATCTTCTGCCAAATCTGCAAAAAGGATTTTTAACAATTACGATTAAGGTATATCATACAGTCAAATTTACATTAAAAGGCCACCTGTCTATAATGTCCACTTCTGCCTCCTGTTCCTTAGGTGACTTTTATAGACAGGTTTGAATGTGTATTATGATAGGAGATAAACAAGCTATAATGTATTATGATAGGTATATAACTAATTTAGAATACGTTTTATTTCCTGTTCCTTAGGTGACTTTTGTAGACAGGTTTGAATGTGTATTATGATAGGAGATAAACAAGCTATAATGTATTATGATAGGTATATAACTAATTTAGAACACGTTTTATTTCAAAATGTTTATTTAGAGAAACCATAACAAATAGATATACTACAATACTTTAATTGTATCAATCAAATAACTCTGAATGGCGCAAGTGACCGTATATGATAATATTGTAGTAAAGACATTTTGAATTTTACTTACAATAATTATGCAGAATAAAATATGTTTTTCGCATATTTTGTGTGTAATATGATTATTATTTCATTTGGCGTAATGCTATGTTTCGGTAATAATCAGTTTTATTAAAATGATATATATATATATATATATATATATATATATATATATATATATATATATATATATATATATATATATATATATATATATATATATATATATCATTCTGACATGTTGCTTAGAGGATCTAATGAAACCAGCAATGGGGTCAAATGCCAGTGACCTCAAAGATGCATCATGTTCGACCAATGAATAGTGGATTTACACGATCTTGCAATTTATCGAATGGTTAAGGAATGTACAGGTCTGCCAAGCTAAAGGGGCACATTCAGGTCCCGTCAAAAACCAAAACAATACGGTCTATTGCCCAAAATATGTTGTACAGGTAAAACATATTGACTTGCATTACTGAAGCTCCTATAATTTTGTGTCCACAAAAAGCCTGTCACCCCTCTTATGATTTAATTTAGACTCGTTGTGTTTGTAAACTAATTAATGCCATTTTTTCTTGGAAGACTTATTCATATTTTAAACCTGTAAAACTAGTAGGGAATTCTTTTTATAACCATGGGTTGGATCGAGTCAGCAAAGATGCGACAAACGTTTTATTCGTCATAAAAAATGATCGAATTTAAATATCCATTGTTCGAACAGTGTACAAAAAAACTATCCTTGTTTAGAAATTTTATATCCGGTTTCTCAATTCCAATATCAGGGAAAATACTAGCAATGTAGGATATCATAAATTTCATCTTGAATTTTTTTAAAAGAGTAATCTATAAAAATGTTTTCAATCAAAGTCATTGAAGGCAAACGTTTACATACGTTTGCTTGTGATGCATTTGATAGATTAAAGAGGCATTATCTGTGTTTCATTTTTAAAAATATTTCCGTTTTAGCACTTAGATTGATATACAATTACAAAAGAGATATACACAGGCATAAACATTCTTAAATTCCTGTATATTTTGAGAAATGTGCTTGAGAAATCAAATTTGGCAGTTTTTCAATTACAATTGATTACATTGTAATTCAAGCCTCCAATATGTACATCCATATCACACTGGACCTGACCTCGAAATACATTTTAGTAAACACAGTTAATGCCCCTTTAATAAAAGGGATTCACTGATTTGCATTGAACATTTTTTTCGTAAGTATTTGAAATGATAATTTTTTTATTGTCTTACACGATTGATAAAGGCAAGCTGGGCTCTTTGCGTTCAATTGTTTGATGCCGCATGTTTTTTATGTAATTTGTATACGAAACACATAAGGTAACAGAAAGGCTGTACATTTCACCAAAAGCGTACAAATATGGGGCGATTAAAATGCAGTGAGTTTTGTTTTTTCTTGAAATGGAAGGTATTTCAAGAAAGAGAAATTGACAGTCAAAAGAGGAGTATGGAGTTACTTCCCGCTTAACAGGCTTTACTTATACAAAGTTCTTTTTAAGAACAAGGCAACACAAATGATAATAATCCTCCTCTCGCAATGGAAATATTGTATAATACCTGTAGAGGGCTGACAATAATATTCAAATGAAATAATCAAAAGGCCATATCTCTGTAAATTAGGCAGCGCGGGTTACGAAACGCAAACATATCCGAGATATTATCATAGTATACCGTTGTATCAAGTTTCGTGAAATTACTTTGACAAATAAAATTATTAGACAAGAAACTGTAACATACGTACGTACGTATACTTAAATACACACATACATCCGAGCCTAATCATATATTTTCTCCAAACTTTGTTTCCGATGGGATTATAACTACATTGGGACAAACAAGGAAATGTCAGATACGATTATTCATGTTCTACGTTTTTAATGTCGTGGCTTTATAGCAATCAAAAGAAAACAAATCATAACTATGTGACGACTGAAAAATTCATTTATCTGCGTATTAATTCGTTATATACACTTCCCATACAACGAATTCATTTCATGTTTGAATATTATCAATTATATTCTATACATATACTTACACGTCACCAAGAGGTGACATTGTCAGTGCTGACGCTAATAAACCAACGAAGTAAGCTGTCACAGCATGGGATGTCATGACGTCATCGTCACATACAAGATTAAACTGTTAATTAGAAAAAGCAGGTCACGTACACAAATTGTAAGTTGATAGTTTAAACGAATCTGAATTAACATTTGAAAAAAAAAACATATTTAAGTTTTTTTTAAATGCATATAATGAAACAAAATGTGCGTATTGAATTGACATACAACTATCTGTGGAAATGAATTGGCTTCAGAAGCACTTGACTGACAAAGGTATTGTCCAATTCACAAAACGTGGCAGGCGGATTAACCTTTTGATTATCTTACGGATGATTTTACTCAATTTTGGTTGGGACATTTCCAATTGGATACTCTTGTCAGTGTAAATTTAATTTCGTTATTCTTTATTACCTAAAATTTGAACGTGTCCGGGTCAAGAAATCGTTCAAGAGACTACATCTCGCCAGGTTATATTGATATTACGTAAAGGGATCGTTACAAATTTTGAGCATTTGGCGATTTGAGTTTGGTTTCGAAAACAAAGAAATTTAGAACCCCCGAATGTGCATAGATGTTTATATAGATGCTAGCCGTCATTGTTGTCAGTAAAACCACGGTCCGGAATCGCTATGCACTTGCCTACCCGTGGTTTCATGTACCCAAAATCACTCGTAGTTAATGAATCCTTTTAAAGGAGTGTGTTCAATTTATCCAGTCACAGTAGTTGCAACAGAAGTTATTGCGAAGTCCGTTGATCTAATACAATTCTGAAATTGTTGAATACGCCAGCACAGTTTACTCGCATTTGTTGAGGTTTCATGAATAATAAAACATATGCACGAGTGATTTCGGGCACATGAAACTACGGGTAGGAGAGAGTATAGCGAATCCGGACCATGGTTGTATACTGTTTGTTTACAGTTCATGACAAATTTAGTCATTACAAGAAAGGATTCCAACATCTATCATCAATTAAATCCCAGGAGAAGAACTGACACAAGATAACATTAAATGTTGTCAATGTAAATGTCACGAAACCAGAAGATGTAAACACGTTTCCATACAGATAGCAGACAAACAAACAAAACACACACACACACACACACACACACACACACACACACACACACACAACAGAAAAAGAGCAATAGAATCGATAAAGAAACTGTGGCGTACGTTCAGGAACAGAAATAGAGCGTTGAAATGCTTTGAGGAACGAAATGAAGCTGAAAACAAATTAATAATTTGCCACACTTCTTAGAATTTCACCTGAAGCAAATTCAAACTGTCAAGGCTATTTATATAACACTTCTGTTCAATCGTGGAGTCTCAAACTGGTCGGAGAATATCAATACATTCTTTTGTTTTTATCATTTTAACTTGAAAGTGGTAAAAGTGTATGTATAGAAATACAATAAATATTTTTATTTAGAAAAATGAATAATTGCAGTTTTCGATGAAATACTTCCCATAATATGACGTATACTCATGTTTGACATGCTTTCCGTATCCATGTAACAGCAGTGAACGGTACACGTGCGATCGCTAATTAGGGGTATTTGTATCACGTTGTTTTTATCACTTTCTGACTAATTGCAGTGTATGTGAGCACTAGTTTTGATCAGAAGTCTTTAAATTGTATAATGTGTGAATCGCAGAACGTTTTACTATATGTCATGTAGTTCAGTATAAGCCGGTTCTGGGCTTTTAATATACATTCTGTTCTTATTACCATTTGCGTTTATTTTCGTACATCATCATCACCTAGATTATGCAAATTTGGTCTTCTTCGTCGTTTCAAAACATTCGTTTCTGAAATTGTCCACGTGCCGGGTATATCGGGTGATCTCGACCCATTTTTACTCGCCTCATCGCATTTTCGGCTTTATCATTCTTGACACATGTGATCAAGAACTACCCAACTCCACCGGACATGGCGGCACGATTGTAAAACATTAGGTACATATACTTTCCACAGTTATATTGTTTTGATTTTGCCAATGTCAGCATTCAGGGTAACATTGAAGGTCGGAAAAATTTCTTTTATTTATTCATAAATTCATCATTTTCTTCAGGTATTTAAAATAGCGTTGAAAAGCATATCTTTTACATAATACAAATCACGTCCCGTATTTTCAAAGTAAATATAAAATACATAAATATCGGCCGACTTCAACATAGTTCGACCGCGTAAAGGACCGAGATCCCCTGACCAAATTACAAAGTACATTTGATATGGCGAAAGAGTTTATCTGAAAGGTCATTGCATACGGAAATACAGTTGAATTTTTTAAGGTAGGGGGAAACTTAAAGTCTCATAAAACAAGTAACTTCGAAAAGAAGATCTTTTTCAACGTTTCACGTGTTTGATTATGTATTTGAACACACAGTTGACCATATTCTCGACTATATGTCAGAAACAAAATAATCATTGTGACAGCTTGTACCGCTTTAGTACAAGGATTGAAGATATTTTTTCTCATTTATGGAGTGAGCCGCGCGGAGAGTAATAAGGCGTAAAGTTACTGTTGATACGACCGGAACCATAGCTATTAGAAAACGATTTTACATACCAAATGCTGTTTACAACGATATGCCTTGATTAGTCGAAGTGATAACCGCCGTTAGAGGGAATAGTTCCCATGTAGAATGTACTTTACATTTACACACGGTGGCTAGTTACGAAATGCAGTGAATTTTTCTTTAAATCTATTTACTTTTTGGCATTTTAGCTATTTTAGAATGTATCAAGTGTTTCAATTAATTCTATTCAGTTTCTATTCTGTTTACAACAGTTGAGACGGGACAGGCGTAGAATATGCGTCACTGATATTTATATCTAACGGCCATTAAATTGTGTTGTTTAAATGTCTAAAATGATGTTTTATGATGTTTTGACTTTGGTAATGACTGTTCGAAAATGTGGATTTATCTGGACAATAAATTTGATAGACAAAGGAAGCTGCTTAAACTGTTGTAAAAGATAAAGACAGCTGTCGTTTCTATAACGGTTATTGTAAGCAAGTCAAGTGTTGCACTTGTTTTTTTTCAAATTACCAACCAATACAACAAACACTGGTCGATATGTATATTAGGATTTAATTTGATGATTTAATATTTGGCACTGTTAACATCATTTAAATTCAAAAATGTTTTATAAAGCTAAGATAGTCATTTTTTACAGTGGTTACTGTTAGACGGATTTCGGCTATACTTTTAGAGATATTATTTGGCCCTTTTTAATACCACTTTCTGTTTAGGAAATACACATAAATTAAACTGGAGCTCAACTGATGAAGTCTAATTGACAGAAACGATATCGTCTTGAGCATTATAACTTTAGTAGTATGTTTATAATATTTAATAAAATGAAATTGATTATTCAACATGGAGACATATATACAGTGCAAAGCAACGATAAGTATAAGTTACAATATGTAAATGGATGAATTTTGTTCCTACCCTCCCAACAGCAAAACTTAAATTTTTGAAATCATAGATAGATATTTAGATAGATAGATAGATAGACAGTAAAATAACAACATCCCGAAAAATCTTCCTATGAAAAAAACAGCCGAAAGGAAAATTCTCACGCCCTGCAAATAGTTCTTGAAATGATTTTTTTTCTAGATAATTTCGTAAAAATAGTAAATCGTTTTCTATCTTATTTTTAAATGAGTTAATGTGATAGATGTTACAATAATAAATACATATATAGAGTATATATGTACAACTCACCTGGCTATTAACTGTCAAGGTAAAAACGGACTGGTCATACACCCATTCTGAACACCTTTGCTCGGTACCATTTACAAGAATTGAACATTGTTTGTAGCTTCCGTCTTCTTTCCGGGGTATTGTTTTGTTGACAAGATCCCTCTGATACTCGCCCCAGATTTCATACGTATCGTTTTCAATGTCCAATAACTTACACCTGGAAACAACACATTTTTCAGTTGGTAAAAACCAAAACAATTTCTCAGGGATTTTGAATTTAATGAATATGACGTATAGATCTGGACAAATCTGTTTTGAATTATTTTAAATTCCATCGATTCAAGATTTGCATAAAGATTTTAAATTTGATGTGATGTGCATATCTCAAGTGGTTGGAATTTAGAATAATCTGAAACTGATTTGCTCGGATTAATACGTCATTATTCATATTCCGGCAAAAATGAAGGTAATTTTGGATGCTTAAAAATAGATAAATGTAAAAATAAATTGAGCCATTTTTTATAAGTTTAGAATAAGAACGATGTTGAATTCTGTCAGATGAATAAAATTAAAAATTGTCACGGTGACATGATTCAAGTTCAAGGTCACAGAGATAATCAACCGAAATTTTTAAAACAGACGAAATACGTGATAGATTTGCTAGAAATATTCCAATAATCATTTCTATGAAATTTTAAGCCCATTGGATTAAAGGTCAAGGTCACAGGTCAATATGAAAATTTCAACTAACATAAAAACTAAAGAATCTCTCAAATTATTGATGAGTTAACGAGGTGTTAAAGGTTTACTTAACATTTGTATGACAAGGTCAACGGATCAAAAATCAGAGTTACATGTCAATTTCATAATTTCAGATTAAAATACATAAAAACTTTGGAATATTTTATACATGTTTCAGTGAAAAATATTTGTAGGGAAAGACTTAAGACTGATTTACTCTGTTTCACCAGGTGAAATGTTGAGTTGCCTTTTCGTTGGCGGTTGTTGAGACGTATGTACCAATTGTGACGAGGATTCGTTCCTCGCGTGTTTCATTTGGACTTGACTGTTGACTCACGACCGGTATGACCGGTAAACAGGGGATGCTTACTCATCCCTTGCACCTGATCCCACCTCTTTGTTTCCAGAGGTCCGTATTAGTATATTTTTACCAGATTTGTATCTATATCCTGAACGTCCTAAAGATTTATATTTTGGTATTTGAGATGTTTTATATGTAATCATTGATGTTGCAAGACAATATGCATTACCAATATATAATAGAGATAATATTCCAAATTTTAATATACAGTTTGTAATCAGTGATTAATTATTTCTTGAAATTGTTTTTAAATGCGTGCAAAAACAATATCTTATTCATATATCATTACAAGAAATAACCCATCTTGAATCACGATACAATACCAATGTAGACGAATTTGCACACGAAAATATGTACTTGAAGAGATTAGAAAATATAAACTATTAAGGGTAGCATGATTAGATCTATGGCAAATTGGATTCATGAAGGAAAAAATATTATTCCAAAACAAATTACAGATGATGGACCAGGTATTGATAACCAGAATAGAATTTTAAAAAACTTTCAGACATTTTACAAAATATTAATATTATAAATAAATGAGAAAACAAATATAGACAAAGATTTAGATGAAAATTTACATGAATATGGCGAAGACAGATTTAGTGAAAGCGACGGAAATAAACCAGAAGCACAACTAACATACGATGAAGCATCTATACCTAAAACATGAGTAACGATAAAATCCCTGAGGGAGATGACTTTTCTCTAAATTTCTTTATAAGGATCATTTTGTTGTTCGGTCATCGCATTTAGGATATGAAATGGGGACACTTTCTGTGATTCAAAAACAGAACATGATAAATTGTATTCCATAGAAAGGCAAACAAAGGCAGTTTATGAAAAATTGGCGTCCTTCTTAATTGTTAAATGTTATATACAAAATCGGGTCTTAGAGTATTGTGAGTAGAGTGAAAAATGTCTCATAGAATATAATAAGTTCTGATCAAACAGGTTTTATACCAGGTAGATACATAGGAGAAAATACTAGGTCGATTTATGACATAATGAGTTACACTGAAGAACATGCTATCCTGGAAACCTTTCAATGATAGATTTTAAAAATACTTTTGATTCCGTTTCTTTGGATTTTATTGAGAAAACTTTAAGATTGTTTAACTTTGGTTCCTCATTTCGTAAGTGAATATCTGTTTTTTAAAAAATGTTCTGTCTTAGCTGTTACGCAAGCAGGTTTTCTATTTCCCTTTTTCACTTGGTCGTGGTTGTAAACAGGGCGACCCAATATCTATTTATGTTTTTCTTTTATTTGCAAAAATTATGATAATTAAAATTAAAAACATGTATATTATTGTGTAGAATCAGCATTTACTAGATATTTAAATTTTCTGATACCACCTTTTGTGAAAAAAAAAACAGTTGTATATTATGTTAGAAAATCTCTCTTTTATTTTTTTATGTGGAATTGTGTAAAGAGTAGAGAAGTGGTATGTTTGGATAGTGTGAATCTGAATAAAATTATATGCCTTCAAATTGTCTTAAAGTTGTTTCGAATTTTTAAGTAACCACGTCTGATTTGCAACGCTTTTGGAATAAGCAACTGTACAGTATTGCTGAGGTGTCTCCTTAACGGCTATCAGTATCTTGGTAAGGAGTAAAGATAAAGGTTTGGTAGAACGCTGGCTGGATCCTGCTATGTACCTCTACTTATATGGAGTTTTGTGAGTCAACAGTATCGGTTGTATGTATATAAAAAGAAAAGAAAACGGACACATGATTTTGAAGGATCTTTGAAAGTGGGCTACGTGTGTATGTAGGATTATCAGAATTCGTGCCCAGCCCTAGTATGTAAAGTCACACATATACTTTAGTCTAGTTGCTGTTAATCTTAGTTTCTGCTCTCATTATAGTACACTTACTGCTCCGTATCTTAGTTTTAGTTCTCTCTATCATACTCTCATTTTTTTTATCTAGGTTTCTGTTCTCTTTATCGTACACTCTCTACCCTATATCTTACTCTTCTTTTTACCGTGGTCGTACTGCTCTCTATCTTAGTCTAAGTCCTCTTTATCATACTCTCTATACTCTCTATCATTGTCTAAGGTCTCTTATCGTACTCTCACTACTGTCTATCTTTGTATAAGTTCACTTTATCGTACTCTCACTACTCTCTATCTTTGTCTAAGTTCTCTTTATCGTACTCTCACTACTGTCTATCTTTGTATAAGTTCACTTTATCATACTCTCACTACTATCTATCTTAGTCAAAGTCCTCTTTACCGTGGTCTTACTACTCTCTATCTCAGTTTAAGTCCTCTTTAACGTACTCTAACTACTCTCTGTCTTAGTTTAAATTCTATTTATCATACTCTCACTACTTTCGCTCTTAGTCGAAGTTCACTTTATCGTAATCTCACTACTCTCTATCTTAGTCAAAGTTCTCTTTATTGTAGTATCACTGCTGTTTATCTAAAGCTCACTGTTCTTCTCTGTATTTTTTGTAGTTTTACTTTCATCTTTTATCGTAGTCTTACTATTCTCTCTATCGCAGTCTCACTTTTCTCTTTTCAAGGTTTTGAAAGCTAGAACATTGTTATGATTTTATTCAATCTTCAATAACTATATTTGTCACATTTGAACAAAATGTTGTTAACTTTGAAACACAAATGATGCAAACGAAAATAATGTGCAACGAATGGATGTCTAACATTCAAAATGCCTTTTTTCTAAAAAAATGAAACGTATTATTCATAAATATTTCAAAAAATTAATTTCCTTATGTTGGTATATCTATCATTTTCTAATGTTAAACAGTTTCAATTTTGTCATCCATAAGTAACTAGTCTTCGTGGTAAAAGACAAACACGTGTTTACCTACCTGTGCATCTGTTCAGCGAGGAAGAAGACAGACACGGGTGTCCCGAATGCGTTCAATATCACTGGCAAGGCGATGATGACTAAAAGACGTTTTTGAAATTTTCCAAAGCTTCTAAGTTTCTTCATATATTCATCATAATCCATCTTCCTGTAAATTTCTCTTCACAACTAAAAATCTGTGAGAAAATTGCATTATACCCACTAAAGCAAATCATTTTACCTCAGTCATTTAGATATAGTCATAGCCAATAAGATTTGGTTGAGGTTGTATAGTATCTTATTTAATACCACACAGTTTATTATATACTGAAATGGGGTAAATTTGTAAAATAATGAGCTCTTGTTAGTTTCTTTTATCATAGTTTGGGTGTTTTGAATCTCGATATATTTTTTTTTACATTTTCTGATCATCTAATTAGTAGATATTAATTATACAGTTACCGTGAATTTGTAGAAACACACGTACATAATATTATGGTAGTAAAACAGAGTTAACGTAAAATTTACTAACATCGAAACATGATTTTGATAGATATTGTTAATCGTTTGTGTTTCGCGAAAGATAAACTAAATATGCAAATGGACCTGTTAGCCAATTAAAATTATACTGAATATCTGTATAAAAGTTTTTGTTTATAAATCAATGTGCCCATAATTAGCAATAGTGTTGATGAGAGCCACTGTTTGTTGAAGAGTATTCTTTTTAAACGAAAAGTATATATTATCATAAAATCATAAATCTTTATATAAAAAATAACAGCTGAGAATAGAAATAATTAAACTCATATTAATTATATAAAACCCCTCTTGTAATAACGGCAACAAATATGTCTTTATTTGCAGACATGTACGCAGTTTGTGTTGGTCACTTGGGAATGTAATGTTTAAGGTCGCTATACAATTGCTAATTTATGTATTCTCAAACCTGTCTTAAATGGTGAATATTTTTTATCGCGAATTGTACATGTACTAAATATTGCGGTTTTTGTCAATCTACATTTTATTTTAATTTTGTTTTCACAGTTCTGATTAAAGTACCAAAAATCTCACTCCGAAATTTGATAATGTCAGTATTTCAAGGAAACGTAAATACATTCCCAAAAAAAGAATAATGGAAATTACAAGATTATCTAGACAAAGCTCTTTAAATACTCACTTGTAATCGTAACCAGAAGGCAGAACTAGCTTGGTATTGACATTTACTCCTTCTTACGTGTGTGTGTTATACTAGAATGTAAACGTATTAAGTCGTCATCACACTCGACATAGTTGCGCATGCGTTTTATCCTGTAAATTATAAGCTGCATGAAAGTGTAAAAAATATTATTAATTTGAAACCAGAAATCGTTCTGCAACTGTTGTTTTGATTACCTTCATGATGTATATACTGAGGCATGATAAAATGAATACTAAGGCGTTAATTCATGTATAAAAATGCAAAGGCGTACTCGATTGTATGTTTAGTTTTTATCAGATTGTAATGGATATTTAGATAGATGACATCAACATTTTGAAAATGTAAAGACCAAATTAAAAAATATCAATGGATAATCGAAATTCTATATCCATTAGAACGCGGCAAATTATATATGAAATTGTCTAATCACGAAGAATAATTGAGAATCCAAAATGGAACGGGACCAGCTGTCCGGAAGGCGACAGTTCCCCTGTTAGTATGTCATCCATCGAAAATGTTACATGGAAACTTTTTTACTTAGATGTAAAGGTCAGGCTTGTTTGATATGTGACCATCAATTTGTTTTTAAATCTGATCAGTGAAAGGAAGTCACAATATATGGCCATGCTCTAGATACTATCTTACATTCTTGAAGAACCGGCACGTTAAAGAATCCTCACTGCTCAATGTCCGTATGTACCGAGCATAGGTCAAAATTTGAAGCCCTTCACCGGCATTTGGTGACGTCTCCATATGAGTGAAATATTCTTGAGTGGGACGTTAAACAACAATAAATAACAATAACAACAACTGCATTGTTGACTAGATGAGAAGCAGATGTGTTACTCTCTGTCGTCTCGTTGATTTCAAGCTAAACAGGATACATCTGGCCGAGGTAATTCTAAAATCCATTATTATTTATAGACAGGATATCGGCAATGTACATGTAAGTGGGAGTGAACCGAGATGTTAACTGACACTGAGGCCAGAGACTGTATAAGTTCCACTTCATATGAATATACAATGATATCAACTAGAAGAGGAGCACACTTGGTACCCTTGCTGGGAAACTTTTCCCGTAAAAACTACGAACATGTTGTCCACTAGAAACCCCATTATCTTGATGAAATTGTCTTCAGTGTACATGGAATCAGTGTGTTCCTTCACAAAATAAATAGCAACGTACAGTTACTCCACGTTTTATGGTGGTTTTCTCTTCATGACTACAAGGTACGATCCTGATTAAAGTATTTCAGTGAACAGATACAAGAAACAATCTTACAATATTATAAACTACTTACACAACGCTACGTTGTTAAACGCTAAGGAAGTTTTATATTCGATACGTGGATCTTGTATAACTATAGGAAGTACTCTTATCAGGAATGCTGAATAGTATTCTGTAACATGGCCATATACAGCGACTCCCTTTCACCAATTATAACTGATGACATATATCACCGAACTTGACCTTTACATCGAACTCGAGAGATTTCCATGTAACATTTGCGACAGGTGTGGCATGCTGGCAGAGGACGCTTATGCCTTTAGCACACCCGTTTGGGATTCGCAATTGTTCTTCATGCTTAGATCATTTGTATATATGATTTGTCGTGTTCTAATGGACTTTGATTTTCATTTATCCATTGGTACCGGCTGGATTCGAACTCACGACCTCGCGATCAAGAGTCGAGCGCTCTATCGACTGAGTTACCTTAGATAATACATTAAGGTAAAACTAAATGGTAATTGAAATGTATTTCATCTATCACTAAAATAACTACAAAAGGTATAGACAAACACTAGCAACATAAAATATCTATTGGTCTTTCCCTTGAATTTGAATTAGGATAAAATAAAAACACGACGAGTAACGTGAATCGTATTGTCATGTTTTGCGCGAAATGCTGAACATTTAAGCCATGCTACAATAATGCTGAGCAAACCATGTACAGAAATCAATTAGATTTTAATCAAATAGATTAATAGAAATGAGAAAAATTAAAAACGATATTTAGTGAATTTAAATGAATATTTGAATTCGGTAAAAATATTGATAACAATGCTGTAATATAAAATGTTTAGATGATATTCTTTTATTTGCATTGTAACTGTAATTACGAAGTATTGTAATGGACCAATACAGTACAAAATAATGATACCATCTGCTGTTCACAGAATGTAATTGCGACTTCTAACAGATTCATATACTTTAATTCCTGAAATGTAAGACTTCACAAAACGATTTTGTTAATAATGACGTATATATAATAATCGATTATGCATAATCAACCAACTATCTAGTTAAAATGTTCTACGAAGCACATAGTTACCTCTAGGAACTTGAACATCACAAGCATAAAAAAAATAATGAATAAAAAATAATATCAACATTTCCAGCGATAATCGGTAAATTTTAGAACGTTTCAGCTTTCTCAAATTTGTTTTGATTTTGCAAGTCACCCTAAGCGTAAAAATAGATCAGTTTAGGAAATGTTTTTTTTTATTGATTATTACTGCTTGCTATTTATTACGCACAAAGATTCACACAGACATTTGTGCACAAGTTCAACTATATGGTTAGGACCTTTTTGGCTATTTAGTACAAAAGCTATCAGTATCAGAACATTTCTTCCGTTATGTAGAGAGATATATCAAGACATGTTTTAAATTATATGCAGTGGAAAATTAACATTTCCATAATAAATAACTTCCCGAATTTTCGCGATAATAAGTAGATATTTTGATATTTCGAGATAGTATTTTGACATTCGAAAATTTGAAATCGAAATTTCAATTCAAGAACTCAAAAGTTCGAGATATCTTTGTATTTCAATTTGATAATCAACACACGCACACACAAATACTTTGTTGAACGCTTGAAATTGTCACTAAGGAATCCTTATGAACGATACGGGGATCTTGTTAAACAATATAAAGCCCCCCCCCCCTTGCGAGAATGTTAGACAATATCTTGGAGCACGATCTAAAACAAGTTACTGACATTTTCACTAAGCTCAGCGAACCCAAGAGGTTTCCAACGGAAGTGGCTGCTAATAGGTGACGTGGACTCCTGGACATCTTGACCCGAAATCACCAAATTTACTCAGTACTCAAGCTCAACTTTTATTTCATTATTGTGACTTTTCAATCGTTTGTAAAACTTTTGGGTTTGAATGATTAGGAAACATATTACTATTTTTCATCATTCACAAATAAAGTTTTGTATCACACTTATGATTTTCCTGTAAAAATAAATAAATACGTCGAGTATTGTACTCAAAATTTGAATATGTACGCAAGGCATTTTTAAATATTACTGAAGTTTTTCGTAAATGATAAAAAAAAGTATCATTGTTTACAATTGTATGCTGTTATATACAAACATGTCCAGTTACAGAATAATTTTTGCATATTTTTACCATTAAAATCATGAAAAGTTGGTTGAGCTTGAGTACTGAGTAAATTTGGTGACTTCGGGCCCTGGACTCAAACTGTTGGGAATTCGCAATTCTTCTTCGGGTTGAGATAAAATTTTATATATAAAACCCTCAGATACCAAAGTATAAATCAATAGAACGTCCAGGACACAGATACAAATCAGGTAAAAATGGACAAACACGGACCTCTGGAAACCAAGAGGTGGGATCAGGTGCCATGGAGGAGTAAGCATACCCTGTTGACCGGTCACACCCGCCGTGAGTCCACAGTCAAGTCCAATGAAACACGTGAAGATTGCATCCTCGTCACAATAGGTACAGACGTCTCAACAACAGCCAACGAAAAGGCAACTCAACATTTCATTTAGTGAAACAGAGTAGTCGCAAACAAGACTATTATACCGACCGTAAAACTTGCGGAACGTTGACATTAAACGCGGTTTTCGATATCCCTGTGTCAATAATTTGTCAGTGAGTAGTTTACCTCTGTATATGAAATCTTCATATGTTGTGCACGCCCTGGCATATCGAATCATTTGTGAAATATAAACTCCATATGCGGGTGATTGAGGGATATTACTACCTAAATGTGGAAAATTTACGATGGGAAAGCCGAAATTGTCGCGGTTATCGTATAGCTTCGTTGCTAATTTCCCGTCTGTGTTTATATTAAGTAAAATGTCCAAGTATGAAGCGTGTGTGCTTGATTCTGTTGTATCTTTAATTTCTAGTTCGCTGGGATATATCGCATTGACATATGTATGAAAATTGTCATTATTAATTGACAACACGTCGTCGATATATCTAAATGTCAAATTAAAGGACACCGCTAACTTTTTCTTCTTTTGATTCAGCAGTTTCTGAATGAAGTCTGCTTCGTATGAATAAAGGAACAGGTCGGCCAATAAAGGAGCACAATTGGTTCCCATAGGAATGCCGACAGTTTGTTGAAAGACCACGTCTCCGAACATTACAAGTATATTAGAAATTCCAGCATGTTTTTTATATCAACTTCAGTATATTTATGTGTAGAATCAGAGTGGTGTTTGACGAAATAAGTATCCTGATAGCCAATCACTAGATATTTAAATTTTCGGGTACAACCTTTAGTGAAAGAGCAGTTGTCTATGATGCTGAAAAGTCTTTCTTTTAATTTTTTATGTGGAATAGTAGTGTAAAGAGTAGAGAAGTCATAAGTTTTGATACTGTGAATTTGAGAATAAATGTGTGCCTTCAAATTTTCTAAAAGCTGTTTAGAATTTTTGGAGTTTCGATTCTTCATGTTTACTTCGGAAAGGTGTTGGTAGACATCAAGTTTTAAAAATTATACAACAAAGATATTTGGATTGGATTCTACATGGTGGTACAACGGGACTTATTGTCAAAAGGATGTACAAAATGTCTCATTGCAGATTTAACTTGCTTGAACTTCTGTAAGCAAGTTCGCTGTACAAAACTAATGAAACAGTATGCGTTGTGTTGTAAAGATAATAAAATAGGGCGTCGTGGTGCCGCATTGTGCTTGCGGCTATAAATTCAGAATCTACATTAAACGTGACACAATAAAATCGTTTAACTGTTGTAAAAATCATAAGCTACATTATAAACTCGATAGTCAACGAGTAACCGGTAAAATCAGTACTCGGTTACTCGAACATAATTTAAAGATTATGTGTATTTTGCATTTTTAATATATTTCGAAATAAAAATGAACATCTTACTGATTTGACACACCATCTACCCTCGGTAGATACATGTTCATACGTTTCACTTTGTTTGCTAAATCCAGCGGAAGTTGTTTGTATTTTATATCTGGGAAATATATACATGTAATGAATTGTTTTCAGTAAAACAATTTAGTTTTAAGCTAATTTTATCTTTAATGCCGTTAACAGATATGTTAAGCTTAATCGCTGGTGAAACTAAAAATGCTGGAATTTAGAAAACAACTTTGCATACATATAGTTATATTAAAACATTCCATTGAATATCACGATATATCGCTGGGTAGTGTACCGGGGTTCAAAACCCATTTAGATTTGGTTGAATTTAGTATTAACAAAACATTGAAAGATTATTGGGGAGCATTTTACCGAGTCTTCTAGAATCAACTTACGCCCGCTGAATTTTTCATTCTTAATACTAATAAAGCTACCAATGTGGTATTTTAGATAAGACAAGTGTCTAGTGTCCGAAAGCTATATAATGACTTACACAGTTTTTAAACGTTTTTCCGGATATAAGATAATATACGTCCTCATGCAAAAAAATATTCCCTTGCACTTCCCACTTTGAATAATATCTGGGTCTGCAACTGCAATCTTATAAAAGTGACCGAGTAACCGAGAACCGAGTACTCGATCGGAAAAACATTCGGTTAACCGGTTAATGGAAAATTGACCAATTTTACAAGCTATATATATATATATATATATATATATATATATATATATATATATATATATATATATATATATATATATATATATATATGTGTGTGTGTGTGTGTGTGTGTGTGTGTGTGTGTGTGTGTGTGTGTGTGTGTGTGTGATCTGTTACGAGTCCCCATTCATATCATATTTATGATACGAGTTTTTGAATTTTCCATTTTGCAAGCCTCTGAAAATTCATAACGGGTATCATTTATGTGATACGAATGGCAACGCGTGACAGATTCTTTTCATCATATGGTAAAACATATGCAATATAAACGGCATTTTCTGATGACTGGGGAGGAGAATCCTTATTCCCTTTTCTGTCGGTTGACCAAATTGTTCGAAATAGGTAAAATACATTTTTGAATACACAAAATCAATTTACATGATATAATATATATGTCAAAGGAAGCAAATAGTTACCAATTTGCCCCCCCCCCCATATTAACACTTTGTTATTAATGAACAATAACGTATAGAGGTAATGCAATTATTTCATTCTTTGTATTGTTAATAGTAATTATAACCACTGTGTTGTTGTCACTGATGGGTGCTCCGTCTTAGTCCTCGAGGTATATATAAACCAAGTACCTGGCATTTCGATACAAGCCAATTATTTTATAATTAAGTAATATTTCGCTCAGATACCATCATTCAGTTTCTAAACTTCTCAAAAGCTAACATATTTATTTTACTTAGAAACAGATTTAGATTTATTATTTGTCTTGTATAATACATTTATATCAAATCTGAGCTCATCTGATGGAGTCTTACTGACAAATCAACCGTCTTGAACATTTATTTTGGCCTATAACTATAACTTTGATGTTCTTAATAATATTTAGAACTGGAATATAAGTTCATATAATTTTTGTCTTTGTCGACCATCTTGGACTATTCTGAAATCAAAATAACACTTAGTTCTGATAAGTTTTATTTTAATACCTTTGGTGGTTTTTTGGTTTTTTTTATTTTTGATTAATACCATGTTAGGGTTTATTCACAACGCACAAATTAAGTAAGAGAAAAAAAAATAAAGCATAAATTTAGAAATAATAAAAATAAAAATAATAATAATAATAATAATAATAATAATAATAATAATAATAATAATAATAATAAAAATAATAATAATAATAATGATAATAATGATAAAGTCCAAACTAAATCATTTCTCGAAAAAAAAATTGTTTTGTTCCCAACTCTGTACGAAAACAGTAGATGTCGCCTATATCTGTGTATCACTGGGCTGTAGTGTACATATTTCATCACTGTCTTCCAGACTCTCCGTCACAACTACTGTACCATAATGCCTGAAATATTAGCAGAACGTATGGATATAACAATCTCAGATACCAAAGTATAAATCAATAGGATGTCCAGGACATAGATACAAATCCGGTAAAAATGGACAAACACGGACCTCTGGAAACCAATGAATATAAAAATCTCAGATACCAAAGTATAAATTTTCAGGATATCCAGGATACATATATAAATCTAATGAATATTGAACAAAACTGACCTCTGGTAATCCAGAGGTGGGATCAGGTGTCATAGTGGAGTAAGCATCCCATGTTGACCCGTGACACACGCCGTGAGTCCACAATCCACCGCTATTGAACAGGTAAATCAACATTTAATTTAGTGAAACATATTAATCGTAAACAAGGCTGATATACCGACCGTGAAATTGACAGAACACGTTGACATCAAACGCCCTTTAACATTTATGATGAACGTCAGGAAGGGATATCTACTGAGCCTCATTCCAAAAAGGAAATCATGCAAGGTCTGGTGATTATACAGTAAAACTAAGCGCAATGTTATCAGAAATATATATACAGTGGAACGTCGCTATAAAGATCACCTAACTGACCGACTCAAACAGGTCTAATTAGTGAGGTCTCCTCTGAATTGAGGTTCTGTATTGATTCAATATCAATGAAAAGACTGAAAATTTATTATCTTAATTGTGAGGTGGTCTCCTAAGCGAGACGGTGTTTAGGCGAGGTTCCACTGTATTCTACGAGGATGACTTGAGGGCGTTAAATGCAACATGTTAGCTATAATGTGAACGATATTTGCTTAGCATTACTAAATTTACCGAAGCTATTATCGTATATTAGAAAAGATGACTAGAAAATTCCGAATTTCAGGAAATCACGTATATCATGCTTACTTTTCTGCAGTCTCTTCGTTTTCCACATCTTTTACTTTTTCTAGTAATGTTTTGCGCCGTGTTTCTGGTAACATAATGGACAGCGATGCCGCAGTGATAGTTGTAACCCCGTAAATAATCAGTGGAATGACTTTACTTAAATCACCAGCAGCCTGTAATGTGATCATACACGAACATATATATTTATTAACATATTTATACATTTAAAGAGCCAATATGCCAGAAAACAATGCAGTAGGGTCCAAAAGCAATGTTATCATACTGAGATGCCTTTATGACAACTACTCTCTGTGCAAAATATTTTTTGAAAAAACAGGAGTCTGTATAGAATGCATAGAATCTAAACAATTGTTCACCAATTGGAATTAATCATTTACAGAAAAAGAAAAAAAAAATGATGATTAAATTGTTTACAGTGACCGAATTTAAGATTTAAATGTGATAAAATTTGGTATTTTTGTAGGTCACAGCTTTCAAACTTACTTCTGTATTCACCATCTTTAATTAAAATATAAAATGATAAAATAGAAGTCATGATCTTGGATAACATTTTACCAAGTTTCTTAGAAAAATGTGAGTTTTGGACATACATGTAAATGTTTTTTTCATAATTAATAGGACAGTTGATGAAAACAAATCTAAATTGAGGAAAGGAGCATAACTTGCATTTGGAAATTTCTTTTATATGCCCACAAATGTTCCAGTTATTCATTCTCTTAACTGATGCATTCATAATGAATTAGTATGCAGGGTAACCTTCTAGAAAAGGCCGTTTGGGTCACAAGAGAGATGAACTTACAAGATGACCACTTTCATGATAGAACGTGCGGGTTGCATGCCAAACGTCACCTTTAACGTGATAAAACACACTTTTTACATGCAAATAGTGACTTTTTTACATGAAAGACCTTTTTGCATGCAGAACCCATTTCATCGCGTAAATTCTGTTTGCACGATAGACATCATCAAACACATTTATTGTGACCGAGCGGAAACAGCCAATCAGAATTATTCTTACATTATAAAAAGAAGATAAAAAATAACCTGTAGGGAAGGAGAATTTGATTTTATATGAAAGATATTTACTAAACAAAATAAAAATTCTTTTTGTTTTTATTTGACATTCTAGATACATATGCTGTAAATATCTGTACAAGTAAGATATAAAATGTCAACGATGTTAAGTACCTAAAAATGTGACCAAATGACATTATGTTTCTATCTCGGAGATGTCACTGAAAGAATGTTCTGTCCAATTCAGTCACCGGTATACCAAACAAACCAATATTTCTAAATGAACGATTAATATAGTAAAATACATATTTAAGATATTCAATATCTAAAATTATAATCTATAATTATCCTATTTAGTGCATACAATTTTGTTTTGACAAAAATTGTCACGATATTGGACGCCGTTTCATTACTAATTAAACGAAACGAGGCCTCTGATTGGTTAATTTTGTCATGTAAATTCATGTAATAGTTCTCCACAATTAACGCCTTAGAAACGTGTTTTGCAGGCAAAATCCTTAAAAATCGAGACTAACCCGTTAAATATCATCTAGAACGTTAGAACTTACTACTTACATGCAAAAAGTATTTTTCATCACGTCAAAAGGGCCTTTTTGCATGCGACTATGTTTAACATGAAAGTGGTTAGGTCTCCCGTTTGTGACCTAATCGGCCTTCCATACCCTATCTTCTCCCCATTTAGTGTCACGACTAGCATCTTACAGGTCTTAAGTGCTTTGGTTTCTTGTTCTGACACTACATTGGAACATTTTCTAGCTTCTACGTTGTATTGTTTATTTTGCCTCTGAATTCTTTTCGTATTTATTCCTATAGTTATTCATTTATCGATAATATACTTATTTAATATGATCTGACTACCCATATATCTATAGAGAATCTCAGTCGTTCTGTGTGTGTGTGTGTGTGTTTGTGTGTGTGTGCATGTGTTTGTGCAAGCGTGCGTGCTATAATTCCCCAACACGGTTCATATCGTCCTGATGAAGGGTAAGGTCGTCCAAAAATTGACAATATTTTGTCCTCTCCTGATTTTAATTCTCTCTCTCTCTCTCTCTCTCTCTCTCTCTCTCTCTCTCTCTCTCTCTCTCTCTCTCTCTCTCTCTCTCTCTCTCTCTCTCTCATGTTTATAATATTTATAACCACTAGTTCGTTGGCACTGCTGGTGGACCGTTTGAGTCTCCGAGGGTAAACTTAAACCTAGTACCTGGTATTTCGGTACCAGCTGACAATCTTATACTATAGTAATATTTAGCACTGATAGCATATTTAAATTTCAAAATTCTTCTCTAGGATAGCCATCGTTTTACAGTGGTTACTCATGGACGGGTTTTGATTGTACGTTTAGATTTATTATTTGGCCATGTACCACTTTCACTTTCAAGTCCAATTGACAGAAACAATTGTCTTTAGCATTACAACTTTGGTATTATGTTTACATTATCTACATCAAGAAAACTGCTTTAATAGTCTACTGAGTAAAAATAAAGACGTACGAATAGGTAATCGAAACTCTCAAGTCCATTAAAATACGATAGATTGCAAACGGTGTCAACATGAAGGGCAATTGTGAATCCCAAACAGTATGGTACCAGGGGCCCGTTTTACGAAAGGTCTTAAGTCCTAAATCTTTAGTCCTAATTGTCATGGAACTGACCAATCAGCGATGCGTTGCCATGGTAGTTAGGACTAAAAGTTAGGATTTAGGACTTAGGACTTTTCGTAAAATGGGCCCCAGGTGTTCGGAAGTAGTCAGCGTCTCCTATAAGCAGGTCCCACCCATCGCAAACGTTTCTACGCTCAGTGAAAAAGTCAAGTTCGGTAAAAAGGTCATGTTCAGTAAATGGGATGGAACAAGGGTGGGAGTTAGCATTCAATATTAGCATGCTACAAAGGTTACATGGAAACCTATCTATTTGGGTGAAAAGGCCAATTTAGGTGAATATTTCATCATTTACGTTTAGATCTGTTTGGCGAGTGAAAATATTAGAACCTTTTTCCAACATTACTATACAGTACACTGTATATCACCGGTCCTTTCTTTTTCTAGCGACCGCCTGTGTATAAAGACCACTTGATCATAAAGATTATTATTTACATACCGACTGTTATTTCCCTAATTGCAAGTATACAGACCATTTGCGTTGTATAGTCATTGTTTGATACAAAAGATGTTCAGCTGTTACGTCATATGAATTCCCCCCGTGCAAAGTTAATTATATAGAAGGAATCTCGTATCCAGTTGATTATGGATCCACAGAAAATGGTAATATATATATATATATATATATATATATATATATATATATATATATATATATATATATATATATATATATATATATATATATATATAGTCAACAATGTTCTTAGCAGTCACTCAAGAGAAATTGAAAGATTGGACGGCTTTGTTTCTAGGTTGACAAAAAATACATGAAAGCTTGTGTCCATTATGCAATGTAAAGCAACACATGTTTAGTCATATACCAATACGTCAAACGTGACAGGTGTCAAAATCATGTACATTGCGGTGTTGCCTAGCTAACCTTTCTCAATAAAAAAAACTGCAGCAGCTGAAAACAGTGACCAAGAATTGTGTCCTGTATATCACTGGCCTTTGAGTATATAGTGAAATTGATTAGGGGAACAGAAACTGGCTGTTGAAGACAAGTGGCTGCTGAAAGCAGGTGGCCTTTAAGGCAGGTTTGAATATATATATATATATATATATATATATATATATATATATATATATATATATATATATATATATATATATATATATATATATATATATATATATATATATATATATATATATATATATATATATATGGAATGTGTTTCAATATTTGAAAAATAACATGGAATATACATGCAATGGTGCATGGAAAGAAAATCAATGTGCAGCACTTCGTTCAGTCTGAACAGATTTTTTTTCCATGAGCCATTGCCTGTATATTCCATGTTTTTCAGAAAATAGAAAACAATCCTTCATTCTTTGCTGTCCCCAATAATACCATTTGTGTACAAGTCAACCTCTATATAGACCACCTGCCTATAAAGACGGGTCTTCTTGTCTTCGTAAGAGGGTCTTTATATACAAGTTTCGGAAATACATATACGAGTACCTATGAAGCGTAATTTCACAATATTTCCTGGATGTAAGTAGGCTATACCAACTGCAATCTTTCTTGCCATTTTGCCTAACAGAGTTTTCTTTGGGCCACTTATGTCAATAAATAATCCCTCAATCTTTAACGCAGCTGAGATTTTCTTCAAGATATTTGAGGATTTTTATGTACACTCTGATTTTAAGGAAATATAAACTCAACTGATAGGATTTTCCTCTCACTCATTTATAAGGAGATCTAAAATTTGAGATATCCATAAAAGCATAGTTGTTATATTCGTTTGGTTAGTTGTTTCTACTCACAATGTAATACATATGAGGTGCGAGCGTAGATCCAACTCTAGCAGACGTACTTGAAATTCCCAAAACGAAGCTTCGAACAACTGTAGGGAAAAGCTCGCCAGTATATATAAATATGACACCGAATGCAGCAGATATACCTAGTTTCCCGGCCATGGAAAACAAAACTACCAGCCAGTTTAACGCTGTAATTGTAAACGATAAAATGATGGTATAATCATATATATATTATATTATATTATTATTATATATAAATACATATGTATATGTATATATATATATATATATATATATATATATATATATATATATTTATATATGTATGTATATATATATATATATATATATATATATATATATATATATATATATATATAATTAATTAGTATAGATGCGTCATAACAACAACAACACGAAGACAACAGCAAATCATTAGAATAATATATTGCTAAAAGCATTGAGTATTTAGTTCAAGCCTATTACAAGAAAATTGTGAGTCATTGTGAATTACTGGAAGCTTGTCAATTACATACAGGGGAGTATCTATTTAGATATTAATGATTGTTTAGGTGGATACTATGCTCCCATAGTGTTGGTTTGGAATGCAATAATGCTATCGCTCGGGCACAATTCTTCTTTTTAAAGCAACACCATGAGAACATAATACCACCTAAACAATCATTAAAAGGTTTAGTGCATCACATGACGCCCGTCATACGTAAAGCTGTATTACACGTTAGTTCGGTACAGAAATTCCACTGGAATTACTTTTTTAACTGAAATTCCACTCAATAAACTATCAGATGACGACAATTCCATTAATTAAAAATATTTTATGACGTAATATAACGTATATATACGTCGTATATATACGTCATATTGCATGCATAAAATAGTATTTTAGGCATGCGTATATTATATCCCGATGTGATGTGAACGCTAAAATATATAAGAATGAATTTTAAATTTGATTACTCAATTAAATGAATAAGAGACATGTAATGAATAGAAAACCACATAAATATGTCTACCCGTATCATCAGATTGTACGATAAAGTTGTACATGTATTTTAAACGAAAGATAACATTTTGTTAAGAAAAAATTCATAATCCCGGTGTGGTAGTATAGTATAGATTCCCCCCCCCCCCCATAGCCCCCACCCCCGAAAAAACTTACCCAGGTTAGATTTCCCTGATTGGAAAGAAAAGGCGTCCCGTCATATTATTTCCCCCCAACACAAGATCAGTACAGAGTTTCTCCGTTGGCGGAATAACCGCCCTGGGGTAGAATTTCCCCCTCTTGTTTCCGGATTTCAAAATAGAAAAAAATGTGCTTTTAAAAATTTATTGACAGATATGAAAATGTCATGATATTCTCGAAAGTTTGAAAAAAGTTTTGAGGTATTCACACTGCACCAACATACTTTAAATTTGGTTATTAATGATTGATATCGATCGTGTGTGTGTGTGTGTTTGTGTGTGTGTGTGTGTGTGTGTGAGAGTGTGTGTGTGTGAGTGAGTGTGTGTATTTTGAATAAGAATACAGTGTATCTGTTAGTCTTTGGCTTGCATTAATTGTTAGATTTCTAGTAATAGGACGGAAATGGATAGATAGCTAAACCTGTGATAAGGGGGAAAAGCGCGCTGTCATTTTGGGGGAAAATTCAATACTTGAGCGTATACACAAACACACACACACACAAACAAACATACACACACAAAAACATTAAGACTTAGTGTTTGCTTTAAAGCTCTTGTAAACTCACATGATGATCCGTAAATACTTGGAATTATACATGCTATACACGATACTCCAGCTCCATAAAGTATTGTTAAATGCATCTTCTTTCTTCCTAGCAGATCCAGCAGGAAGCATGTTGAATATCCAATAGATTCTACCACAACAGATATCAGAAAATTGATATAGATATTCCCACCTAGCTGTCCTATATTCACCAGTAGTCCGTAGTATATAAACGAAATGACAAACCTAAATGAAAAAAATAGTCGTTGGTGTTCTTACAATTTTTTTTTCATCTATAATTCTTAAAGCACAATCACACAAATATATATATTCTTAGAATTATCAGATATGTTACTGGGTAATCGTCTTAATATTTCAACTACCAATATATTATTTCCTTTCATACCTTTTGTTATTTAATTTTATTAAAGTGTGGAATATAATATTTTGTTTTATATCTGGCGCTTTATATAAAAATCGAACAAGATCGATAATTCTGCAAGCAATAAGGAGAAGAAGTCTACCAGATATGTGAAGTTAAATGTTAATACATGTACCAGTTTATAATAACGATACTCCATCGCATTAGCAGCTTCTTGGAATTCATTAATTCTCGCAGAATAGAGCATATCCCCATATCATTTATTTTTACAACTGCCGAAACCTCAGGTAGAATCACGTTGTTAACTTTGGCAGCTCGATGTAATATTTTCATTGCCTCATCAGAATTTCCTCTAGAGAAAAGCCATCTCGGTGATTCTGGTAGTAATCTTGGCCTTGGAAAAGAATAAACGATGGCATGCATTAATCACAACAACAACAATAATAATAATAATAATAATAATAATAATAATATAGTTTATGTTACCGTTCTCTTGTATTTAAAGACAGAGAGTTTGTCCGATTCATCGTGACAGAACTCGCTGTAAGATAGGAAAAAAACAAGTGGTCTAGTAATTCCTTAAAGACAATTTGTCGCTCGGTGTATCAAAAATATATAAATGTAGTAAAATCTGAACTTTGTAATAATATCTAAAATATTTTTCATAAATGTCACGGCCGTGATGTTTATTACATACAATTAAGACTTAATCATTTTTAACTTATATATATGTCAATTAAAAAGTCAGTCGGGCCATATAGTTAACGTACTTACTAACACATTCTGTCCCTTTACTCTTTTGTATAATTGTGTGTAGAGATTGATGTATGTTTGCGTAAGTGAAAAAAGGGACAGATTGACCAACTGACAGACTTTTGTGTATAGCGCATGCGTATTTTGTGTTAAAAAAAACCGGCTTGAGCATCGCGAAATTGAGAATTAATTTGGTATCATAGTAACGCACTTATGGCATTGCGTACATTTTATACCGATTAATTATAAGATTTCCGATATAAACTTACATATCAAAATGATCGTATCTGTGTTTAAGTGTTGACAATATATATTTAAGCATCGATTCTATATTTTTTTCCGTGTCATTAGGAAATGACCTGAATGAAGACTGTGCACACTGTGTAATTTGCGAAGCCAATTCCTGATGTCAATTCATATGACCATCAGTTTGAACGTAAACCAATCTATTGTGTTGTCTAAAATTATTTTCGGTCGTTGTATTCGGGATCTTGATCAGTTCAAAATTAATTAGATTCCACTGGGAAAGAATATCAGTAATTTTTGTAGGTGATATTGATACTTTTCCGACACAGAAACATTGTTTAACTCTTTTTACAATGATGAAAAAAAAATACTTATTTTGAGAGACAATATGCCATTGACTGGACATCCATATGTTGCTATGTATTATAAAAAGTACTATGTTTTAGCATAGTGGTTTGCCATATAGTGAAAATTCTATGTGATTTACCTATAAAAACATCAACAAATCATGAAAGTGTATGATTTTTGTTACATCACCAATAATCGATTATACATCATCACACAAAAATGTAATATGAACATATCTGACAGGCAGATATTCAAAAAGATAAATTCACATTTTACAACTTGCTGGGCCCTCTCAAGAACCCGTAATGAAGATTTAAGTTTTAATTACTATGAACAATATCAGAGTTAAACTTCATACAAAAGAAGCCAAAACATGAAGATGATCATTTCTTTCAGTAATACTTCATTAGTTGAGCTCGAATTAATATACTTCGACATTCCCGAAAGAAACAGTGGTATCATACACCGCCAAATAATATATCACACTATAAATGAATCGCAGCTTTTGGCAAATTTAAATGGTGTTATCTGAGCGAATTAAAAATCCTCACCACCAAAATATAAGCGGTATAGCCATTGGTGTTGCTAGTGCCAATTGCAACCATCTCCAATCCCGTATTAAATACGCCAGACCTAGTAGTACAATCTCCCCTGTCGTAAACACCAAAAGGATGACTGTTCCGGATATCAATCTCTCTGCTGGTCCGACAAGCTCCATACCTAAATATTTAGAATATTTAATTGATTGATTGTTATAAAAAAGAGATATCATGCCATTTAGGGGTATGGTATAGGACTCTTTCAGGTTACCAGATTGCTCTAAATTTCAGAAACATAATACCATAGTTATTATATTTAAAGATAAAAGAATTATATAAAGACGATGGTTTCTGTCAATATGAGCTCGAATTTAAGAGAGAGGTGTATAGAAACAAGAGGTACTATACAAAGACAACTCAAAGACTTCACCCAAATGTATTGCCAAATCTCTTTAAGAGGGACGACAGTAAAAAGGTGTCATGGGTAGCGTTATCTCAGGGATGAAAATGGCGAAAATCAAAGGGAAACGACTATTTCCATACATACTGTTGCTTGCAATGCTTACATGCTTCTTTTCATTTTATCTTAAATAATGATATACTTAAATGAACTAAAATTTTCCATCAATATGATAAGAAAAAATATTTCTTTTATAAAGGTGTATTATAAGTTTCCCAAGGTAAAGTGCCACATCTTGGTCCTGTCAAAAACAAAAACATGACGGTCCCTTTTCCAAAAGTAGGAATGCACAGGTAAAACGCGACTCCATGTATTACTTAGAATTGATTCTGGAATGCATTTAGATTTAATAATTAGCTTTGAATGATACCATTTTCTGTTTCGGAGCTCTTTTTTTAAATTGTAGCCCATCTTCTTGGGCATTTGATTTGCTTCCAACCGCAAAATCATTACTTTGGTAATATGTTTATAATATTTCAAAAGAAAACGTTATTTTCCTTTGGAATTATGAATAATTCATAAACACATCAAAGATCACCAATTTTCAACTTGAATTTACAATCAAAATCTCGTAAAGCTCGTATCAGATCTCAGTGTATTGAAGTATAAAAATTTCAGATACCAAAGTATAAATCAATAGAATGTCCAGGACATAGATACAAATCCGGTAAAAATGGACAAACACGGACCTCTGGAAACCAAGAGGTGGGATCAGGTTGTCTTTCATGGTCCGATGATAGATGTTTTGTAGGAAAACTAATGAAATGAAAAATGCAGTCGATCGAACATTTCCAGTACGTGACGACGACTGAGGCAGATTGTAATTTACAAACAATATGTAAATTAAAGTGATGGATGTGTTGAGAGGTATTTACAACATAATACAGTGAAACTTACATTAAAGATCACACATAAAGGACACCTGATTATTCAGGCCATTAAAACATAACCTTCGTTAACATTTTTATAATAAAAAAAACCTCTTTACAGAGATCACCTGTCTATAACGACTACTTTTGCCCGTTCCCTTGAGAAGCCTTTAAAGGCAAATATGACTGTTTATATATTATAATACGCTCTACTTTTTATAAATAACAGTTTATGAAATTTTGCAAAAATTACCATGCCTGTTTCGACACACACTTTCGAAATAAGCAGAGAGACAGACAGACAGCTAGATCGATAGCCAGACACAGACAGACAAAGATAGATAGATATATAGACAGATAGATCGACAGATAGATAGACAGATATATAGAGAATGATTTTGAATGAGCCTAAATCCAATTCAATTTTCGTTCCATATTACCAATGATAAAAACGGATTGATAAAATGATAAGCCTGCTAATCCATCAAAAAATCTCAGTACTGCAAATACGTGTATGCTAGGTGAGAACGGCATGGCAAAGTTGACGATACATTGTAGTGACAGCATCAAGCAGACGACAAGTCGTCGACCTATTCTAAAACGAAAAGAAAATACATGGTATTAACATTTTAACTCATCACCCCTGAAATCTCCTCTCGGGTGGTAAGAATCTGGTTGTCTAATCCGAGGGTGTTCCGAAGATTGGACTTTTGGATTGATATTTTCCTTTCTAGTCATGACAACTATTTTTGATTATTTTTCTCCCATGATTCAAATATATGGTTATGTACGCAAGTAAAACCTGACGCAACTTTTAATACACTGCATTATCGTCACAAAATTCCTATGTTATAAAATTGTATTGTGACGTAATAGCGCGTGAAGGGGTAGGGTGTGGACAGAGAATTCTGACCTGGCAAATTGGTAGATACAACAAGGGGGTATGATCTATGGTCATAATTAACGAGTAAACAAGTTAATATTGCATGTAGAATAATTGTAAAATCTGGATTCTGAATCATGCACACCTGGATTCTAAAAGAGAAATTTACCATTCTTTGAAATGTGCGAGTTCAAATGTGACTACAGTTGTCGATGGGTCCATTAATCTATACTCTTTCCTTCGTCCACTTTGGACGGTGAACTTAAAATTTATGTATTCCAGATTAAATCATGGGAAACCAATGCTAACTCTCTCTCTCTCTCTCTCTCTCTCTCTCTCTCTCTCTCTCTCTCTCTCTCTCTCTCTCTCTCTCTCTCTCTCTCTCTCTCTCTCTCTCTCTCTCTCTCGTCAAACCTAGATATCTTGAAATCAAACTTGTGAATTTCAAATAATGGTAAAAAAGAAATTTGAGCTGGGAATAAAAAATAATATCAGATAATGCGGATTCCAGTCATATTCGATAATAAAATAAAATAGATATGAACCTAAGATATTTCGCATTGAAAGTGACAAACGTTTGATAGGTTTTAAAGAGAAAGTTCATTGAGGTATTTTATGTACGGATCGCATTAGATATGTCTAGTAGATAGACATATCTAATGCGATCAGTACATAAAATACCTCAATGTTTGTTCCCTTGTTTACGCACATGCCGCACACATTTTGTTTAAATCGTTACACGAGCCCATTTATACTGTACACAATAACTTGTTTTCAAAAGAGTTTTATTCGATTTTGGAAAGTTTGCACTCTGTTCGTAATCTATGGGAATCTATGGATAGCAAATTCTTTACTTCTATAAAATAACTCAATATTGAAAATGAACGCTCTGGTAATAATAATGCATGTCGAATATATATAAAATAAATACAAACATAACAAGGCACCTACGAATTCGACAAGTCCCGACTAGGGTTTCAACTCTCTCTCTCTCTCTCTCTCTCTCTCTCTCTCTCTCTCTCTCTCTCTCTCTCTCTCTCTCTCTCTCTCTCTCTCTCTCTCTCTCTCTCTCTCTCTCTCTCTCTCATTCTATTTTATATTCGGATTTTTATACTTTAGAATTTATATTGATTTCTGACAGATTGTCAGGAAATCGAAAACCTTTGTTTTTTATTTTAAGATAAGCGTTTAACTTTATGAAACGCACACAAAAATACCTTTATTTCTTTAAATGCTTTAATCGCACCGTTTCGTTTAATTGAATATTCTTCTTCTGTAGATTAGATGCAGTGGATGAACTTTTCAGATATATGATCAGGAAATTGTCAAATGTGGAAGAAAAAATATTTTTATAGAATTCAGTGATAAAGCATCTTCAACATGATGCAAAGTAGAATCGATCAATTGGAATGGATTCTTATCAAGTAAAGTTTAACTTACATGTCTGCAAGGGGACAGACGATTATTCCTCCAGCAATAGTACCGAAAAAGAAAGCTGAGACAACATGTGGATTGTGTGATTTTCTTTCGCAAACCATATCGAACTGAAAACGGTATTGTTATAGTTAAACTATTATTCGAGAGAGAGAGAGAGAGAGAGAGAGAGAGAGAGAGAGAGAGAGAGAGAGAGAGAGAGAGAGAGAGAGATGTGCGAGATGAGAAGTGAGAGGGAGATTGAGGAGAGGAGAGTGGAGGGAGGAGAGTGATGAGAGAGAGATGGAGGGTGGAGAGAGAGGAATTGGAGAGATGAGAGGAGGGATAAGAGGGTTGGAGGAGGTGAGAGGGAGCGGTAGAGATGAGGAGAGTCGCATTGAGGAGAAGAGAGAGAGAGGCGGGATTGCGACGAGGAGAGAGATGAGGAGAGATTTGGATGGAGAGCGCGAGAGAGAGAGAGAGACGTGTGAGGGGAGAGGAAGAGAGGAGAAGAGAAGAGACGATGAGAAGGGTTGAGAGGAGGAGAGAGATATGACGATAGAGGCGAGGAGGTGTGGTAGAGAGAGGTAGAAGAAGAGAGTGAGAGGAGAGCCGCGAGAATGGGGATGGGATGATGTCGAACGAGAGAGAGAGAGAGAGAGAGAGAGAGAGAGAGAGAGAGTAAAAACAAAGAAAACTATAAATTGGAAATCAAAAAAGAGAAATTTTAAAACAATTCATCGTACGATATAGAATTCATAAGTCAGAAATACGCACGATCATTCTGATAATGCTTCATAGCAATAATTTACTCGTACAATACTAGCAATGCACAAAATAAAGAAAGACAAATACAGAGAGAGAGAGAGTGACAGAGATAAACAAATTAAAAAATAATCAAACCAAACCATATGCACTTAAACATTCAACCATTAATAGCCGCACCAGAAATGGTTAGCCTAAATAAAATATGATTTTATATGACCAGCACAAGTTTGACCAACAAACAGGAATTACTCTGAAATTAAGATTGGAGGGAGTGCAGTTTTCCTATGCGACATTCATTGTATTGAAAAAGTTTACTTACAACAAAAATGGGTAACTTTGACAAAGAAATAATTTAGGTATAATCTTTTGTATGGACGGTCAACTTCACACATCCTTTATGACAAACGCGACGATTTCGATTTCCATATCACGAACTTCCCGTTTCTAAGTAGTAATATTCCATCTTCTCCTACCTATTTCATTTCAGAACTTATACGTTATGCCAGGGCATGCCCTTCTTATGAATGTTTTATTCTTAGAGCAAAACGACTAGCCAATAAACTACTTACACAAGGTTACGTTGTTGGAAGCTTGGAGTCGTCGTTTAATAAGTTTTATGGTCAATACGGGGATGTTGTTAAACATTATGAAGACAACTTCTCAGAAATATTAGATAGTATTCTGGAGCACGGCCACAGACAATGACTCCCTTTCACCAATCGTGCTTTTCACCGAACTTGACCTTATCACCGAACTTTGCCTTTTCATCGCATTTGACTAGAAATATTTCCATGGAACGTTTGCGACGGGTGTGACATGCCAGCAAAAGACGCTGACTCCTGACACCTGGTCTAATCCCGTTTGGGATTTGCAATTGCTCTGCATGTTAAGACCATTTACACATCTAATTCGTCGTGTTATAATGGACTTGAGTTTTGATTATCGATTGGTACTTTTTTCAATTTTACTTGAAAAATAAATCAACAAAGGGAAATTCTAATAATGAAGGTGGTAGGACTGCATTTTTTCTATACAACAATCCAACAACATTCTTTTATATACAACAATCCGTCTATTATAAATGTAGATCTGCATCAAATATTATAAGCAAAGCTGAAGAAATGAAGACGCGATGACCCGTACAAGTCAGAGGAACAGTCAGACACTGCAAAAAAAAAACAAAGTCACTGGGAACCTTTGGGGAATATAAGCAGTTAAGGTCAACATTAAGATAGGAAATCAAACTCAAACCCTTCCACTTGTGTCACATAGACAGGGGTAGAGTGCCAAAGGCTCACATATATTGGTAATGTGCCACACAGATGTAGGTAAATTACCACACAGATATGAATAAAGTGTCACACAGACAGAAGTAAAGTGTCACACAGACAGAAGTAAAGTGTCACACAGACAGAAGTAAAGTGTCACACAGACAGAAGTAAAGTGTCACACAGACAGAAGTAAAGTGTCACACAGACAGAAGTAAAGTGTTACACAGACAGAAGTAAAGTGTTACACAGACAGAAGTAAAGTGTCACACAGACAGAAGTAAAGTGTCACACAGACAGAAGTAAAGTGTCATACAGACAGAAGTAAAGTGTTACAAAGACAGAAGTAAAGTGTCACAAAGACAGAAGTAAAGTGTCACAAAGACAGAAGTAAAGTGTTACACAGACAGAAGTAAAGTGTCACACAGACAGAAGTAAAGTGTCACACAGATATAAGTGTCACATAGACATTGGTAAAGTAAATTAAAGTTTTATGGGTAAAGTGCCACATAAGAAACTGAACTAAAGCTCTGTCGCTTGTGGGGGGAACACTATGACCTACTAAGGTAATTTGCACGAAGTCTGGATACGTGACTTACCGATCCTGTTTTCTGGTGATAGAATCTCTTACACAGAGTTATCGGTCCTTGCAATCCTCAACAATCTCTGTCAACGTCTCGACTTTTGCCAGTTTCTATCTGTTACATTTACGTATGTGTTTTATCTTGTTTTGTTATTTCTAACTTATTTTTTAATTTTCTTAAGTTAACCCTTTAGTGACCTTATTTCTTTTCTCCTGTATGGTACCGCATCTACCTGTACATATACCTGAGTTATAACATATGTAGTCAGTCAGTTGAGAAACTCGCCAAGGTTACACGGACTCCTGGCAGTAAAACGTGGTCCTATATTACCATGGTCAATTTTGCTATTAAAAATTTGCTACATCATTGTATAATTTTATAATATACAGACACCGGACTTCTGATGTGAGTTAAACATTTATATTATTGGCAGTTGATATTGATACTGAAAGAACTATGTACCAAAGAAATCGAAGACCCACAGGTAAAAACAACATATGAGTATATTCTTGATTCAAGGGAATGTCTTGAGTCAACTAACAGGTTAGCCAGAGAAAATCTAGAGAAATCATCAAAACGACAAGCAAAATACTACAAAACATTGGCAAGAACAAGATCGCTGAAAGTCGGTGATAAAGTGTTGGTTCTGCTACCTACCGATTCCAACTAGCTGCTTATGCAGTGGAAGGGTCCATTTTGCGTCATAAAGAAATTAAACAGGGTAGATTACCAAATCGATATGGCAGGTAAGCCCACAACATTCCATGTTAATTTGTTGAAACGATACATTAACAGGCACAACATTTCAGACGATGACAGATGATTCGTTGGTACAGCGGTGATTGATTGTGAAAACGAACAACAGGATGCCATAGATGAAATTCCGAGTACATGTAAGCGGGAAGGCTTTGAAAATGTAGATATCAACCCAGAATTATCAATAGTAGTATAAAAATCTCAGATACCAAAGTATAAATCAATAGGATGCCCAGGACATAGATATAAATCCGGTAAAAATGGAAAAACTCGGACCTCTGGAAACCAAGAGGTGGGATCAGGTGCCATGGAGGAGTAAGAATCCCCTGTCGACCGGTCACACCCGCCGTGAGTCCACAGTCAAGTCCAATGAAACACGTGAAGAGTGTATCCTCGTCACAATTGGTTCAGACGTCTCAACAACCGCCAACGAAAAGGCAACTCAACATTTCACCTAGTGAAACAGAGTAGTCGCAAACAAGACTATTATACCGACCATAAAATTGCGGAACGTTGACATTAAACGCGGTTTTCGATATCCCTGTGTCAATAATTTGTCAGTGAGTAGTTTACTTCTGTATATGAAATCTTCATATGTTGTGCACGCCCTGACATATCGGATCATTTGTGAAATATAAACTCCATATGCAGGTGACTGAGGGATATTACTACTTAAATGTGGAAAAATTTACGATGGGAAAGCCGAAATCGTCGCGTTTATCGTATAGCTTCGTTGCTAATTTCCCGTCTGTGTTTATATTAAGTAAAATGTCTAAGTATGAAGCGTGTGTACTTGATTCTGTTGTATCTTTAATTTCTAGTTCGCTGGGATATATCGCATTGACATATGTATGAAAATTCTCACTATTAATTGACAAAACGTCGTCGATATATCTAAATGTCAAATTAAAGGACACGGCTAACTTTTTCTTCTTTTGATTCAGCAGTTTCTGAATGAAGTCTGCTTCGTATGAATAAAGGAACAGGTCGGCCAATAAAGGAGCACAATTGGTTCCCATAGGAATGCCGACAGTTTGTTGAAAGACCACGTCTCCGAACATTACAAATATATTGTCTATTAGAAATTCCAGCATGTTTTTTATATCAACTTCAGTATACTTATGTGTAGAATCAGAGTGGTGTTTGACGAAATAAGTATCCTGATAGCCAATCACTAGATATTTAAATTTTCGGGTACCACCTTTAGTGAAAAAGCAGTTGTCTATGATGCTGAAAAGTCTTTCTTTTAATTTTTTATGTGGAATAGTAGTGTAAAGAGTTGAGAAATCATAAGTTTTGATACTGTGAATTCGAGAAAAATTGTGTTCCTTCAAATTTTCTAAAAGCTGTTTAGAATTTTTAAGTATCCACAACTGATTTACACCGCTTCTGGAATAAGCAACTGTACAGTATTTTTGAAGTTTCCCCTTAACAGCTGTCAATATCTTGGTAAGGAGTAAAGATAAAGGTTTGGTAGAACATTTGCTGGATCCTGCTATGTATCTTTGCTTATATGGGTTTTTATGAAGTTTAGGTGTCCAGTATAAATGTGGTAGCTCGAAATCGGTCTCCGTTGTAGGTATATCAAATGAGTGTAATACGGACATGTGATTTTGAAGGATCTCGTCCTTTGAAAGTGAGCTACCTGTGTATGTAGGATTTTCAGAATTCGTATTAAACCCAAGTTCTTCTAATAAACAATTATAGTAATGTGCCTTACAAATAAAAACTATATTATTTGACGCTTTGTCTGCTGGTACCAGTACATATTGGTCATGTAACCTATCCAGTTCAGTTACTACTTCTGGATCATTAAATACAGAGGGATAACGTGTTTTCATAGTCCCTTTAAGTTTTCGAATACGAGATTTTATTAACCATCGTATGGCTTTCAGCCATTCAGACAAAGTGTCTGGTTCTACGTCTTCATGTTTGGCCCATCGTCTGGCATAATCGTCGACAGAATCCATAACTAAACTGAAATTCTGACGCCAATTAAAGGAACGGGCTTCCCGGTATTTAGGGCCCCTTAAAATAAGATTTTTGAGGCTTTCATTTTCAACAATAGAAACGTCGCCGGTAATGACATGCCCGATAGTATTGTATTTGAAAGGAGATGAAGCACATGAACATGTGACAGTGTTGTGTAGAAGATGGTTGATATCTAGGCACTGCAAAACCTGTTTGTAATTGAATAGCTTGGATGCGATGCTAGGTGTATAGCTATTTGAAATGCAAGGCGTGCTCTTCAGTTTAAAATATGGTGGAATACAGGACTGAACTTTTTTGTGATTTAGAACATTGCCAATGTAGATAGAGAAAAGGTAAGATCGCTTTTGATACAGTTTTCTGATGTCTTAAGTGATATTCCAGGCTATACTCATGTGATTGAACATGAAGTCAAAGTGGAAACCAGTCAACCCATCAGAATGAAGCCATATGCAGTTCCATTTTCAATGACAAAGGTAATTGACGATGAAGTAGAGAAAATGATAGGACTGAATGTTATAGAGCCATCATAAAGTCCATACTGCTCACCAGTAGTTCTTGTAAAGAAAAAAAGACAACACGTTTCGATTTTGCGTTGATTTCAGAGCATTAAACGCGCATTCTCTAGCGGAGGACATATTTGCAAAGTTTGCCAAACATAAAGTTTTTCCAGGCTGAGAGAGTCAAACTTAACCGCAAAACCAAGTAAATGCTCAATAGGCTACGTCAATCTTGCTTCGGTCACATCATCGGTGAGGATATGCTGAAACCTAATCCAGAGAAAATAAGAGCCATTGCGGATGCTAGCAGACCACAAACAAAACGTCAGTTACGATCATTTCTAGGTCTAATTGGTTTTTATTGCAAATTCATCCCTAACGTTTTATCTATTAACGGATCTCACAAAGAAAGGATCGCCAAACCAAATAATTTGGGAAAAACCACAAGAAAATGTTTTTCGTAATTTGAACCAAATGTTAATGCATCCTCCTATTTTAAAATTGCTAGATTTTTCCAAACAATTTATACTTCAGACGGACGCATCGGAAACCGGACTGGGAGCAGTTCTCCTGCAATTGAGGACAGCAGCAATTTGAAACTTCCAATTTGCATACGTGAGGAGAAAATTAAAAGGTAGTGAATGTAAGTATTCAACCATAGAAAGAGAATTTTTGGGAATAGTTTGGGCAATCGGAAAATTTCAAAGGTACCTGTATGGCAGGGAATTCTTGATTGAAACCGTTAATGTATATAAACAAGGCTAAAGTAATAAATGCTAGGGTTATGAGATGGGCACTCACTGTACAATCCTACAGATACAGTTTGAGTCCCCGATGGTATACATAAACCTAGTACATGGTATTTCGGTACCAGCTGTTCATCTTATACTAAAGTAATATTTGGCACTGTTAACACCATTTAAATTCGAAATTTTTCTAAAGCTAAGATAGTCATTTTTTTACAGTGGTTACTCTTAGACGGATTTCGGCTATACTTTTAGAGATATTATTTGGCCTTGTATGATACCATTTTATCTTTAGAAAAAATCACATACTTTTCAAATTGGAGCTCAGCTAAAGAAGTCTAATTGACAGAAACGATATCTTTCTTGAGCATTGTAACTTTGGTATTATGTTTATAATATCTATAACCACTAGGTCGTTGCCACTGCTGGTGGACCGTTTGAGTCCCCGAGGGTATACATAAACCTAGTACATGGTATTTCGGTACCAGCTGTTCATCTTATACTAAAGTAATATTTGGCACTGTTAACACCATTGAAATTCGAAATTTTTCTAAAGCTAAGATAGTCATTTTTTACAGTGGTTACTCTTAGACGGATTTCGGCTATACCTTTAGAGATATTATTTGGCTTTGTATGATACCATTTTATCTTTAGAAAAAATCACATACCTTTCAAAATGGAGCTCAGCTGATGAAGTCTAATTGACAGAAACGATATCGTCTTGATCATTGAAACTTTGGTATTATGTTTATAATATTTGTAGCAATTCGTGGGAAAGATAATCAGGGAACTGATTATCCGAGTAGACTCTAGTAACTGTAATGAACTTTGAAAATGTTTTATGTGCATTGTCAGTATTATTTTAATCTCAAGCGTAAATGTGTTAATACTAGCAAATATATAATTCTACTATAGACTTTGCTCTTTATAAGGCATCGATCTTTTTTGCTTATGTTTTAGTGCTGACATAGAAAAAATACTATTTGAGTTAAAAGTACTTTTTAAAAATTGATTTATACATAGGGACTATGTTTTTGCGAAAACCTTTCCTTACTCCTCGTGTAATTTGATTTTATATACATGTTTAGGGTTACATGACCACGTGTTTTGGGACTTCTTTTTTAAATGTTGACAGAGATTGATCGAGAGTGCAAGAATCGACAAGTCTGTCTAAGAGATTGGTGGTAGAACGCTTGACTTGCAAGTTTCGATTTCCGGTATAGAACATGCCTAAAACTAACCTAAAACGAGTGAGTAATGTTACACCGTCAACCACTCGGTATGCGAACTGATATTCATGGGTCTTTCGGAATTTTTTTTATTTTACTTTTGATTTCAATTTTTGTTTAACGCCACACTCAACAGTTTCTTAGTTATATAGTGGCGGTCAGTTTTTGATGGCGGAGAAGAGAACCCGGTTACAATGTACCCGGGATGAGATCACCGCTTACCGCAAGAAAACTGTTAAAACTCTCTCACGAAATTGAGCTTAGGTTCCTGTTGACTCGAAACTGTGCTGACCAGAAGTGAGAGACTTCATGGTTCAATCTCGATGCTGCAACCAATCGGCCACCGATGAGCCTCGGTCTTTGGGATGCCCTGTGTCATAGCGGAGGCGACTCTTACTACATATGTATTAGTCCATAGCGCGGGTCCTAATTATAGCACTTCACTTTGGGCGCGACAGTGCCATATGAACGAAAACATATCGATGGTATATAAAACAGCAATTACACAAAGCACGAAGTAAAAGGATGCCTGAATTGACAATAAAATGATATAATAACAGCCACACACAAACTAACCTGGCTGTACACTGTTAGGGTAAAAACTGACTTGTCATATACCCATTCTGAACAACTCTGTTCTGTGCCATTTACTAAGATATAGCATTGCTTGTAGCTTCCATCGGCGTTCTTTGGTATCGTTCCATTTATCAGTTCTTCCTGGTATTGGCTCAAAATGTTGTACGTATCATTTTCCAGGGTTGGAATTTTACATCTGAAAGAAATTATAAAAATCTATATTCATGACTACATCCTCATTATGGACATATCTCAAATACCAGGCAAGACCAAGATTCATCGTCAATATCTCCAAATCAAACATGACTTACTTATATTGGTGGTATCCTCTTCTTTCACCAACAAGTATACAAATGAACCACATTTTTACCACACCGTTGACAGGTCCCAAATATGACATTGGCTTGACCAGGACGTATCGCCTTGTCAATACATAGTTGGAACATTTGGGTCAGGTCTCTTTTTTCTGGACATTGTCTTGGATTATTTTAACTTAGCGGCCGACATATTTTACGACAGGAAAAATACTTACAAGGTATACTAGTAGCTACGGCAAGTATATGTAATTAATGTCTTAACTGTTGTCTCCGACGTCAATACATCTGTCAAGAAGTTAGTTTTGATGACGTCAAATATTATCAAAGTTCTCCTGTTTCAAGTACATAATGAAAAATTTACACGTATTTCATTTGCACTTGACTGTGGACAGGGGGTACTTACTCCTCCATGGCACCTGATCCCACCTCTTGGTTACCAGGAGTCCGTGTTTGTCCATTTTACCAGATTTGTATCTATATCCTGAACATCATAAAGATTTATACTTTGGTGTCTGAGATTGTTTATATTTGTACATGATAGACATCTATCACGTAAAGTCATCACGTTTCTGGCATCAATAACTCAATAGGTAGACAGAATGTCTGGTTAGAAACTTTTGTCATTTCAATAATGTAATTTTGTCATTTAAAATAGATCAACCCTGCCCTTTATTATCTGCGTCAAAGGGCCGACTACTTTAAAATCATGCTATGAAAAGTCGGAAGCTGCAACATCAACATTTTCATAAAGCTTTAAAATAATTTTGACATTGTTAACACATGCATACATGTATCTAATCTATCCGCATAATCAAACTGCTAGAGATACAACGAGAGCGTCCCGTTACATCATTCCGCTACAACGATGTCACAGAAATATACATTGCTGTGGTTTTATATATTTTATTTTATATTTATTACATGCGACTTCTTTATTGAATATTGTACACACATTCAAAACCCATTCATCTTTTTAACACTCATACCACAGGGTAATGTGTACTCATGAGAAAAGACTGAGTCATGAATGCGGCATTCATAAAAGTAGTTAAAGTGGTTTTAGTGAATCCAACTGCCGTGCAATATGACATTACGTCATAGATGGACGTATTAAACTCTGTGTTATAACTGTATGGTTACACATGTATGTTATAAACATACAGATGTTATACGTACACTCATTTTTAAGGTTTCAAAATTGTATGCAAATGAGACAGGACACTATTAAGAAAAGCTAGGAAGTTGCAAATAGCCACTGTTTCGAGAAATATATTATCTTGGTCATGTCTTGCACATAAGTGTAATATATGAGAAACACAAGCTTTATATAACGTTTTGTCACTATATATGTATATGTATATGTATATGTATATGTATATGTGTATATGTATATGTGTATATGTATATTTATGTATATGTATATGTATGTATATGTATATGTATATGTGTGTATTTGTAGATGTGTGTACGTGTATGTTTCTATGTGTATGTGTATATACGTGTATATGTATATATGTGTATGTGTATTTGTATGTGTATGTGTATGTATGTGTGTGTACGTATGTATATGTGTATGTATGTATATGTGTATGTATGTATATGTGTATGTATGTTTGTGTGTATGTATATATGTGTGTATGTGTATATGTGTATATGTGTGTATGTGTATATGTGTGTATATGTATGTATGTGTATATGTATGAATGTGTATATATATATGTATGTATATATATGTATATATGTGTATGTATGTGTATGTATATGTGTATGTATATATGTATGTGTGTATATATGTATGTGTGTATATATGTATGTGTGTATATATGTATGTATGTATATATGTATGTATATATATATATATGTCTGTGTATATGTGTGTATATGTGTGTGTATATGTCTGTACACCAAAATGTTGTCATTTTTAGCGTTTTCCAATTCCCACCCTCGTGTCAAATTTCATGCGAGTCTGTAAATTTGTTTTTCTTAACGCTTGTTCATTGTGAACATTCATGGCAAAAAACAACGAAAAGGGTTTTTAAACATTAAAAACCTTGACCTAGCATAACGAAAAGTTTATGAGCGTTAGGGCATGTCAACCCTAACAATTCAGCTAGACTACATATATATGAAAATTCGTTTATTAATTTGTCCATTTCTTAAAATCCTCAAAAATCTTGTCTTTACCCCAATAAGAAACTCCAGACTTAATATAGAATCCCCAAATTTTAAAAATCTCTTTTTTATTCCCAAATCTGTGCCAAATTTCATACACATCCAACGAGTAATTTATTTTATATCTTGTTCACAGACAATAAAGAAATGACATTTTGATTTAACACCCAAACAGTTTTGGTCAACAACAAATTATACTGTCTACCTATTTTTCGCGTAATAACGAATTTCAAAAGTTGTTATAACACCTTTTTCACATTATAACGCATTTTTTCGAGTAATAACGCATTTCAAAAAGTCGTAATAACGCCTTTTTTTTAATAATAACGCTTTTCAAAAGTCGTTATAACGCTTTTGTCGCGTAAAAACGCCTTTCAAAATCGTTAAAACACCTTTTTCGCATAATAACGCCATTTTTCGCGTGAAAACGCCATTCAAAAAGTCGTTATAACACCTTTTTTACGTAATAACGCTTTTCAAAAGTCGCTATAACGTCTTTCAAAGCCTTTTTGCGTAATAACGCCTTCAAAGTCGTTTTAACACCTTTTTTGCGTAATAACGCCTTTCAAAGTCGTTATAACGCCTTATTGCATAATAACGAATTTCAAAAGTCGTTATAACACTTTTGTCGCGTAAAAACGCCTTTCAAAGTCGTTATAACACCTTTTTTCGCATAATAACGCCATTTTTCAAGTGTAAACGGCTTTCAAAAAGTCGTTATAACGCCTTTTTTACGTATTAACGCTTTTCAAAAGTCGTTATAACGCCTTTCAAAGTCGTTATAACGTATTTTTGCGTAATAACGCCTTCAAAGTCGTTATAACACCTTTTTTGCGTAATAACGCTTTTCAAAAGTCGTTATAACGCTTTTGTTGTGTAATAACGCCTTTCAAAGTCGTTATAACGCCTTTTTTGCATAATAACGATTTTTTGCATGATCACGCCTTTCAAAAAGTCGTTATATCGTCTTTTTGTACGTAATAACGCTTTTCAAAAGTCGTTATAATGCCTTTTTGCTTAATAACGAATTTTAAAAGTCGTTATAACGCCGTTTTGCGTAATAACGCCTTTCTAAAGTCGTTATAATGCCTTTTTGCGTAATAATGCCTTCAAAGTTGTTATAACACCTTTTTTGCGTAATAACGCTTTTCAAAAGTCGTTATAACGCTTTTGTCGTGAAAAAAACGCCTTTCAAAGTCGTTATAACACCTTTTTCGCATAATAACGCCGTTTTGCGTGATAACGCCTTTTAAAAAATCGTTATAACACCCTTTTGTACGTAATAACGCTTTTCAAAAGTCGTTTTAACGCCTTTTTTGCGTAATAACGCCTTTCTTAGTCATTATAACGCCTTTTTCGCGTAACATGATTTTGTTTTTTTCTTGCTGGACAAAACTGAGCTTTGTAGGCTTTCGTAGTGTGTCACCTTTCTTGTTCTTCATATTTTTAAATGATTTAGAAAGCTTTTCAATGTCAAATGGTGCACTTGGCTTACCAACAGTTTCTAAGAAAATTGAAAAGGAATTGAACCCTTATATGAATCTGTTTGTGATGTTGTACGCTGACGATGCAATTCTACTTGCTGAATCACCTGATAGTTTACAACACAATTGAATTTGTTCTACTCAACGCTCAATCCTGCGCCGAATTGCATTGTTAAACGCGCCGTATAGCATTGCCCTGCTGGAATAACTCACTTTATCGGTCAATAACACGCTTAAGATGAGGTTGGGGAATTTCGTTTCTGTACCATTTAGGTGTTAAATTATTCCTAAACATGTATCAGTTCTGTTTTACGATCATTAGAGATAGCCGCCTACATCATGACACTACCGAAGCTGTCCACATCTTGAACACACAAGGAAGCGAAACTTTTTATAATAGTGTATATATGTAGAACGAAGAAGTTTGTTCTTCCTTATCATTATTATAAAAGACCAAATACAGTCAAATGTCATGATCTGTTTAATACAAATAACGCAAACTTGTTGAGAAAACGTTTGCTTGTTTGTTTGTTTATTGTTGTTTAACGTCCCTCTCAAGAATCTTTCACTCATATGAAGACGTCACCATATGGCGGTGAAGGGCTTCAAATTTTGGTCTACGCTTGGCACTTACGATTATTGAGCAGTGAGGGTTCTTATACCTACTATGACACGGGACCTCGTTTTTACTGTCTCATCCGAAGGACAGGAAACCAAGCTGCTGTTGAGAAATATGTGTAAATTGATAAAACTTATAATTTTATTTAATAATCTGCACATGTACTCTCCATGCATGTTTTGCAATTTCCTATATTTTCTCTACAATGTATAGATATACGTTTAATGAGAAAAAGCATTGTCATTGTCAAAAAAGTCTTACCTGTGTAACTGCTCGCCCATCAAAAAAATTGTGGCAGGGGCACCGAATGCATTATATATAACTGGCAGAAAAATCACAACTAAAAGTCTTTTTTGATATTTCCCAAAAGTGCCAAGCCTTTTTGTAATCTCTTCATATTCCATTTTTGAAAGATGACCAGGTGTTTTGGCTGCAAACTGCAAAATGTGTCTGAACTATATTAAGAACAGTAACTGACATACATCTGTTTCTTCAGTATGATGCTTTCTCGGCTGTAATATCTGTTGAAATACCTGTAATATTAACTATTAAATCATATAAAAAGGAAAAAAAATAAAAAACTGTGTATCTATCTAATTTTATCATGGTTAACTGGTCTTTGCGGAAATAATAATTATTAGTTTTCACAGATATCGTATGCAACAGTTGTAAACTAGGACTCCACAGATATTTAAAGGTAATAGGAAACGAATATTAAGTTTGTCTTTTATTTAAACTTCCCAAAGATAATCATCTAAATGTTATATAGCCAAATTATCACAGGTAAAAATGACAGGATACCTGTTTATTCCGCCATCAAAGTTTACTGATCGACATCTCGCTTGCGCCCCTGATTTTGTATTGGCAGAGATAGGCATTGTATAATATCGCTTGTGTAATATAAAATAAATATTTGAATTTTGTTTTATATATATATATATATATATATATATATATATATATATATGTGTGTGTGTGTGTGTGTGTGTGTGTGTGTGTGTGTGTGTGTGTGTGTGTGTGTGTGTGTGTTATTTCTTGACAATTTGATCATAATTATATCACCGATGTATAAAGCTGTCAGCTTTATATACCATTGATTATATTTTGGACCTAAAACAATGTAAATAACTAGAAGCATGTAGTTCTACATTCCTCGCTTAGACGATATTGGGGAATAGTTACCTGTCAATCATCTTATGGATCCATACGTAAATGGTCAATTGTAAAAGTACCTATAGAGTTATCCCATGTGACGTCACGAAAACTTCGGCGACCATGTTGGATTACAAACCAATCCTACCGAAACGCCCATATTTCATTGAACAAGGAGAGGGTGTTAACCAAGAGCACACAGCTAATCTAGTTGTCAGTCATGGTAAATTTTTGTCTGTGCAATATCATTTTACTGCCTGTCAGCCTTTTTAAACAAAGCCGCAAAGGATGTAAAAAAATTAACTTTTAACTCATTGCCCAGAATCCTGTGAAAATGACTATCAGTGTAAAAATCTGGGGAAAGCATTTACGACAGTATTAGTTATATAGTGTTTTACAGGGGTTATACGGAAATATATTGGGTCCATGAAAAAAAGTTGTATTTGGCGAGGCGAACATATAAGGTCTATTAAAAAAATAGTTGTACACAACTATTTTCATGGACCCAGTATATTTCCGTATCACCCCTGTAAAACACTATATGACGAATTAATTCAACCGACGACCTGCCTTTTTGTTGCTTCTTGAAGTATTTTTTGAATGCACCTCCGTTCTAACTTTCGTTATTTCTTCCCCACTGCGCTAAGCACACCTGTCCGCCATGTTTGTTTAGATCTCGCGTCTGCGAGGAGTGACGTCAAAACTAATATCAAGTGGATAGGTAAGCTGATACAAGAATATGTCGCATCCTTCAAAACCAATCAAATTCCGAGTATTTTGCCAGAGGTGGGATCAATTACTTTATACATAGTAAGTTTAATAGTCAATGCTAATTATGCAAATAAACCTTGATAACGATATAGTTAACGAAAGAGCATTATCATTACCGTAGTAGATCTATGCAAGTAATGACAGTATCGTCGATTAAATTGTGAATCACATAAACCAGAGATTACATCTACTACTTCACTCTTATTGATGTTTTCTTTGAACACACCTACTTCACGCCTATAACATGTGATTGACACGTGGGTAATATTACCTGTTATGTGAACCAACACAGGTAAGACGTTAGCTGTCACACCCGGGTGATTGTAGGCCTAATTGAAATCCACAACGATAATCATGTCTCAAGTATAGGCCTAATTTATTGTAAAATGGAATATAGATATTTAACATAGAAAATAAACTAAAATGTCTTGAAAAAATACCTGTATTTTACTTATTAAATTAATTTAATTAAAGTACCAATAATGGGGATTGGATAGAGGACTAGTCATGAATCATTTTTAAAAAATAATAGAATCTAGTCATGGGCTTTGATAGTTTAAACAGCCCCCCCCTCTCTATCTCTCTTTTTGATCTCACCAATTAGGGTTCCAACATTAAAGCTTGGACACAACAGGATAACTGAACGTGATAAGAAGAGGCACATGGAATCTGCACTAGGGCTACATGTGGAGAAACAACTAAATAACTGGATGCTGTGTTTGTGATGGTCAAGTAAGGGGCCTAATTTATAATACATTACTCTACAGACTTTCAACAAGTTGAATGGAAATAAAGGAAATGGTCCTTAGGGAGTAGGTATGGATGGGACAACTCAGACCACTGACTACAAACACAATAAGTGCTGCAGATTCATAGATACGAAAACAACTAAATAATGAAAATTCAGACTTTTTTCAAAGTGATCATGAAAAAGTGAAGTACATGTACTACAGTACACTTGGTACTGGATTGTCAACATTTTCAGGTATAGAAATTATCTGTGATTATGTAGATAAATACACATTCCTGCTATATTATTTCTAAAATGATACGCATTTTATATAATTATTTGACTGAGACCAATGAATTACTGGCCAGGATTTGCTGTATTTGTTTAGAGAATGCCTATGGCATTTTGAGTGCATAGTCACTGATGGTGGTGTAAGTATATCAGCGACTGTTGATTAATTTGAGGTTTTCTTAGAGACCTTATATATTATCTACAAGAGCACTACATGTAACATGGTCCTTGTATAAGCACAACAACACAATGAAATTTTTAATTGGCATAACACCACAGGGAGTAATATCATTTACCAGTATCTCAAGGGATGTGGGGATAGCAAATGACAATTTTGTTATAGAAGTCAACTGGAACAAGAGGCCCGATGGGCTTTGACGGTCACCTGAATAGAACATAATTAGCTCCCCATGAGCACTGACATGAAAATAACTGCATGCTGAACATTTTTGCTCCTTTCTCTTTTACTCTAGATATTATATTTTTTTCAGATAATGTCAAAAAACTTCTAAAAACATGAAAAATTCACTTAAAAAGGGGAAATAACTCCCATAAGGGGTGACCTCTTAATTTTCTGCCTAATTAACTCTCTTGTAGATCTTTGCGTGCTGAACATTTTTGCTTCTTTCACTTTAACTCTAGCTGTTATAGTTTTCAAGATAATGTCAAAAAACATCCAATAACATTAAAAATCCACAAAAAGGGGAAATAACTCCCATAACACGTGACCTGACAATTTTGGCCTAGTTGACTTTTTGTAGATTTTTGCGTGCTGGACATTTTTGCTTTTTTCACTTTTAAAAAATCCACTTAAAAGAGGAAATAACTCCCTCAAGGGCAATTTCGGCCTAACTGACTTTTTGTAGATCTTTGCGTCCTTAACATTTTGCTTCTTTTACTTTTTCTCTAGCTATCATACTTTTCAAGGTAATGTCAAAAAACATCCAAAAACATGAAAAATCCACATAAAAGGGGAAATAACTCCCATAACGGGTGACCCGACAATTTTGGCCTGATTGAGTTTTTTATTGATCTTTGCATGCTGAACATTATTACTTCTTTCACTTTACTCTGGTTATTATACTTTTCAAGATAATGACAAAACACGTCCAAAAACATGAAAAATCCACTTAAAAGGGAAAATAACTCCTATAAGCGGTGACCTGGCAATTTCGGCATAATTGACTATTTTGTTAATCTTTGCGTGCTGAACATTTTTGCTACTTTCACTTTTACTCTAGCTATTATACTTTTCAAGATAATGTCAAAAAACATCCCAAAACATGAAAAATCCACGTAAAGGGGAAATAACTACCATAAGGGATGACTTGACAATTTCGGTCTAATTGACTTTTTTGTAGATTTATGTGTGCTGAACATTTTTGTTTCTTCACTTTTACTCTATCAATTATGCTTTTCAAGATTATGTCAAAAAAACACCCCAAAACAGATCTTTGCATGCTGAACATTTTTGCTTATGTAATTAGGGGGGAAATAACTCACATAAGGGTCGACCAGACAATTTCCACCAAAATGAAATATTTGTAGATATTTGCAAGCCGCTCATTTTAGGGTAACGATTTTTTCTCTAGCTTTAATTATTTTGGAGATACATGTATTAAATAAAAACTGCTGATGCATTCGATCTAATTCTAGCCATGAAAACCATGTTTGGTCCTAGCCCCTTTTCATCCACAAACGTAATGCGGCTTTAGATGGCTAAACTTTCTGTCAAGTTTGGTTCAAATTGAAACAATGGTTCTGGAGAAGTAGTCAAAAATGTTGAAGATTATACACAAAAAGAACATATTTTCCGTTTACTTTGGTGTCTGTGACCTTGATCTTTGACCCAGTGAACTTGAAATTTTGTCAAAATGATCCTTAGATAATTCCTAACAACTTTCTGATATATCTTTGTATACAAAAAGTCGATCAGGTTTGAGTTATTAAACTGTACCCTGCATTACTGAAGCGCCCCCTAGTGGCTCGTTTATGAACAGATTTCATTGTTATTCGCAAACTTTGTTGATATTGACTTAACAATCATGCATACAAAATTTGAAAGTCATCTGATCATTGGTTCATTAGAAGAAGATTTTAAAAGATGTACCAAGTTTTGGTACTTTTTGGCCCCTATCGGAGCTAGCCCCTTTTCATTCGCAAACTTTATGCGGCTTTTACATGGGGGTGATACATGCCATGTCTGGTGAAAATTGGTCAACTGGTTCTTGAGAAGAAGTTGAAAATGTGTAAATGTTAACGATGGAGGACGACAGGCAAAAGACGATCGCAATAGGTCACCCTGAGCCTTTGGCTCTGGTGACCTAATTAAATAAATATATATCAACCCTGGTTATATACCGGTAGTTCTTGCTGATAGGGGATTTGACATTGCTTGGAGCATAGGGTAAGAGTGTCCTGCATTTAGTGTTAATAGGGTACTGGGTTCGATTCCCAGTGTAGCAGAACATCTTCCCCGCTTGCTACATTTGGAGCCACACAGCCTGACTACACTTGGAATACCATTATTCACACAAAGAAATTAACCGTGAAGTGGTGAGATTTGGAATATTTACCATGAAAATTGCCTATGTTAATATTTTTGTCAAACATGGCATTGGCTCTCTTCATCAAAAGTATTGAATTTTGTAAAACTGTGTGCCTATACTGGTCAAAGACCAGTAGCCGGCTAAGATAGGATTTCGTCTTTAATATATATATATATATATATATATATATATATATATATATATATATATATATATATATATATTATATATATATATATATATATATATATATATCCCGACAATGGTTTTTTTTTTCTTCTGTTTTTGAAAAATGTCCAACAGCAGATGATTGATGATGATCTAAACAAATCTCATTTAATTGTGTGTTCTATATAGCCGAAATAATGTTATACATAGTACTCGGGTACTGTACTGTTACATACATGGCAGCAGATGAAAATACAACAAATCAAGTTGTATGTATCTGTGTGTTGTGCCATAACAAATTTGAAGTGTCAAGTAACTTTATAACTATACATACAGTATGCAGTAATTATTTGCTTGTACTTAATAGTTTATTTTGATGTGCTCTACTTTCATATGACACATGCACAATGTGAATAAACTGTGAAATTAATTTGTTTATGTTGAGTAAATGGTTTGGTTTTCCTCTGTTGTTCACAAATAACTTGCAATAAATTTCAGTTATATAATACCAGGTGAGGAATTAAAGTAGGCGTAAGTAGATGTAAATAGGGGTGTGTGTGACACTTCAGGTAACAGGTATGTTACTTGAATTACCTAAAGGTAGGGTAGTATGGATATGTTACCTGGAGGTGGCAAGGCTGTCACACTTATTGAAGTCCATTATAACACGACGAATTGGATGTGCAAATGGTCTCAACATGAAGAACAATTACGTATCCCAAACGGGATAAGACCAGGTGTCCGGAAGGGGTCAGCGTCTTTTCTGCTGGAATATTACTACTTAGAAACGGGAAGTTCGTGATATGGAAATTGAAATCGTCACATTTGTCATAAAGGGGTGTGTGAAGTTGACCGTCCTTTCCAATCGACAGGAGTAAATCTAGGTAAGAAGCAGATGTGTTGCTCTCAACAAATGCTGCCAGTCGAAATTACAAAGTCGTTTTTGAGGAGATCAAGATGCAAGTTAAAGTGAACCCTGCAGTAATCTATGCACAAAGTCAAGCATTATCTATGACAAATGCTAAATGCCCATTTACACAAACTATGATCAAACAGATGACCATACCCTCAGGATCAACCAATTTTACATATGATATTTTTCAAGGAATGCGACCCAACTTTGTATGTGTAGCATTTGTTTTATCCGAGGCTGCTAGCGGATCATATGCTCAGAATTTGTGGTATTTTCAACATTTCGATATATCAACAACTGGTTTACATGTGGATGATATTTCTGTAAATGGCAACCCTCTAAAACTGAATTTTAATTCTGCAAGCGGCGTGAATACAATTCATGCTCTAACTAAAATGTTCACCACGACAGGAAAATGGTTAACTGACTCAGGTCTAGATGTGAATCGTGATGATGTTTATCAAGGGAGTGCCCTTTATACTTTTAATTTAGAGTCAAACTTTCAAATTGATCACTATTTAACCCTGTTACAACAAGACAACATGCGGTTAAAGATCACTGTTGGAGTAGCGTTTAAGAATACCACATCGTGCATCATATATGCAGAATACCCAGGATATCTTGAAATAAACGCTGGTAGAGACATCATATAAACATGAGTACTCAACAAATACAATATGTAATTAACTGTGATGAAGAAATGAAAAACATTATCGTTGGTGTATATGCTAGACATCAAATACCTCAAAAGATGTCTACCATTCCATATGGCTATATCGTTAACACCGATGCAAGTAATCAACGAGGTACTCACTGACTGGCTGTTTACAGACTCAAATAACAAGGGAGAATTTTTTGACAGTTTTGGACATTTACCAAAATTTTATAACTTCCTATTTGAATTAAGTTACAGTTCAACAAGATTGCAGAGTAGTTATTCATTGTATGTGGGCATTATTGTTTATATTACTTACTAAACAGATGTAAAAACATTTCTATAAAAACAATTGTAAATACATTTGGAAGTAATTATAATGATAGTGATTCTTATGTATCAAAATATATAGAAAACGCTTTTACAGTTTGCTTTTCATTTAATTGTAAAAGAAATTCACAAACATGTTGTTCAGAATTATCTGAATAAAAATTTATGCTATAATTTAAATGTTGTTATTTCATTAAAATGAACGATAAGTGTTGGTTGAAATATTATAAACATAATACCAAAGTTAATATGCTCAAGACGATCGTTTCTGTCAATTAGACTTCATCAGTTGAGCTCCAATTTTACAAAAAGGCTTTCTAAAGGAAAATCGGTATAAGGCAAGGCCAAAACATTAAAATCTAAATGCATAGCCAAATCCGTCTAAGAGTAACCAATGTAAAAAGATGACTATCTTAGCTTTTGAAAATTTTGAATTTAAATGGTATTATCAGTGCCAAAGATTACTTTAGTATAAGATTATCAGCTGGTACCGAAGTACTAGATTTATGTATACCCTCGGGGACTCAAATGGTCCACCAGCAGTGGCAACAACCTAGTGGTTATAAATATTATAAGCATAATACCAAAGTTAATATGCTCAAGACGATCGTTTCTGTCAATTAGACTTCATCAGTTGAGCTCCAATTTTACAAAAAGGTTTTCTAAAGGAAAATTGGCATAAGACAAGGACAAAACATTAAAATCTAAATGTATAGCCAAATCCGTGCAAGAGTACCACTGTAATAAGATGACTATCTTAGCTTGTGAAAAATTTAAAATTTATATTGTGTTATCAGTGCCAAATATTACTTAAGTATAAGAGTATAAGATTATCAGCTGGTACCGAAGTACTAGGTTTGTGTATACTCTCGGGGACTCAAATGGTCCACCAGCAGTGGCAACGACCTAGTGGTTATAAATATGATGAACATAATACCAAAGTTAATATGCTCAAGACGATCGTTTCTGTCAATTAGACTTCATCAGTTGACCTCCAATTTTACAAAAAGGTTTTCTAATGGAAAATTGGTATAAGACAAGGTCAAAAAATGAAAATCGAAATGCATAGCCAAATCCGTCTAAGAGTAACCACTGTAAAAAGATTACTATCTTAGTTTTTGAAAAAAAATTAGAATTGAAAGTTTGAAAGAAAGTTTAATCAAGTTTCATAGTCCAAGAACAATTATGGTTTGTGGACATTCGGGATCAGGTAAAACTTATTTAATAAAAAATATCATAGAAATGAAAAAGGAATGTTTACAACACCAACAAGTAACATTATAGTGTGTTATAATACTTGGCAACCCATGTTCGAAGAGTTAAATCGCAAAATGGAGAATATCATTTTTCATCACGGATTACCGAATGAAGAAAGATTTCAAGAATGGGGCGATATGAACGTTCACAAATCAGTAGTCATCGATGATTGTATGGCAGATGGAGTTGATTCTCTCCAGCTAATGAAAATGTTCTGTATAAGTTCTCATCACAAAAATATCAGTATAATATTTTTAATATAGAATGTGTTTAAAAAGGTAAAGTGGTGATAACTCTGTCTGAACACGCATTACTTTATTTTGTTTAAGAATAATAGAGATCAATCACAAGTTGAAACTTTGGGGAGACAAATTTTCCCAAGACAAATCTCTTGAGGATCTTAAAGCAACATCAGAGAGGTTTGAATATTTAATAATAGATGTCAGTCCGCATGCACCTGGTATTAATATAATAAACGATTCTAACACCATATCACCACTTCGCACAAAGATATTGCCTCGAGAAAACACTATTATATATCACCATGAAAAATGACAACCTTTATTCTCTTTTTAAAGGATGCAACGAAATCACAAGTATGGTTGATACAAAATAGTTCAATTAAACAACTTCAGCTTCTTACAGAAATTATTTATAATGCAGTGATGGATGTTTTCGACTTGCAGCCTGGTGATATAAAGAAATTATCAAAATATAAAAATGTTATTCGTGCAGCACTTGCCAAAGACTTAACACATAGACAGAGAAGAAAAAGATTATTACCCTTCCTGATAAAACATTTTCAACAATGACAAGGGAATAAGTATTACTACCAAATCTAAATATGATGCATTATTAGATGATAAAGACAATAAAATGTTGGAAAGTAATAAGTGTAGTGAAGAAGTAAAATAATTCACGAATGGACACATTGGAAAAGATGTACACGGAAATATGAATCAAATCATTAAAGATAATGAGAAAAAGAATAATAGTGAAAACATACTACATAAATATAAAAGATCTCAGATACCAAAGTATAAATCAATAGAATGATATAGATACAAATCCGGTAAAAATGGACACACACGGACCTCTGGAAACCAAGAGGTGGGATCAGGTGTCATGGAGGAGTAAGCATCCCCTGTCGACCGGTCACACCCGCTGTGATTCCACAGTCAAGTCCAATGAAATACGTGTGGAGTGAATCCTCGTCTTAACTGGTACAGACGTCTCAACAACCGCCAACAAAAAGGCAACTCAACATTTCACTTAGTGAAACAGAGTAATCGCAAACAAGACTATTATACCGACCGTAAAATTTGCGGAACGTTGACATTAAACGAAGTTTTCGATATCCCTGTGTCAATAATTTGTCGGTGAGTAGTTTATATCTGTATATAAAATCTTCATATGTTGTACTCATCCTGGCATATCGGATCATTTGTGAAATATAAACTCCATATACGGGTGACTGAGGGATATTACTACTTAATTGTGGAAAATTTACTATGGGAAAGGAAACATACGGGAAAGCAATGAACAAATTCATAGCGGTGCTGTCAAGCGGAAATGGTTGTCAGTCAAAATTTAAACACACCCTAACTGCAATGATTGATTTTGGAAATACATATTAAGCAACTCCTCATATATATATATATATATATATATATATATATATATATATATATATATATATATATATATATATATATATATATATATATATCGTATAAAAGCGATTTTATTCACAACGTTTACAGTTTATATTCAGATGATGGCTGAAGGTTTCCTTCAGGATTTAATGAAGAAGTTGGGTGAAGGTGATGATAATGCAAGAGAAATATTAACAGGTTTAAAAAAACGTTAGATTCCTTGAGTAGTGAAAAATCAACCAAAAAGCAGAAAGTTTCACCAAGTGAAAACAAAATACCAACGAAAAATAATGTGCAGACTCCCTCACCTATTGCGGAATCATGCAATATTGAATCACCTATTGCTGGAACATCCAAGATTTATTCACATGTTAATGAACCATCCAAGATATCTTCGGTTATTAAGGATTCTATTTCGGGAGCGAATTTTTCAGGTTTTAATCTGATAAATTTAAAAATCAAATTGGAGTACACACGGCCGAAAATACACATAAACATCAATTTAGTGAGGTAAGCAGTTTGAATGGAACATCAAATACAAGGAATTATTATCCCATTGACCATGATGAAAATGATTTATTAACATTCTTTGGAATTCTTAAAATCAAAATAATGAAACACATTCAGGATAGACGTTTGAAACTTAGAAACGTAAAATGTTATTTATGTTCAGAAGTTGAAGTAGAAAAAGAAACAAATGGAGGAAAAGTGCAAGCATGTCCCCATTTTCTTTGTTTGAAGAACTTATGAGGGAGGATCAAACTGGGTACTCAAAAGAATAATCAAATTAGAACTAAATCTTACATACCAACTCGTTTCAGCTTTCAATGGTATTTTAAACATTATGAATATGAATCAGAAATGTTTTCTCTGGTCAGTTCTGGCATCTCTTCATCCAGTCACTGACGTTGTCGCTGAACGTGTAGTATATTATAAAGTTGAAGCATGAGTTAGACATGTCTGGAATTGACTATCCCGTCACTATAGCAAGTGTTTCAAAATTTGAAAAGCAAAACAATATTTCTGTTAATGTTTTGGAATAGAAAAATTGAAA
>BROG01000142.1:0-12500 GCA_030159075.1 Atrina japonica | reverse complement strand
ATGTCATGTTTGCTAGATAACGCTATCTAAATTGACATTTGACGAGGTGTTCAGATAACCCCTTAATATTCATCTTGTCATGTCTGCTGGCTAACACTATTTAAATTGACATTTAACGAGGTATTAACATTCCCCTTTAAAATCACCATGTCATGTCTGCTAGCTAACACTATTTGTATTGATTTTTACTTAAAAACCTTAATATTCGCCATGTCATATAAGCTAGCTAACAATATTTATATTGACATTTGACGAGGTGTTAATTAAACCCATTAATATTCATCCTGTCATGTCTGCTAGCTAATACTAGTAGTATTGACATTTCACGAGGTGTTAATATAACCCCTTAATAATCATCTTGTCATGTCTGCTAGCTACCTTGACATGGCTTTAATGGCGTCATTTCACCGAGAAATTGCGTGCAATTTTTCCAGATCGTATTCGGTGAAATGATGCCATAATGTAACACCTTAATATTCATCTTGTCATGTCTGCAAGCTTATACTATTTGTTTTGACTTTGATATCGCATTAATATAACATTTTAATGACGCCATGATTATTCTACAACGAGTCACACACAGTGACACAACCATATACACGCACATTGACACACACTGTCACACAACCAATTAATTTTAAATTCTAAAGTCGTCTTGAAGAAACCGATATGATATATGTTATTGGATCATGGTCATATGGTGAAAGATTAACGGCATATTGTCGTTAAAATCGTATTTTTTTCACCATTGAAAACTGATTGGTAAAGAAGAGTGATATAACGTTTCCGTGGCGGCGAAATATATCAATATCACGTATAATTGATATTTTATGAGGTTATTCTGTCAGTATAATATATGAGACCTTTTCAAGGTCTAACATAATTCGTTTTTGGCTCCGGATTTTCCATGTGCCGATTCATCTTTGTGAGACCTAGCCATTTCCGGTATGTCTTTGCATTGATCAAGAAATAAAATGCAGTTATATCTGAAGGACATATGATTGTCACTAGTCCATTTATATCAAAAACATATTGACGTTACCGTCTGAACACTATACCAGGCATTGTGACTTTTTTATCTATTGTATGAAATCGAGCATTTAATTTCTTGATCGACGCAAAGGCAAATACCGGAAATTCCTAGAGCTAACAAAGTTGAGGTGGCGCAAGAAAAATCCGGATCTAAAGACGGATTACGTAAGAACTCGAAAATGGTCTATTGTTCTGCACTGAGTCAGATTCGGATGACGTATATGAAAGGCTTACGGCCACAACTTTGACTCGTATTATTAGTGCTGAGGTATTGAGGTATTGTAATAATACCGATGAAAATACCATTCTAGCCAATCTCTTACACAGAGTCATCGGCCCTTGCACTCTCGATCAATCTCTGTCAACGTCTAGAAAGAAGTCCCAAAAACGTGGCCATGTAACTCACAGAATGAATATAAAAAACAAATTACTCAGAGAAAGGATACTTTCCACAAAATATAGTCTCTATAATTATATCTATTTTAAAAATTATTTTCGTCTCAAATAGTATTTTATTGTATGTCAGCACTAAAACATTATGCAAGAAAGCAAATAGCATATAAAGAGCAAAATCTAGAGTATAATAGTGTAACAGGGGCTGAACAAATGATGAAAGCCACTGCTGGGTTCGATATCATTTAATCTCTATATGGTATTTTATCCTACAAATACATATGATAATATAAGATATTTGTATGCAATAATCAAGCAATTAAAAATAAACAATATAAACATTTGATTCAATAGAGAACAGGAAAACTATAATTAGTGTAACAATTAAAATAGATATTATAAATAAATAAATAACCTTAAATTATCAACATCATTATAGTAATCAAAAATTACAATAACAATATAATGATGTACTTTATGAAATGTTATTGACAATAAATTTTATTTTAATAATAATAATAATAATAATAATAATAATAGAAAATAATAATAATAATAATAATTATAATGATATAATTGCCATTCTTGATGTTAAATTTAATAATCTTAAGTTTAATATAGATAGCCCATATAGTGTCCTAGTTGAGCTTCCATATATATATATATATATATGATAGAGTAACTAAACACAATATCATAAAAATGACACAAATATCGTTATACACATACATGGCTCGAAATCAATAATTGATATCGGTATATTATTTAAACATAAATAGATAAATATCATATATACCCATTTGAGAAATGGAACCTGCCGATCACACAATCTCTCGGCGTTGAAATGGTTTGACAATTATATATCTGTTAAAATAAAACAAAAGTCTAAAACTTTTGTTCTCTGTATGACATAATATAGGTGTACAGGTAGCTGAGTACAGTATAGCAACAGCTGATATTAAATGTTTAAACAGAGTTACCGAACTTGGCTATTAAACGAATGTTCCTTACATATATATCGCATAGTATGTTTTAAACAACTATTTCAATAAATAATGTTATATGAAAAAGTATTCATATTATGTATAATTTCAACACCATTAAATATCAATCTCTCAATACAATATTAAACACTCGAGATAGTCAAATTAAAATAACACGTTTAACCGGATTTATATGTAAGTATTCAAATATATGAATTATGCTACATCAAGTAATATAAAATAAATGTTATATAAACTTACATTCAGTGTTTCGGATACATATTCCTGCACTATAAGTTGATTTTCCAACATTCCAATTTACGTGAGTACACATTTCAACATGGCGTAATAATGAATATGACTGAAGCTAAATTGAGCAAACTGTAATGTGCGGGTAAGTCTTATAGACCAATAGAAAGCAAGTATAAAATATTACCCAATCAAAATAGTAATTCCCTATGACGATTTCAAAACAGGAAGTAGACTATCACGTGATTAGTAATTACTTAAACAAGTTTTAAAATAGACACTAAAGAATATTCATGGGAGATAATCTGCTAGCAATATATAACAGGAGATAAAAAATGAAATCTGTTGACATGTTTAGAAATATAATATAAAATAAAGTTACTTCAATGCATCCCTATTACAATAGTATTTATATTCTACCAGGAGACGTTTACAGAGATCCTTCATGAGTGCAAGGACCGACAATTCTATGTAAGAGATCGCATTCTAGCGAGTATCTATAATGCCTGTGAATCTAGTTTCCTAGTTCCATACACTTTCGTTATTAGTTCTACTTCTTGTTGGTAATTCCTGAATGAAATTTACTCAAAACCGAGGTCCCGTGCCACGGCAGGCTTGCCACGTAAAAACCTCACTGTATTGGCGTCAGGTCATATCACAGGTAAAAAAATTGTGGTAATTTACCGGAAGTTCGTGACATCGCAATTTCAATGAAAAAATTCCTGACGGAGTGTAAAACAACAAACAAGAAAACCAGCAGAAATGTCTTGTTTATCAATATTTATGAGTTATGTAGGTTGATATTTTGTAGTTTTGGTAATATCTATTTTGCTTATCGTGTCAATTATATTGTTAAGGTGATAATCGGCCATCTATACGCATGTACCTCGCCAAACAAGATAATTATATAGATGAAAACGATACAACATCCTTGGTAAAAAATATAAATCAGGGATTGTTTATCATTAGTGACAGTTAGAACGCAACACTCACCATCACCCACTAACACATATTCAAGCTTTCATAAAGTTTGTATCTAAACGTGCAAACAACGCATGAATTACAAGATATAAGATATAGATAAAAACATAATTATTCAGTGTAACTATAAGCAGGTAACGCTGCTCATGAAAAGAAGCTTGTATAAAGGCAGGGACATTATATATATATATATACACACACATACCGACTGCAGTTCCCTTCATTGCAAGTATATAGAGCGATATATTGTATATTCCGGTAAATGCAGCCGCGTGCCCCGAGTATTAACCGCTCTACTTTTCAGCGTAAGAATACATGAACGAATCAATAAAGAATAGAATATCAAATGTTTATTTCTTATATATTTAATCTTAAATTAGGCCTACTACAAAACAATTAAAAATCACAGAAAGAAATCGGAAACACGAGACTACATCTGAAGCACATTGTACAGCCTACAGGCCCAATATCGCGATATGTCTAGGTCATGTTATGACCAGAACCACAGACCACCGTCTGGCACAGAAATTAGAGTTCGCTTCATAGTTACAACTGAAAAAAGTGGGTAAGGACTAGTGAAACTTTGTCAAGCATCTCTTGATAAATTAGTCGATTTGTTTGCCTTCACTGGACATTCCTATCGGAAACAATTCGTCAAGCGCATCGTGTGAAATGGGCCTACTTACGTAGGTCACGTACAAATCAGTCATCATGGTTCCCAGCTGCTTGGTAAAAATGTCAAATAAACTGGCTACTTTCAGTTGTCATGAATGAATATTAGCTTTCTCACTTCTTGTAAGTCACACTAAATCTTTCTATAGTATATCCCATTAATAATATATCAGAATCCAAACGCAAATTCGTTGTAAATACATTATAGAGCATACTCATGGGCGCGGCCATTTGCAATTTCAATTCTCTTCTGACACATTTAACCTTCCGGTTATCAAGCAGACGAATATTCTAAAATAACTTAAAAACAAATCTGACACATATTCAAAATTTTCCATATCACTAGTTTCTTTCAAAATTATATGAAAATAAGAAAATAAACCTTAATTTCATTTAGTTTTTCCGGACAGAAAAGGGGAACTACTTCTCGTCTCATAGAGCTATTTAGCTGTTACGTCATATGAAAAACCTCCTACCGCGAAGCCAATTACATAGAATGAATTTCGTAACCAGCTGACTACAGATTAACAGAGAATGGTAATATATATATATATATATATATATATATATATATATATATATATATATAATATATTATTATTTTTCATTTTATTATATATATATAAGGATTGTTTTTCATTTTTTGGACTGCATCGAGTAAAAATGCAATGGATTACGGAAAAATCAGAATCTTTTTCCATACTCCATTGCATTTATACTCGATGCAGTCCAAAAAATGAAAAACAATCCTTAAATATAAATCCCAACAGAAATTCATAGATCAGCACACTCGATATAAATCAGCGAATCGTACTTTATAGTAATACATGTACATATTTTGCAGACCGTATCTTCCTTTTTGAAAAATACTGCCATCAAAATCAGAAATGAAAATACTTTAATATTAAACATTCAACACGCTGTTTTCGTTATAGTGCAAAAATCACACACACGTCCTGAGCATCTCTCTCTCTCTCTCTCTCTCTCTCTGTCTGTCTCTCTCTCTCTGTGTGTGTGTGCGTGTGTGTGTGTGTGATTTTAAATATATACTTACACGTCATTGTCAGTACTGCCCACAAAGAACCAATGAAGTAAACTGTTTGAATAAAAAGACATGTTACAGTCACAAACTACATGCATAGGGACAATAAAAATGATAAAATATTGAAATTGTTAATATATAACATGTAACGAAATGTACATATTTTCAAATCTTATCTTATTCAATGATTTCTTACTTTCAACAATAATCTAATTCGTGTTGTATCTTTTGTTTGTTAAATTTATTTGTTAATGGACCATAAAATGGCGTCGGCTAAATGTCTAAAATGATGTTTTATGATATTCTATATCTCTTAATGACTTTCATAAAATACACATACTTTTCAAAGTGAAGCTCAACTGATGAAGTCTTATTGACAGAAACTATATCGTCTTGAGCATTATAACTTTGGTATTATGTTTATAATATTTATAACCACTAGGTCGTTGCCACTACTGGTGGACCGTTTGAGTCCCCGAGGGTATACATAAACCTAGTACCTGGTATTTCGGTACCAGCTGTTCATCTTATACTAAAGTAATATTTGGCACTGTTAACACCATTTAAATTCGAAATTTTTCTAAAACTAAGATAGTCTTTTTTTTTTACAGTGGTTACTCTTAGACGGATTTCGGCTATACTTTTAGAGGTATTATTCGGCCTTGTATGATACCACTTTATCTTTAGAAAATACACATACTTTTCAAATTGGAGTTCAACTGATGAAGTTTAATTGACAGAAACTATATCGTCTTGAGCATTATAACTTTGGTATTATGTTTATAATATAATATGGAGTAATCTTAAAGCGATATTTCCGAGAATATGAACAAATGTGTGTCCATATACATTATCAAACATGTGAAACGTTATAAAAGATCTTCTTTTCCAAGTAGTTTGTTTTATTTGAATTCAAGTTTTCCCGTACCTTAAAAAATCTAACTGTATTTCCTTATGCAATGACCTTTCAGATAAACTCTTTCGCCATATCAAATGTACGTCGTAATTCGGTCAAGCGAATCTGGGCTCTTTAAAAGTTTTTTATGTGTTTTACATTTACTTTTAAAATACATGACGTGATTTTTATCGGAAAGTGCATGTATTATGTAAAATATATGCTTTTCAACGTTATTTTAAATACCTAAAGAAAATCGGATGAATATATGAATAAATATATCAGGTCACTAAATAATCTTTTTCCGATCTTTAATGTTACCCTCAATGCTGAGATTGACAAAATCAAAACAAAATAACTGTGAAAAGTATGCGTACCTTATGTTTTACAATCGCGCCGCCATGTCCAGTGGAGTTGGGCAGTTCATGATCATATGTATGAAGAATGATAAAGCCGAGAATGCAATGGGACGAATTAAAAATGGTTCGAGATCACCCGATATACCTGGCACGTGGACAATTTCTGAAACAAATGTTTTGAAACGACGAAAAAGATCAACTTTGCCTGACTTAGGAATAAAATGATGATTTACGAAAACAAACGCAAAGGTTAATAGGAATCGAATGCATATTAATTGCAAATAGCACGTGTTTATTGGACACTCGGTAATCTTCGAAAAAAAAATACCGAAAGTTAATTCGCAATGCTCAAAGTAATGGCGGACACAGAATAACTGATATTACGAGTTACGTTTGGAAAGATTGTTGCAATTTTACACATGCATTTGTTATTCTAACCACCAGATAGTCTATTTGTTATTCTAGACCACCAGATGGTCTAAAATTTTTCATTGGACAGCTCATATCATTTAACATCAGTGTATATATTACTCTAGAAGTATGCAACAGCAGCTGTTACAACTATGAAACATGATATACGCCCATTACGGTCTTGTGATTAAAGGGAAGATAACTAGCATCCACTGCAACCAAGCTTTAATTTTTGGTTTCATTAAATATAACCATAGCCATTTAGACACGTTGAGGTTGTATACCACGCAGTTGATAATATACTTAAATGGAAGTAAATCTTTTATTTCATCTATTATAATATGTCTGCGGATAATTTTGTTTTTGGTTTTTAAATTTTCTGACCAGTGACTAATTAATTACGAATCGTTTTTAATTCTTTAACTACTGTGGCTTCGCATAAATAACGTACATAGTTTTGGGGAAAAAAAACAGTTAAATACTGATTATAGATTTACTCAAATCGAAATATGACTGATAACCTAATCACTTATTTGGATTGTTTCAAAAAACATGCCCCCACATCCACCCCACTTCAAATGTCCATAACTTTGTGCGGGCACATGGTAATTTAAAATTTGGAAGTTCATAAGACAGAGGATTTAATTGAAAATTTATGATTATTTAAACATAAACCTATGAGGTTAGAACTTATTTTATGACGTCATCGATTACATCATCGTAAATTACTATTGTTTGGTTTTACCACGAAAATGGATGTTAAGAACTTGAAGAAGAACCTTCATTTTGATGTTGTTAAATTTTTTTTTAGCATACCAAACATATTAGGGGGGCCTCCGTGGCCGAGTGGTTAGAGCATTGCGCTTTAAATCACAAGGCCTCTCACCTCTGGTTCGAATCCCGCTAGGGTAATTTCGAATTAAGTGAGAAAGTTTGCCAGTTTTCTTGCGGAAGGTCGGTGGTCTTTACCCGGGTGACCGGTGTTTCTCCTCCACCAATAAAAACTGGACGCCATCATAAAACAAAAACAAAACCAAACATATTAAAATTGATCGTAATGACTAAAAACAGGTAATAAGGATACAAATGTCAGGATTCCATTGGATATATATGAAAATCTGACCCGAAACTTCATGGATTGGTTTCAGTGAATGATAGAGAAAACTGTGGACATTTGGATTTTGGTAAATTTCCAAACTGTGTATAGTTTAGAATATGGCTCACTGAAATAATATTTAATGAGTATGCATTAAAAGTTATATACCAAAAAAAATGGTTATGAAACACTCTTTAATAAGATATATCCTTTAGTCTGATATGTAGTTTGTAACATTGTTGAACGGTAAAGTCGGGACATGTTTTTGAAATACATTGTATTTCGCGAGAAATAAACTTTCACGTAAATTTGCAATTGAACATGTTAGCGAATCCAAATATCGGTTGAATATTTATATGACAAATTTTGTTTATACATCTATGTCTCCATAATCAGCGACCCGTGATAGTAAAGTCTATTGCAGCTTTAAAATTGCTCATTCACGTATTCGCAAATATCTAAACAGTTGAATATGCTAAATAATTTCGTCGCGAATTACAAGTGACTAATATAAAAAATGTCAGATACCAAAGTATAAATCAATAGAATATCCAGGACATAGATACAAATCCGGTAAAAATGGACAATTACGGACCTCTGGAAAGCAAGAGGTGGGATCAGGTGCCATGGAGGAGTAAGCATCCCCTGTCGACCGGTCACACCCGCCGTGAGTCCACAGTCAAGTCCAATGAAATACGTGAGGAGTGTATCCTCGTCACAATTGGTACAGACGTCTCAACAACCGCCAACGAAAAGGCAACTCAACAATTCACCTAGTGAAACAGAGTAATCGCAAACAAGACTACTATACCGACCGTAAAATTTGCGGATTATTATGGTATTTTTTAAACCACTTTTCTTTCTCGCAGTTCTGGTGAATTGATTGAGGTCTTGCTTTTTGTCCTAGAAATAATATTTATCAGCCTACATGAAGGTACAAAAGTAATCCGTTCTGCATCTGTTGTTTGGATGACCTTTATGATGTATAATTATATTGAATGATGAATAATGAGTACCAAGCCATTAATTCAGATATAGAAATGCGAAGCCGTACTAATTTGTATGTCTGCTTTTTATCAGAGTTTGTCTATACTTTTAGATTTAGTTTTTTTTGACTTGTATGATACAACCCCCTCTTTAGAAAATACACAATATACGCTAAACTGAGGACGTTTAATTGACAGAAACGATCGTCTTGAGTATTATAATTTTGGTATAAAGTTTATGAAATTGGATTTTGATTATACGTTTAGATTTATTGTTTGGCCTTGTCTGATACTACTTTCACTTTAGAAAATCTATTTAAAATTGGAGCTCAACGGATAAAGTCTAATTGACAGAAACGATCGTCTTGAGAATGATAACTTTGGTATAAAGTTTGTAATATTGTAATGGATATTGAGGTAAAATGTCGGCAATGTACAGAAGCAATATACAGGCACTCGACATTTTATGATTATTTTCTTTTTATGTTTACAAGGTACCCTGATCAAAGTTTTTCATAATACTCTTTTTTGGGGAAAAATCCATCAATAGGCAGGTTTTCCATGAATTAAAAATTCCAATTTTTAATCTCGATAAAATCTATTATAGAATTTTCCTTTTAACATTTTGCACTGTAACATCTAATATAGAATAATATATATACATATAACAATACAATGATACTTATACATTAAGTAGCAGTATATAACAGTATATAACAGCCCAAAGAATAAATCATACCTATACGTTTTTCCTACTCAAGAAAATGTGTTTGTGTTGCATACGGGCACTGAATTTCACGAACATCCTTAATATGGTACTCAAATACGTAAGTACAGTCTTAATATGATACTTAACCGTCACTCTTTGATCCTAAAGGTATTAGTACAGTTTTAATATGATAGTTAAAGTAACTATATACTTAAAGTAACTATATACTTTAACGTAACATGGACCTCTGGAAATCAAGAGGTGGGATCAGTTACCATAGAGGAGTAAGCACCCCCTGTGGACCGGTCACACCCGCCGTGAGTCCACAGTCAAATACAAATGAAATAAGTGAGGAACAAATCCTTGTCACAGTTTGTATAGCCGTCTCAACAACCGCTATCGCACAGGCAACACAACATTTCACTTAGTGAAACAGCAATCGCAAACAGGTATTTTACCGACCGTAAAATTTGCGGAGCGTTGACATCAAATACTGTTTTCGATTTCCCTGTGTCAATAATTGTCAATGAGTGCTTTAATTCTATAAATGACGTTTATATGTTGAACACGAGCCTTGTTGTATATGGTAAGTAAAATGTCTACGTATAAAGCGTGTGTGCTTGATTTTGTTGCATCTTTAATTTCTAGTTAGCTGGGATCTATCAAATATGCATATGTATGAAAATTGTCATTATAAATGACAAAACGTCGTCGTTTATCTAATTGTTAAATTAAAGGAAACCACAAGCTTTTTCTCATTTTGAACAATAATAAAGGAACAGGTCAGCCAATAAAAGGGCACAATTGGTTCCAATGGGAATGCTGACAGTTTGTTGGAAGACGAATATTAAAAATATGAGTCACCTAGGGTATACATACTAAAGTAACATTTCGTACTGATAGCAACATTAAAATTCTAAATTCATCTAAAGCTAAGGTAGCCATTTTTTACAGTGGTTACTCTTAGACAGGTTTTGGCTTTGCGTTTAGATTTATTATTTGGCCTTGTCTGATACCAATTTTCCTTTAGAAAATCCGTATAAAATTGGAGCTCAACCACTAGGCCTGTTGCCACTACTGGTGGACCGTTTGAGACCCCGAGGGTATACATAAACCTGGTACCTGGTATTTCGGTACCAGGTGATAATCTTATGCTAAAGTAATATTTCGTAATGATAGCACCATTTAAAATTCTAAATTTTTCTAAAGCTAAGATATCCATCTTATAACAGTGGTTACTCTTAGACGGATTTTGTCTTTGCGCCTAGATTTAGTATTTGGCCTTGTCTGATACCACTTTCTCTTTAGATAATCCGTATAAAATTGGAGCTCAACTGATGGAATCCAATTGACAGAAACGATCTTGAGCATTGTAACTTTGCTATTATGTTTACAATATCTGTTAGAAATTTTAATGTCCTTTGTATATCAACTTCAGTGTATTTATGTGTAGAATCAGATTGGTGTTTGAAAAAATAAGTACCATGTTAACCAATGACTAGATATTTAAATTGTCTGGTACCACCTTTAGAGAAAACAAAAATGTCGATGATGCTAAAAAGTCTTCCTTTTAATTTTTCATGTGGAATTGTTTTGTAAAGAGTAGAACAGTCTTTTGTTGAGATGGATCAATTTGGTATGATATTTTTTATATTTTTGGAAGGTATAGATCTAGTGAACATATAATACGGAGAGGAGCATAACTGATTTATTTTTTCTAATAAATGTACATACTTTTCTTTAAAAAGGTTGTTTTTTAAAGCTTGCTCACAGAAATGGTTTTTTTTTTGCAAAATGAACCTGTTCTTGGGAATATAACTCACAAGCATTTAAATTCCTTTACATTTTCAATGATTATTTCATTGTAGTAAAATTTTCTCTTGGTCATACGACCTTTGGAAAAAACTAAAAACTAAAATGTTTGTCTTATCAACATTTTCACTTTTTGTACAATAAATGTAGAATTTATCTAGGGCATATTGTAAATCGTCGACTGATTCTGCAAGAATGACTGTCATCAGCAAAGATTAAAACTAAAAGTTTTAAATACAAATATACCTCGGACTCAATTGATGCCAAGCGGACACTTTGTAACCCAACTACATTGTTTTCCACCAAAAATTGTTCCAAATCATTTATATACAAAGAAAACAAAAAAGGTAAGAGATGTTCTCCTTGTCGTAGTCCGATTGCACATCTAAAGAAATCTGATGACATATTATTTAATTTCACAAGAGATTTATTTCCTCTATACGGTATTTTTAATGTAACTTAAACATTTACGTTTTGAAGGTTGTGGCCGAGAAATGGGCTAGATTTAATATAGAATATAATTATGCTTTGTGTTGATTGGTGGACTGGAGAGCAGCCAAGTTTAATTAATTAATTAATCACTCCGGGAAATTTATTCGGGTTTTGGACGAAATTTTCTAACGACAAAATTTTGATTTTTTTTTTCATGTCAAATTTTATTGTTTTCTTCCTCAAGTTTACAAGTTAATTTTAAAATCTTAAAACCAAATTAATGGTAGAGATTCAATTCAATTACACATAATACGATTACATTGAGAAAATCCATGCATTCAGAAACATATACATGTAGAGTGTGTGGACCAATGCTCGCGGTATACCAATGTTCGTGCTATTTTTAAATTTGATCTCCTCTGCAATAATTTTTCTTAAGTATGTTTTT